>OY796682.1:27828655-28296904 GCA_963680715.1 Tetragnatha montana
TTTTTGAGAAACACCATTGTGCTTCAAAAATGATAAATTCCCTAAGCAAAGTTTAATAAAGGAGCAGGGATGTAGGTCTGACTATGAAATTAAGTCAGATTCCAATGATCAATGCGTTCTCGTATTTCTCTTTCAGCCCTGTACGTTTGACTTTCATTATGGAGACTTCTTGAAGTTGATTTATCACTTTCATTTTATTTTCCCTACCTCGGAAGTACCCGGTGATTTAGGTCTGAATTATATGCGTCTGAGTTTGAATTAATGTTTGATGTAGCCTTTCAAAAGATTATGATTTTATTTAAATGTCAGCTTTTAGAAGTTTTAATAAGTTATATACCATATAATACTATATTTTCATTAAATATTTTAGAAAAAATAAAATATACTTAAATGAGTCAAATAGAAGTAATTACTCATTTAATTATCATCATTATCAATCTATGAGGTGGAGCATCAGAAGTTGCGTAATAAATTTTAAATAATAAATATCCATCTATAAAATGTATGATTCTGATTCATACCATTTTTTAAATTGTTAAACTTGAATGAATTTGGCTCATAGAACACTTGAGATTTCTTTTTGTTTTCTTTGTTTCATACAGAAGAGTTTAAATACACCAAATTTCATTTTAGCAACGAAGCTATGTATAGAATACCCATAATAGATTGTTTTTATGTAAGATATTTTAATAGTGTAACATTTTTATACACCAAGTGTAAGATTTTTGATTTTTAAGTTTGTAAAAAATCTATAAAAAGAAAGATAATTTAAAATTGACATATGGTGCCTCAAAATTTGGAAATGGTCATGCGCCATAAAACCCCAAACAACCAACCAACCAACCAACCAAAAAACCAAAATTTGGAAATAAAGAAACATTTCTGTATTAATACTGAAATATTAAATTAAATAGTAAAATTTGAAAACAGTCTATCTCTGATGTGCACATGGGTAGGTCATAACCATAACCTTTGATGGAAACATATATTTTAACCGCTAAGAGTTATTACGGTAATTGGGTAAGGGTTAATCTGTAATTCTTTTTAAATAGTTTTCTTATTTTTCAAAAATTTCATTTCTAGCAATTTTACCACGAGAGAAAATTTAATTTATAAGAAGGGAACATCATTATCAGTATCCTTACAGAATGTTTTGTGAATATGTAAAACTACAATAGAAAGTTATTACTTAAAAAATTGCTTTTTTGAAGGTAGTATTTGTTTAAAAAAATACTAAATATATAAATTTAAAAGCAGCCTAACATAATTATTAAATCAATGCATTGAATGTTTTATTTATGCTATTGAGTTGAGTTTATATTATTTCTTAGGGACATAAACTTCCCATCAATCAAAACTTGCAAGAATCATAATACATTTGTAAGTTCCAATTTCCTTTTAATGAAAAACCTCCCTCCAAACAAAAAAGACATCCCATGACGAGAATATCCTCTTTTTCTATAGAGATCAAACTGCGATGCTTATCCCATAGAAAGATAAAAAACACACCATAAAAATAAACACGTCCATATATAGCGAAAAGATAAAAAAAAAAACGCCGATAGAAACAACGCAATGAGAGATTGGGGTTAAGCTCAAAGAGATATCGCTGTCCGTCTTGTCTATTCCAATATCTATAGAAGGAATGTGACTTTCAGCTGCAAGGGGATACTGGCCGATCCCTTTTTTGTTTCATTCATGGGTCCTCTGGGGAAGTAAAAAAGGGGGGCAGCCATCAGAAGATGATATGAACGATGTCCGACTGCTCTCGCTGACATCTGCTGGAATTTGTTCTTGTGTCCAGAGTTAAGGATTTTTCCCCCTTTTTGGGTGAAATGTCACGTAAAATGCGATTGTGGAGAAGTGTTATTAAGGAAAGGGTTGTCATACGGGAGGTTGTTCTTTTTTTAAATTATTGGATGAGGATGTTTTTTTTCTTTTTTTTTTTAGCATGCTTTGAAAGCTGATTGAAGGGCTATAAATTGTTTGTAATGAACTTTGAAGTGTGTTCCCAGTGCTTAAATGTTGAACGAACTGTTATTGTGAAATAATAATTTATGATGCCTCATCTCTTCCTGTTTTAAATGCATACCTAATGTTTGACCCTATAAGATATCAAGATCAAAATAGACATTTGTCTTGGATTTAAAAAAAATGTTTTACGTCACATTATTTGATATAAGATTCAAATATACATACACGGATCCCATGTTAAATATTTTTTTTAAATACTCCTTACCTTAATTATTTAATTTTTTGTCATCATACTTCTATCCCATTGATTGTTTTAAACTTCTATTGGGAGAAATCATTATCTTCAAAATCTTTATTTTCATTCAGTAATCTGAATAGCACCAGAATTTCGGATTAGTTATTACGATTCATATCATCTTCACGAATACAGTTTGCAAACCATTTCTTGTATCAGGTAAGACTGGAGAATAACTAAATTACGAGAACATTAATTTTTTAAAATAAAAATTATAAAAACTATTCATTAAAGCCCCAGAATGACATCAGCCAACGAAAATGTGCCTCATAAAAGTGCATTTAGCTAATTCCCAAAATATTCCATTGCTACAGTTAAGTACATAGTACAATCAATCTTATTACATATGTTACGGGCAATGTGATAAATCCGGGCATTATTAATAATGCCTGCGTATTTCGGGCAAAGTGATAGATACTCATTGATAAATGACATTGAATTTATCACATTGCCCGCCTTACTTTGGGCATTATTTAATAAAACCAGGTTTATCACATTGCCCATAACATATATATTTAATGCTAACAGTTACACTTACAACAACAAGCACGTATAGTTGACAGCAAGAAATAAAAATTGATTTTTAAAAAAAAAACTATTTAGCAAACCCATAAGAAGCTTGCATTATGTACAGTCATATGAATATGCTGCAGAAACTGGTATTTTTAAGTAAAAAACTACTTTAAGCGAATTGTGATACTCCCATGGAAGAAACATTACTCATAAAATAGTTACTTAAAGGGGGTTCCTATATATTTTAAGTTTCTCGTTCAAAATGGCTTATAAAACAACTTGAAACTCTCCAAAAGCCCAAAGATCAGCCAGAACTTCCAATACTCGAAACTCAGAATCCAATAACCTTAAAAAAATCTCTTCTGACCTACGGGAAGTATAAAATTCGGAAGAGATCTCTGTTTCACTTTTTCCTCGCTTATCGCCTGAGGCTTCCGTTATTTTCCGCCACTTACTTCTGATACTACTCAACTCGGATCAGTATTCTCTTTTTTTTTTCCATACTTTTATCAAGGAATTCATCCAGTTAAAAATCGGAATAAAAAGTAGAACGACGGTATCTATCTTTGGACCATCAGAAGGAAATCTCATCACAACGATAGATCTGCTGGGAGCCAAATGATTAATGTATCCAGGAATCTCTGTACTTTTGGAGATTTTTTTTTACTTATTGGATACAGATTTTTCTCTTCTTTTAATACGTCGAACAATACCTTCGGGAGGGAGTTCGAAGATTTAGGTGTCAAAGTGATACAAGTCAATCGATTGTTACTAGGAGTAAAAGATAATACATTTCTAAATTGAAATATAGTATCATGAAAAAGATAGTGTGATGTCAAGATTATTTAATAATATATTTTTGTAGTGTTAGGGAAAAGAGAATTAAATAATGTATATGTTACGGGCAAAGTGATTAATCGGTCATTATTAATAATGCCCAAAGTGGAAGGCGGGCAAAGTGATAAATTTCATTGATAAATTCCATTTAATTTATCACATTTCCCGGGCATTATTAATAATGCCCAATTTATCACATTGCCCGTAACATATTGGGCATTATTAATAATGCCCAATTTATCACATTGCCCGTAACATAATATAGTATTACTGGTTTTTTGAAAGTAACGTTTAAGAAACCTAAGTTTAGACAACCATGGTCTAAGTTATAGTTAAAGGTAGGTTGGAGTAAAAATTCGGTATTTTGAGGGCTTTTTTTAACTAAAGTTTATTAAGATGGTAATTTATATTAGTTCCATAATTTCAATATAATTTGTTTATAGCTTGGATCGTCGACTTGACTGAATTTCTCCTACAGAAATTTTGATTGAATACTATTCAAAAGGAAGCTACAATATTTCCGATACAACCTTTTTGCGATCCTTTATTTGAAATTTATTATTTGACGTAAAAAAGCCTTTGTATTAATATACGTTAGAAAACTACACAATATTGCTGAAAGGGATTTTAATGTAATTTTAAAACGTCTTTCTCATAAATTTGAATTTATTAAACCTTAATTAACTTTTTACTACCATACAGAAATAAAATTCCATCATAGAAAACTTATGAACACACGAAAACCAAAGAAAATTAATAAAATATTTGTACATGAAAAACACGCAATAAACAAGCACAGCTATATAAAAGACCAGAAATATCCACTTGAAGATTCATAAAAAAAATGTCATTATTGATTTAATAACTTATAGTTATAGTACATTTAAAACAAAAATATTTTCAAATACAGTTATTTGGTTGAAGTGACTTAAATAATTTCAAATTAATTCCTCACGGCACCAAAGCAAATGTCATCTCAAACCGAGGAAATAACATCAACAAAAGTAAAAAAAAAGTATATATAATCTAAAGTAACCCTTTCCTGGCAAAAATATTTCAATAAACCGCAGGTACATCTCATGCATTATTTCCCCGGAAATTCCCCGCTAAAAGATAGTTTTCCGTCTCCCACGACCCATGACACTGCCCGGAGCCAGCGCTTTCCCAGATCTGCGCAAATATTAGCATAGTAGAGCTTAACGGGGGACTGTGCTGGCACACACATTACGGAATGTGCAAACAGAAAACTTTATCTTTTCGACTTGAGGGAAAACAGGAATGTTTATAACTGCACTTTTTGAATAAAATATGCCGCCTTTGGTCCATTTGGAGTTGGCCAAGTGATATGATGTGGTTTTAAGCGATTCAAGCTGCTGGGAAAAATGGACAGAGTTGATATTTGGATTTTTCAATGTGTAAAAAGAGTTTAAAGCATTAAGTGTTACGGGTTGAAATAATAACTGTATTTTTGGTAAAATGCTGATAAACTTCCAGCACGTTATCTTCGTGAATTTTAATTGCGAATAAAACTTCAGTCATAAAAGATAACCAATCTAATTAAGTTTTACAGTGACGTCACATTCATTAGTTTCTACGCATTTAATAATTATATCTTTCTTATTATTATTGAAGTGCAGAAACATACATCATAGGAAAGAGTATCAATTCCACTGATGGACGTGAACGAAAGAGAGCCCAATTTCAAAAATGAAAAGGCAAGATGCATCGGCTGTCGTTGAAAATTGTGGGATGAAAATTGCTCCACCGTTCATTTCAAAGTTTGCTGCTTTTATGGTTAGAAATATGATGTCGTAAAGTGTCATTTCTTACCAAAGGAAAATCATCAAATGGGTCTTTTTTAAGTATGTAATACGTTTGACTTTGTTTAATTTATACTTAGAATTGCGGTTTTTTCCTTAAGTATTTTATTTCATATGTACTAAGAGGTGGTTATAGTTTAGGTTCTCTTCTGAAGTGGTCATAGTAAAAAGAAATTCCCTGTAACAAATGTTATCAAACTTGGTTATAGTTTAGATGAGGTCGTGTTATTTTACTTTTTACTAAAAATATTACATCAAAAAGTCACCACCAGAGAGGGCTAAGGGTCCTCCTCCCCTCAAAAAAAAAATATTTTTGAATTTTGTCCCTTATGTGTTAGGTTTCACTCGAAGAGTTATAGCTCTTTGTAACCTGCAATAATTCCAATGAAAAAATTTTAAAAACACTGACGTTAAAATTTTGGGAGGAGAGGGATTGAACACCCCCTTGGATAAGGTCCAAGGCTAAATTATTTGGTTAATCAAAAACTTATAACTTCTCAAAAGAGAAAAATTTCATAAAGAAAATACAAAGATGCATGTGAAATTTTTTTTTATTACTATTTGAAAACCTAAAATTTACGAACTTAACAATAGGTACCTACAGTTCAATAAGTTATAACATGTGCAATAATATTCAAAACGCCTCTAACAAGGGGTGTATAGTTTTACTTTAGAAACAATTAAGCAACTAAGTAAAGAGAAGAAAGTTTAAACACAATTACTTAAGTACCTACTATTTAAAAATTATTTGAAGATTGAAAAAAGGAGAATTTAACTATAATCTAATTGAGAAAGTATATGAAAATAAGTAAATTAAAATAAAAATGCAAAAATAGTTCAATTTGCCAGTCTTATACTTACCGAAATTGGAATATAGCTCAAAAAGTTGTAGCACTTTTAATTGCTGTTAAATAACGGAATCCGGCAGATAAAAAAAAACTAGTTGAAAAAAAAAATTGCTAATCAGTGAGGAAAAGAATTAAACAGCGGGTTTTCTTTCGTAAAGCTTCGAAACAGACTGACATTTTTGTGGAAATTGTTATAGTTTCATCTACCATCGAAATTTCATCGCTCAAGCTTCTTTTTTGAAAAAATAAAGGTCGAATATCAACTAACCTCGATCTCCCCTAAACATTGTAAATTTGGTTATGGTCACACTTCGAGAACCTTGAGCTAAGAAGAGTTTGAGGAACACTAACTGTGTATTAGGTTGGGTCATTTTACTACGCTGAAAAAAATTATAAATTCTATCAGGTAGAGCTAGAAAAGGGCGCCGAATGGTGTTCTGAGCTCACATGTAGGAAATTTTATTAAAATATGATACATTATCTTTTGTTTTGCGTCCGGATTGGGCAATCCGGGATAAAAACTTTAAAATATTCTACAAAACAAAAAAAAAATATTCTTCCATTTTAAACCATGGTTTTAAATGGAAGAATTTTATGTACTATTGTTAAAAGCCCCCTTCCCCAGAAATAAATTCTAGTTACGGCCATGCGGTCCTAGTGTGCTGTGCACACAGAAAGTTGTCACCATACAATGGAAACGCCAATCCCTTGACCACCCATCATATACCCCGCCCCTTAGCATTCAAGGTCAACATCTCTCTACAATAGGAGACTCTCAGCTGCTTAAAATCCCTCCCAAAGAAAGGGACGAGGTACACTCAACCAAATAGTTCAGTGGTACCCCATTGCTTTCCCAACGGTGTGTGCAGCATATGGTCTGCCGAGAAAGTCAGTAGAAAACACGAGTTCATACCAGCGTGCGTTACTTGAATTCATCAGGTCCATCTTTATTCAGAAATCAAGGTGAGTTACATGCATTTGAATTCAAGTTACCGTTGATTTAAAGAGCAGTGATGATGTGATATTATTAATATGTTTTAATCTAAATCTAAATATTTAAAAAACTGAAAACACGTGTTTACAGATTTTTAGCTGCAAATCAACGTAAAAAATATTTTTTAAAACGTAGCATGCATTTGAATTCAATTTACCGTTGATTTAAAGAGCAGTGATGATGTGATATTATTAGTATGTTTTAATCTAAATATTTAAAAAACTGAAAACACGTATTTACAGATTTTTAGCTGCAAATCAACGTAATTTTTTTTTTAAACGTAGCTTAAACGGAAGTGTAACCCTTTCAGACGTCCCAAATTTTCTAGTGTTAGATTCAATGGAATTCTCGGGTTCAGTGGTAATTATTGGTTCCCTACTCGTAAACGTCTGTGGACCACTAACGCTAAAATTGGAACCTTTACGGACAAAATTTCGAGATAAAAGTTCATTTCCCTTATAGTAGGGGAGCCCAGAGTGTTTTTGGGTAGTAACTCGAGCGCGTCCGATAATCATAGGGGGGATACCTTGCATGCTTTTGAGTAACTCCACCAAATATAAGCTCTCTATGTTGGTGGGTAAGTTTAGAACAGCCCGTCAGATTTGTAAAAAAAAATAGTTAAATGGACATACTCGAGCGCGTCAGATAATGATAAGGTAGGTTAGTTACCAGCTAAAAAGTGTACATTTTCTAAAATCTGCCGATTTGAACGGTGGATAAGGGAGCGGGAGGGTTACAAAGTTGCAAAGTAAAGCCAAGACCGGTAAGACGCTATCCCTCTTTTTGAGAAAAATGTACGAAACAAAATGTTTATAGACTAGTAGCCAGGATACTAGGCTCAACTAGTTGTAAACTGTCTTGGTAGCCAATCTGACGCGCTCGAGTATGTCAATGTAACTAGTTTTCTTTCAAATTTTGACGGGCTGTTCTAAACAAACCCACCAACATGGAGAGCTTATATTTGGTGGAGTTACTCAAAAGCATGCAAGGTATCTCCCCTATGATTATCTGACGCGCTCGAGTAAATCCACATTTAGCATCATGGGCTCCCCTACTATTATTTAAGCAGTGTATGAAAATGTATATATGATGATCTAAACAAACCTTAACTTAAGAAATATTTAAATCATCAATAACAAGATATAGTAATTTTTGTTATTAAATATTCGGAACACACAAAAAAAATATTGCTCTTCTGCCTTTATGACTTTTCCTAACTTAATATGCTTCGAGTGAAGTCATGGAATTTTTGTTCAATTTTAAAAACGCGTTTCGGTGTTTTTTACTGGAACTAGATCTCTCAAAAACAGTTATTTTCTTGGTACATTTCTTTCTTTGGTCCTCACAACAAAATGCAAAATATTTTACTGTTTTCTTTAAAAGTTTGATGTGTCCAACTCCTTTTTAATATTTTTCCCATGAAAAAATTGTTATTCCCTACTTGATAAGGAGGAACAAAATTCATTTCACTCAGCTATTCATGAGAAAAAAAAACACATTTTTTTGCAATAATTCAGTCAAAATACAGAATTAGATAGCAATCCTGATAGTTGATTCATAGATACACACTATACCATTCCTTGGATATACTATGCCATTCAAAGTTTCGAGGTCATTATTTAGTTTTAAAAGTTGTTACAAATGATTTTAGAGAAAGATATGATTATTTTGGAAAAAAATTGGTTCAAAATGAGTATTTTATACGAGTATGGCATAGATGAAATGACTAGGAAACACACAGTAAAAGCAAGAAAAAACTATAGTATACATTCTAAAACTATATATTTTATCCAAGGTGCAGGAATGTTTATAAGGAAACCAAATCGATTCCACACGAACGTTTCCCCACAAATATCCTACCTTCAAACATCCCCCTTACCAAAAACCACCCTTCAATGCATTAACATTAACAGAACCTGATATCTTATACGTTCCGAGGAGCTAGCTGCTTTTAACCGATTTGTTTCTCAACCACCGCCTCGGAGATTCAGAATCGAATGGCGATGCATCAGTGCCATCCTCCCTCAGTCAGTGGTTGAAATCCCCCCTAGCAGACATATAAATATAGGTCCCAACGCGCTTAGTTGTGATGTTGCTCTCATCATTCACTTTCGCGTTGAATACTCTCTCTCGCGCGCGATTCCACTCGAGGAAAAATCCCCTGCAAATGGAGAAAAACTTAAGGGAAAAGACCCCCTCGATTCGTCTTTTCCGAAAAAAATAGTGTTGAGGGGAATCGGAAAGTTAGATGGTTGGGGGGGGGGCGATCCCCCTCTTTCTCTTCTTTTTAGGGGGGGGGGGCTGGATATTGTAGTACTGTTTATTGAAAGAGTAAGGGGAGATTTGTTTTCATTTTTAAGCCCAAAAAGATTTATTCTAGGTGTTTTCAATTTGAATTTCTTTTGAGGATTTAAACACGAGCCGTTTAAAATATTCAGGCCTGCAAGTAATGTGCACTTTGAGGCCATAGAACAGGTGTTGTATTCCCGAGGAAGATCTCCATTCGGGGCAATTAAAATATACAGCATGAAAGTAATGTATACTTTGAGGCCATAGAACGGGGGATGATCCGAGCAAGAGATCTCAGCACTTGCCCCCCCTAGGTATGCCACACTGTAAATAAGTAGATATTTTTTACTGCTGTGGAAAATGATTTTTTTTTGCTAAAATGTGTAATTAGATATATGTGTTAATTTTTGGAAGACATTGATTAAATATAATATGCACTAAGAAAATGAACATATTATTCATTTTGTGCCTTATTTACAATTACATCAACCGATTTAACTGAACTTATTTTTGTTTATAAGGAGCAATAACTGATCGTTCATACTAAATCGTTGCTTTCCTGCATGATTGAGACAAAAAATGCAGTGGCTAAAAAACCCTGAGCTTTGGCAATTATTTGTGGTTACGCCAGTGGTGATGTCGCGAGGGACTCATAATTAAAACGAAATTATTTATACGAAAGAATTGACATTGACGTCTATACTACATGAACTTTTTCCTCTCAAAATTCTACGGCTTAAAAGGTGCAGCCTTCGTCAGGTGTAGATCTTAAAATGAGTTAAAACACTACTTTTAAGAGTCAGATTTCAAAAATGTTCCTTGTGGGTTAACCCCTAGATCTTTCCATTCTTAGGCACTTCGGGCTCACATTATTAATGTACACAAGATTTTGTTAGTAAGTTCCCCAAGATTCAAGCCTTACCTGTAAATGATCTAAAATTCAATGAATAAATTTCTGGTAATAAGGTGCCATAAAAATTATGTTGAGTAAAAAAAAGTAAATGTCTTGTTAGGGCCGGTATGCAGCATTTAAAGTATTGTAGGTTCTGCTCCCATCCTGATCTCTGATCAAACAAATAAAAAAACCCCAACTTTTTTAGTAATTTTTTTTGTTTAGTAAATTCGAATAATTATGAAATTAAGGCCTTCAAATTGAAAACTATTCCTTCGTCTTGAGGAAATAATCGAGCTATAAAGTTAAGAAGCAGAGCATGAGTTAGTTTTTGGTACAGGACAGAAAGTGCCTTAAATACGATCATGTTTGTTTATTAGAATAAAAATAAAATACTAATGCGTTCCATGTGTATTACATGACAGTAGATCTCCAAAGGGAGTCGAGAGGGAATAGTTTTGAACACCTAGGTTACGGCACTGGTGATCATATGCTGTAAAAATATTTTTGGGTTAATCCATATCAAGTGATCCAGAAAAAATAGAAATGGTCACTCGACCATTTTATAATCGAATAATTATTGGTGTATTGATTCTTATATAATAAGAGAGTCCAAAAACACAAGTTTTAATTTTTTATCTTTATTTAAATTTGTATGGCAGCCATCGATGTTCTACGAAATACTTCATTTTGAATTTGTAAGGATTTACGTTAACTTGCGTTACTCCTAACTGGCTTAACTTAAATCCATGCAACAAAGATAAATTTACTCAAAAAGATACAGCCTTTCTAATGTTTAGTACAAATTTAAAAAAAATCGTGTCCCAAATATTGAAAATCAGTCTAAAAGTTGAACGAAAGAAAAGTTAAAAATGATCATTTTTCAATTTTCAAACACTTAGTATTCTCAAAAGATCATTAATTTCCAATTGTTTTTTGAAGGCAATGTGTAATCTACACTATCCTGACAAAAATTCAGCCCTGATATTTTGTTCTTTATTGTAGTTATACGCCTCCAAAGTTGGAAAATTTCAAAAAAAATCCAAAACTTTGACCCTCTAACATCTCTGTTGGAACAAAGTTTAAAAATCTGAAATGTTTACAGTTTAAACCTCTCTAAGGTATTATCCTTCTGTAAAAATTTCATCTTTGGTATTTACTTCTAACGTAAGTCGAGTTATAGACCAGTTAGAACGTAAATCAATGATGGACGTAGAACAATGATGGCTGCCCTAAAATTTTAAATAAAGATAAAAAATTAAAACTTATGTGTTTTTGGACACTCTTATTATACAGGGTGTCCCGTAAATGATGTGTCACACTTCTAGGGGGGATAGTAGACACCTAGACGAGTTAGAATCACATAGGATTTGGGGTCCCAGACCCAATCCCTGGGAGTTAAAAATGGAGAGACACCCCAAAACAATTATTGAAAAATTCAATTTGTAGAAGAACTATTATTGGTAAAAATGTAATTATGGTCTCAAATTTTGTGGTTTAATATGATCTTCAAAATTATCTTGGCAGTTTTCATTTTAATTTTTTTTATTACGAAAAAAGTTAAAAAACAGCAAAAAAATGTGAAAAATATGCCAAAACTTTATTTTGTTTTCCGAAATCCTTTCATTTGATTTAATAATCTGAAAGAGCATAATTAATTAACCTTAAGTCCTAAGTTTCACGTAAATACCATCAGTATTAAACGCTTGAGAGCCTGTTAAAGTTAGTTTTAGGGGAGCAAAAACGGCTTCGGAAAACGAACTTCAGGGAGAATCTACAAGTTACCGATAGATGCTCGCCAAATTTCCCAACATTATTTGCGATACGAGATTCTTCGGCAACTTACGCTTCTACAGATAGTCCAAACTTCCTTGGCTATGTGTGGCCTTAGTTTTCGGAACGTCACTAGAAGTCTAAAAGGTAAATGTATTCAAGCTATCAAATCAGACACTCAAGAAAAAATTGTTTCTTTACCTAAGAAAATAAGCAATGTTTGTTTAGCAAAAGGGATAGTTACAACTTATTTTTTCTTAAGTCTCTGTTTTGTTAAGTTTAATAAACATTTACCTTCTAGACTTTTGTGACTAATTTAAGTAAACTAATTAATTTACTAATTTTTTTTTCTAAATAATTCCCATCCCATAAAAATGTGAACCACCATGCCAACTTTGAACACTTTTTGTAAACAGTTTTTGTCGTTATTTTCCATTATACCCCTGCACTAGGATAGGTCAGTCGGCGGATCCTCGATCGCTGGGTTCGTGATTTCGAATTGCGATACAAGGTTGGTTTCTATTAATCGAGAAATGTCAATGGGAATAAGCAAATTGTATGGGGGCTATCCACTCACCGTCCGATAAGCAATATCTTAGGTTTGTCATAACTTTCAATAACCTGCATTCTTTTATTTTGAAAATTTCTTATATCGGAGGATGAGGGGAGACCCTGCATACCCACTTGCTTATTATATCATTCCTTAATTAATAGGAACCACCCTTGTATCGCAACCCGAAATCAGGAACCTAGCGATTGAGGATCCACCGACTGACGTATCCTAGAGCGGGGGTATAATGATGGAAAATAACCATAAAAACTATGTACAAAAGATATTTTAAGAACCATGTTTGTAAAAAATAGATTCTTCTGGTTTTTTTTACCTAAGTTATCAAATGTACAGTTTTTCTCATTAAACGCAATAAGTAGTAATGCTGTTTGCATGATAGATACATTTGTAAAACCAACACAACTATCGATTGAATAAAAAACTATCGATACTATCAGATAATTTCTAACAATTCATACTATTGATTTTTAAGATCGATAGTTCCTAAAATCAATAGTAAAATCATGTTTGTTCTTTATGTTCAAAATTTTTTTTTAATTAAAGTAATTAATCTCTTGTTTCTTAAAAATAATAAGAATTAAGAATCAACATTTTACGATTTTGAAATTTTCATCCCGCTAAATTGTTCAACTGGCGCATTTCAGATATTTTCATACTCATCTCCTGTCTCGTCAAATCGGGCGAGGATGAAAGTAGTATAGTGACTAGAATAAGGTAGTGTGTTTACCGGATTTAAAAAGTGTACCCAAAAAAGGCGAAAAATCCAGGTGGCGAACGATCGCTAGTTTCCACTCTCTATGAATACTATTATCTCCAGATCAGAGATAATAGCATTCATAGAGAGTGGAAACTAGCAATCGTTCGCCACCTGGATTTTTCGCCTTTTTTGGGCACACTTTTTTATAATGGTATCTATGGGCGGTAAACACACTACCTTATCTAGTCACTATAAAAGTAGGCAGACATCTATCCGTAATTCGTAGATTCTCCCTGAATGTTCGTTTTCCGAAGCCGATTTTGCACGCCTAAAACTAACTTTACAAGGCTATCAAGCTTTTAATACGGATGGTATTTAGGTGAAACTCAGGACTTAAGGTTTATTAATTATGCTCTTTCCGATTATCAAATCAAAAGAAAGGATTTCGGAAAACAAAATAAAGTTTTGGCATATTTTTCACATTTTTTTACTGTTTTTTAACTTTTTTCGTAATAAAAAATTTTTTTAAGTGAAAACTGCCAAGATAATTTTGAAGATCATATTAAACCACAAAATTTGAGACCATAATTACATTTTTACCAATAGTAGTTCTTCTACAAATTGAATTTTTCAATAATTGTTTTGGGGTGTCGCTCCATTTTTAACTCCCTGGGATTGGGTCTGGGACCCCCAAGTCCTATGTGATTCTGACTCGTCTAGGTGTCTACTATCCCCCCTAGAAGTGTGACACATCATTTACGGGACACCCTGTATTAGAATCAACAAACAAAAATTATTCAATTATAAAATGGTCGAGTGACTACCTTTGGATCACTTGACATGGATTGACCCTTTTGTCTCTGTGTGTTAACAGGAAAAATATCCTAACGGGAGTTTAACCACGGCTTACTAGATACTATACAGGCTAGCCGAGTACGGAAATCATTAAAAATCCAGATGGCAATACTGGACCACGGCTCACGGCTTACTAGATACTATACAGGCTAGCCGAGTACGAAAATCATTAAAAATCTAGATGGAAATACTGGACAAACTGGCAAAGTATATCCACAGTGTTGAAGGCGGTGGGTGATATAGGTAGGACTTGTGGCGATCCAAGCGGGAAAAGTTGTCAAATGGTTTTCATTGTTCAAAACTGGACAAACTGTCAAAGCATATCCAGTGTGGAAGGCGGTGGGTGATATCTTCTTATTCTATTAACCTTGGGGTGATATAGGTAGGACTTGTGGCGATCCAAGCGGGAAAAGTTGGCAAATGGTTTTCATTGTTGAAAACTCAGCTAGCCTGTATAGTATCTAGTAAGCCGTGGTTTAACATACGACAGTCAATCATTTTAGCTTTGTGCTACTTCTACGATAAAACTTTTCTGTTATACTATTTTTCTTATTAACAATATTGTTTGAAAACTAACTGAATTTTTTCTTTCACAGATAAAGAACTTGTATTGAACCATGGGAGTACTTTTCCAGCCTAACAACATTGTTAAATGCTCCGACTGTGGCATGTGTGTAGCGAGGCTAGAAGATCGTACTTCGGTGCATTTGACGGCGATTGATGGAAATGGTGATCAAGCACCCGGACATGTATTCAAAAAAGTGGACAATGTTGTTCACGGAAAAAAGACAAAGACTAAATTTTCCTCTGGATGGTATCAAATAAGGGATGTCTTTTGCAAAGGTTGCGATTTGTACCTAGGATGGTATTACGAGTTTTCTTATAAATCAAGTGAAGTTTACAAGGAATCTCAAACACTTTTATTAGGTTAACAAGGGATATGGTTTATATCCTGGGTGACTAAAAGTAGTAGACTGTCTTATGTTTTTATAACCAGTGTGTAATGAAACTTTTAATGGTTATTGTTTTGAAAAATGCAGTTAATTTGGTCCTACCTTATTTGCTTGTTATACTGACAGACTGAAAATTTTAAATTCTTGATCTTATTATTTTTTTACTAAATATTACTAAAATTAAGTAGACTGTAAAGGAAATTTTTATACTTCATTGAAATTTTATGAATTCTGCTATGTATTATCTTAGTTTTAATAATAAAGCACTCATTATAAAATTTTTTAAACCCTAGAATCTTTTTTCAAGTGTAATCTTAAACATTTTTATGATGTATTTTTTATTAAGTAACTTTTTATGATATATTGAATGTAAATTGTTGAATAAATATTGCAATGAAATGTTTTGGGTAGTTTATGGTTACTTCATTTCACACAAAATTCAAACACCGCGATGGGAACTACTTTGTTTATTAGTGACGTCGTAGGCTCAACTTAAGTAAACTGTCTAATAGCTTGGTTGGCTGCGCGTAACCCCAACAGGCCACTCGGCCCCCTCAATTGTGGTTTATCGTACATTGGACAAACTAGACACGCTTCTTAAATTCTAATTAAAAGAACATAACAGCTTCAGCTTATGTAAAAAAAGTAAGAATTTGATAAATCAGCCATTGATAAGCATGTTTGGGAAAACGGCCATGTTTTTAACTTTTCTTCTACTACTAACATAAAATATTGTACTCCAACACTTGACCTCGATTTTCATGATAGTTATTAATTAATAATTTCCAATCACCTCGTTAATGATTTATCCAATGCACGTTTGTTTTTTTCTCTCCGATTTGGATGTCTTGACTCTTTACTTTTCAATGTGATTTTTTCTTGGCCTGTGGTTATATTCACTGTTACTTTGTTTCCTGCTAACCATATATATTTGCAAATTGTCATGCTAGTTTTCCATTTTACGTTGACGAGAGGCTTCAAGCATCCTCGAAACAAATTTATTTTCGATAGCAAACTGGATTTTTTTCTTTGAAATAAAGAAATTCTAACGAACCATGGGAGTAATTTTCAGGCCGGATTCAGTTCTTGTATGCTCCACCTGTGGCATGTTTATAGCGAGTCATGACGATATTTCTTCCAAGAATTTCACTATTATATGTGTAAATGGTGATCTTGCACCAGGATGGCTGTTCAAAAAAGTGCAAAATGTTGTACACGGCGAAAAGCAAAAGGTTAAACATTCTTCAGGAAAGTATATAATAAGGAAAGTCTCGTGCAAAGGGTGCAATTTGTGCATAGGATGGTATTACGAGTTCTCTTATAAACCATGTCAAGTTTACAAGGAATCTCAAACACTTTTATCATTTCAGGCAATACATCAGTAATGTGCCTAAATCCTGGACGTAGAAAACTGTCTTAACTTTTTATAACCAGTTTGTAAGGAAACTTAAAACTTTTAATATGTTTGTTGCGTTAAAAATTTGTAGTTAATTTGTTATATCTTATTTTCTTGTTACATTGACTGACTACTAATTTTAAAGTGCTGGTCGTGTATTTGTTTTACTAAATATTTCTAAAATTAGGAACTATGTAGAGAAGTTTTTCATTTTAAATTTTTGTGAATTCTGCTATGAAGCATCTAAGTTTTAATATTAAAACGTTTACTAATTGTTTTAATAAAATTTTTAAAACTATAGTATTTTTAACGTGCAATCTTAAACAGTTTTATTTTTCTTAAATATGTGATGTATTCTACTTCTAATTGATGAATAAATATTGTAACAAAATGGTTTGAGTAGTTTATGTGCTATGGTACTTGCACTGAACTTGTGAAGATATGTTAACGTTAAGAGTTAAGTTTGAAATGTTTTAAAATCGTGTCATTTAATTTTTTTCCCATGTAAGTGCCTGACAAGTTCATTTGGTGTAATCTTATATTTATACTAGACTGCAACGTCACTTGACCTTGGAGAAACAAGCAAAGAGAAAACAAAGAAAGTGTTTATTCTAATCAAAACCAGACCAATAAATGAAATAGGCATGGGTTGTAATATGATAGACTGCAATAGAAAGTGTCACGACAAAAACATCTTAATACTAGAGTTTTGTTGGTTGTTTGGAGTTATATGGCACAAAGAACTAAAGTCTGATGAAGGGACAATTGTAACTTTAATCTACCAACAACGCATGCCTTATTCAATTATGGGTCTGTTTTTGACTAGAATAAACACTTGCATCTCGTTTTTACATGAAAAATTTGAATTGGTTGAATGTAAAAAATACTGGAATCGAACAATTGTATCGCTTTTTGCCCAGATATGCGAGGTTTTTTGCTAAATTTCACCCGTGATTTTCACCCCTTAGTGAAACTTAGAAACCCCTTAGTAACACTTGCGACCCCCCTTTCTATAACGATTCTTGTTCGTCTTGATGTACCCTACCACCCTAGAAGTTATGAAACATTTATCTGAAATACCCTGTATGTGATACGGGTATAACGCCTCCTTGTTTATCATTCAGTAATAAAGATTTAATAGAAATTTACAAACCTACTATAACGGCTTTTTTTCTGAAAATAGTCGGTTAGTCGCTTAGGTCTCTTAAAAAATAGTATTTTAAATTGGTTATAGATACAACATAACGTATACTAAATTGGTTATACAGGGTGTTCAGATAAGTGTTTCATAATTTTAAGGGGAGGTAGGGTACATCAAGACGAACAAGAATTGGTGTAGGTTAGGGGGTCGCAAGTGGGTTTTAAAGAGTGTAAATCACGGGTTAAAATTTATAGTGTGGCGGCAAGTGGTAAGAAAGTGGTCATCCGTGCGATTTTTGTGATAAAATTATGAGGCTTGGTTTTTATGAAAGGTCTTTACACAACGAGTACAAATCCGGTGTTGGACCCCTCAAATATATGGTGCAGAGGCGCGTGGCGGAGTGGGGGGGCGCAAAATGGCAGATCGCATTTCGAAAAATAATTACATACTTATAATACATAAATTACAACGTTTTTGATGATGATTATATAGAGACTAGCTGTTACGACCCGGCAAAGCCGGGTCTTACAGCTAGGCTAGCCTTTTATGCGAGCTTCGCTCGTTACTACTTCAAGTTCCTATTAATTATACATTAAATAAGAAGTTTAACTTTAATAATTTATTATTGTTGAATTAGAAACCAACTTCCCTAAAAGTAACTTTTTAACCTTTATTAAGTAAACCAACTTTCTTGAAAGATATTTATTTAAAAGCTATTATATTATTTTAAAATTTTAATTACTTTTATTTATTTATTTTTCTGATTATTGCGAGATGGCATCGAGTCAGTGAGTGACGTGGGCTTTTATATTTTTCTGATGATTATGATTATTATTGCGAGATGGCATCATAGTGTGCGAGCGTTCCAGAATCAGTGAGTCAGTGAGTCAGTGAGTCAGTGAGTGACGTGGGCTTTTATATGAGAGATATGTTTTTCTTATCATTATATCTTTTCAATGAAACCATAAACCTAATAGTTTTAGCAAGTGCAAAATTTCCGGGATTACTAGATAGGAAGGATGTCTGGAATTAACTGCTGTTCGATGTCATCCCTATACACTCTAATTTTTGTAGAAACAATATAAAAAGTATTTAAGCTTTAAAAAATCGTTTTGTTGCACTAAAGAAAGAAGATGTAGCCGTTTCATTGAAACGAGAGAGCGGCCATTTTTAATTTTCTTCCCCGTGCACAGTTTTTGGTGGTGGAAACACTGAAATATGTGTTCCTTACGTTAATGCCTTTTAGAAAAACCCCCACCATTGTAACTCGATAAATAGTACGGGAAACCCCATTAAAGTGTGAATTTGGAATTTCTCAATTTTTGGTATTATCCGCCATTTTAAACAGTACCACCGCTCCTAATATATTATAATATGTAATAAACTAACATTTAGGTTAGAAATATTTATTTAGCGATAAATATTAGAGATATTGACGTTTTTCGAAAAACGATCTGCCATTTTGCGCCCCCCCCCCCGCCACGCGCCTCTGCACCATACTTGAGGGGTCCAACAACCGGATTTGTACTCGTTGTGTAAAGACCTTTCAGAAAAACCAAGCCTACTTGACGAAGGTTTATAAGCGGATCTTAGAGATCAAGCACACAGACCGGAAAATAATCCAAACCAAACCAAAATCAAGCCTCATAATTGTGTCACAAAAATCGCACGGATGACCATTAGCAAAAAAACATTGCATCGGAGGGCTGAAAGAGATACAATAGTTCGATTCCGGCACGAATTGTAAAAAGCTAACTTACTGCGAAATTTTGGATTAAAGTTACAATTATTCTCCCTTGGTAAGATTCGAGTGTTAAGATTTTTTCGTCGGAACATTTTTTATTTCAGTCTATCTGCCTACAACGCATGCCTGTTGCATTTAATGTTTTTTTACTGTTTTTGAAAAAATAAACATTTGCATAGGATTTTTTAGGGAAACAATAGACGACATTAGTGTGACGTCACTTGCTTGTTTGGAAACATTGATTCTATCCGTGATTGGTTCCGTGATTGGAGGTAAATCCGTACCAATCCGTACGGAACCAATCACGGATGGAATCTACGTTTCCAAACAAGCAAGTGACGTTTTGACTAATGTCGTCTATTCTATTTGGTTTTATAATAATAGACGACATTAGTCATTACGTCACTTGCTTGTTTGGAAACGTTGATAGACGACATTAGTGTGACGTCACTTGCTTGTTTGGAAACGTTGATTCTATCCGTGATTGGTTCCGTGATTGGAAGTAAATCCGTACGGAACCAATCACGGATAGAATCAACGTTTCCAAACAAGCAAGTGACGTAATGACTAATGTCGTCTATTCCATCCATGATTGGTTCCGTACGGATTTACTTCCAATCACGGAACCAATCACGGATAGAATCAACGTTTCCATAGAAGCAAGTGACGTCACACTAATATCGTCTATAACTGCCGGAATCGAACAATTGTATCTTTTTCTGCCCAGACATTCGAGGTTTTATTCTACGAGGTTTTATTCACCCCTTAAACCCCACTTGCGTGCCCCTTAACATATACCAATTCTTTTTCGTCTTGATGTACCCTACCTCCCCTAGGAGTTATGAAAATTTTATCTGAATCACCCTGTAGGTATTATAGAGATGAAAGTTATTACATTAATCATTTTCTAATCACATGATGGTTAATAATTTATCCAATGCACGTTTTTTTTTTCTCTCCGATTTGGATGTCTTGACTCTTTACTTTTTCAATATGTTTGTTTTTGCCTGTGGTTATATTCATTGTAACTTTGTTTCCTACTAACCATATATATTTGCAGATTGTCATACTGGTTTTCCATTTTACATCGACGAGAGGCTTCAAGCATCCTCGAAATAAATTTATTTTCGATAACAAACTGGAATTTTTCCTTTCAGATAAATTAATTCTAACCAACCATGGGAGTAATTTTCAGCCTAAGTTCACTTCTTGTATGCTCCAACTGTGGCAAGTTTATAACGAGACGTGACCATATTACTTCCGAGGATATCACCATAACATTTGAAAATGGTGATCAGATACCAGGGGTGCTATCCAAAGAAGTTCACAATGTTGTACACGGCGAAAAGCAAAATGTTATATTTTCTTCAAAAGAGTATATAGTAAGGAACCTCTCGTGCAAAAGGTGCTATTTGTTCGTAGGATGGTATTACGAGTTCTCTTACGAATCGAGTGAAGCATATAAGGAATCTCAATCACTCCTATTACTTCAGGCTTCAGGCAAAACATCAGTAATGTGCCTTAAATCCTGGACGTAGAAAACTGTCTTAACTCTTTATAACCAGTTTGTAAGGAATCTTAAAACTTTTAATATGTTTGTTGCGTTAAAAATTTGTAGTTAATTTGTTATACCTTATTTTCTTGTTACATTGACTGACTGCTAATTTTAAAGTGCTGGTCGTGTATTTGTTTTACTAAATATTACTAAAATTAGGAACTATGTAGAGAAGTTTTTCATTTTAAATATTTGTGAATTCTGCTATGAATCATCTAAGTTTTAATAATAAAACGTTTACTAATTGTTTTAATACAATTTTTAAAACTCTATAATATTTTTAACGTGCAATCTTAAACAGTTTTATTTTTCTTAAATATGTGATGTATTCTACTTCTAATTGATGAATAAATATTGTAACAAAATGGTTTGAGTAGTTTATGTGCTATGGTACTTGCACTGAACGTGTGAAGATATGTTAACTTTAAGAGTTAAGGTTGAAATGTTTTAAAATAGTGTCATTTAAATTTTTTCAGTTGTAAGTGCCTGACAAGTTCATTTGGTGCAATCTTATATTTATACTAGACTGCAACGTCACTTGACCCTGGAGAAACAAGCTAAGAGGAAACAATGAAAGTAATTCCAATTCCGGTGTCTAAATTTTACTTTCAATTTAGAAGTATGATTTGTTAGTTAAACTCTTCCTAGCAACCCAACAGGATTTATGCTTACTCAGTTTTTCCTTCCGCGTAGTGACGTCATAGGTTCAAAAAACGATGCAGTGTAGTAAAAAGAGTTTGGAAGACAAGTGAAATTTGTGTAAAACTTTACTGATTATGATGGGTACGATAAATATTTAAATCCACTCGGGTTGGCAATCTTTAAGCAGCCCATCTGTGCCATCTTTTTGAACTCTAGTTGTTTTCGCTATTCATTATTTCAAGCTCAGACGTATTAAATGTATTACTTTTTTTGTAAAATCATTTTATTTGCGGTTTTTATTAATTTGTCTCGTTTATTAATTACTTGGGAATAATTGAAATAAAACAGGGAATTCAAAATAACATGAGAACTATAAAGAGTCCAACAGTTTCCGATCCTGAATCCAACGTCGTAGTTGGTTTGAGGTGCAATCTCATATTTCGGACCATGCGAAATTGGAAGTTCTGGTTTTAGTGAAGTTTAACTTTGTTGAATTTAAAACTCACTCAAAATCGGGATTCTAAGTGAAATTTTTTATCAAGAACATATGGCAGGGAAAGAACGAATCAACTCAATTTTCACCAACAATAAACCTATACAAAAGTTAATATGAAATGTCATTTGTGTCCAGAGATATTTTTATCTCCTCTGAGAGCATATTTCATTCCTTGAAAATCGAAAATTTAAGAAACTAGCCAGGAGTATTTTCACTCTTTGAATTTTCCCGAAAGGTTTAGCTTCTTAAAAAATGCACTGTGCCCAACCGAATTTTTTTTTTTTTGCAGTGATTCCAATCTATCAGACTTTGCAAATACCTATGAAATTTAACTTTATATGAATGGTTTTTAGCCGTAATGGCATAGCCCGAAAAAATTTGGAAAGATTGGATCTACTTTTGGTCGTTTTAGGAGAGGTATTAAATTATTTTCATTTATTGATTGGATTTGGTTTACATATATTCTCTGGCTTGTGTGCTTGATCTCAATGTTCCGCTTATAAACCTTCGTCAAGTAAGACAGACACAAACATATTTTTTACTGGTTGGCTGCATGTACCTGGTCAATCTGGTCCCTTGTGATGTGAGTTTATCATTCGGTATTTAAACAAGGAGACGTTAACCCGTATCACATAGCAGTGTGATCCTTTCACTTATCATGGGATATTATGATGAGTCGGTTTTCACATTTCTATGTGATACGGGTACAACGCCTCCTTGTTTATCATTCAGTAATAAAGATTTAATAGAAATTTACAAACCTACTATAACGGCTTTTTTTCTGAAAATAGTAGGTTATTCGCTTAGGTCTCTTAAAAAATAGTATTTTAAATTGGTTATAGATACAACATAACGTATACTAAATTGGTTATACAGGGTGTTCAGATAAGTGTTTCATAATTTTAAGGGGAGGTAGGGTACATCAAGACGAACAAGAATTGGTGTAGGTTAGGGGGTCGCAAGTGGGTTTTAAAGGGTGTAAAACACGGGTTAAAATTTATAGTGTGGCGGCAAGTGGTAAGAAATTTGTCATCCGTGCGATTTTTGTGATACAATTATGAGGCTTGGTTTTTATGAAAGGTCTTTACACAACGAGTACAAATCTGGTGTTGGACCCCTCAAAAATGGCAAAGGCACGTGGCGGGGGGGGGGGTTGCAAAATGGCAGATCGCGTTTCGAAAATAATTACCTTCCACCCAACATTTTTGATGATGATTACTATATAGAGATATATTTTTCTTATCATTATATCTTTTCAATGAAACCAAACCTAATAGTTTTAGCACGTGCAAAATTTCCGGGATTACTAGATAGGAAGGATGTCTGGAATTAACTGCTGTTCGATGTCATCCCTATACACTCTAATTTTTGTAGAAACAATATAAAAAGTATTTAAGCTTTAAAAAATCGTTTTGTTGCACTAAAGAAAGAAGATGTAGCCGTTTCATTGAAAAGAGATAGCGGCCATTTTTATTTTTCTTCCCCGTGCACAGTTTTTGGTGGTGGAAACACTAAAATATGTGTTGTTTACGTTAATGCCTTTTAGAAAAACCAACCCCCACCATTGTAACTCGATAAATAGTACGGGAAACCCCATTAAAGAGTAAATTTGGAATTTCTCAATTTTTGGTATTATCCGCCATTCTAAAAAGTACCACCGCTCCTAATATACAGGGTGATTCAGATAAGTGTTTCATAACTTCTAGGGGAGGTAGAGTACATCAAGACGAACAAGAATCGATATAGGTTAGGGGGTCGCAAGTGGGGTCTAAGGGGTGAAAATCACAGGTGAAAATTAGCAAAAAAAAACTCGCATATCTGGGCAGAAAGAGATACAATTGTTCGATTCCAGCATTTTTTACATTCAACCAATTCAAATTTTTCATGTAAAAACGAGATGCAAGTGTTTATTCTAATCAGAGACTAATAATCTAAGACCAATAAATGAAACAGGCATGCGTTGTAAGTTGATAGAATCAGTAGAAGGTGTCACGACAAAAACTTCTTAATACTAGAGTTTTGTTGGTTGTTTGGTTGGTTGGAGTTATATGGCGCAAAGAACTAAAGTCTGACCAAGGGACAATTGCAACTTTAATCTACCTACAACGCATGCCTCATTCAATTATTGGTGTGTTTTTGATTAGAATAATTACTTGCATCTCGTTTTTACATGAAAAGTTTTAATTGGTTGAATGTAAAAAATGCCGGAATCGAACAATGGTATCTCTTTATGCCCAGATATGCGAGGTTTTTTGCTAATTTTCACCCGTGATTTTTACCCCTTAGACCCAACTTGCGACACCCTAACCTATATCGATTCTTGTTCGTCTTGATGTGCCCTATCTCCTCTAGAAGTTATGAAACACTTATCTGAATCACCCTGTATTAGAATATGTAATAAACTTACATTTAGGCTTGAAAAAATATTTATTTAGCGATAAATATTAGAGATATCGAGGTTTTTCGAAAAACGATCTGTCATTTTGCGCCCCCCCCCCCACCCCGCCACGCGCCTCTGCACCATACTTGAGAGGTCGAACAACCGGATATGTACTCGTTGTGTAAAGACTTTTCAGAAAAACCAAGCCTACTTGACGAAGGTTTATAAGCGGATCTTAGAGATCAAGCACACAGATACAGACCGAAAAAAAATATATGTAACCAAGATCCAAACCAAACCAAAACCAAGCCTCATAATTGTGTCGCAAAAATCGCACGGATGACCATTAGCAAAAAAACATCGCATCGGAGGGCAGAAAGAGATACAATATTTCGATTCCGGCACGAATTGTAAAAAGCTAACTTACTGCGAAATTTTGGATTAAAGTTACAATTATTGTCCCTTTGTAAGACTCGGGTATTAAGATTTTTTCGTCGTAACATTTTTTATTTCAGTCTATCTGCCTAAAAACATTAATTAATGTTTTTTTACTGTTTTTGAAAAAATAAACATTTGCATAGGATTTTTTAGGGAAACAATTCTATTTGGTTTTATAATAATAGCACTGAGCTATAAACAAACTGGAGTGACAACCTCTGATGATATAACATGCGACCGAACGTGCCGGCGCGGATGGTCACAATTGCCCTGTTCGCTTGAGCGAACCGGGCAAAACAAACGAATTTCTCCATTGACTAACATTGTGTGAGTTGAACTATTTCTAGAAAACCCCCTTTTTTAAAAATATTTTGAGCAACATTTAGAATGGTCCGATCATGCTGTGCATACAATTGTGCCAACAGATGGGGAAAACTAAAAGAAGATGGAAATCTTTTCCGCGTAGACACAAACTTCGATAAGGTGTGATGCGGTTTCGGCACGCTCAGTTGTCACTCCAGTTTGTTTATAGCTCAGTGAATAATAGACGACATTAGTCAATTACGTCACTTGCTTGTTTGGAAACGTTGATTCCATCCATGATTGGTTCCGTACGGATTTACTTCCAATCACGGATAGAATCAACGTTTCCATAGAAGCAAGTGACGTCACACTAATATCGTCTATAACTGCCGGAATCGAACAATTGTATCTTTTTCTGCCCAGACATTCGAGGTTTTATTCTACGAGGTTTTATTCACCCCTTAAACCCCACTTGCGACCCCCTAACATATACCAATTCTTTTTCGTCTTGATGTACCCTACCTCCCCTAGAAGTTATGAAAATTTTATCTGAATAATCCTGTAGGTATTATAGAGATGAAAGTTATTACATTAATCATTTTCTAATCACATGGTTAATGATTTATCCAATGTACGTTTGTTTTTTTCTCTCCGATTTGGATGTCTTGACTCTTTACTTTTTCAATATGCTTGTTTTTGTCTGTGGTTATATTCACTGTAACTTTGTTTCCTACTAACCATATATATTTGCAGATTGTCTACTGGTTTTCCATTTTACATCGACGAGAGGCTTCAAGCATCCTCGAAATAATTTTATTTTCGATAACAAACTGGAATTTTTTCTTTCAGATAAACAAATTCTAACCAACCATGGGAGTAATTTTCAGGCCAGGTTCACTTCTTGTATGCTCCAACTGTGGCATGACTATAACGAGGCGTGACCATATTACTTCCGAGGATATCACCATAACATATGAAAATGGTGATCAGATACCAGGGGTGCTATCCAAAGAAGTTCACAATGTTGAACACGGCGAAGCGCAAAATATTATACTTTCTTCAAAAGAGTATATAGTAAGGAACCTCTCGTGCAAAAGGTGCAATTTGTTCGTAGGATGGTATTACGAGTTCTCTTTCGAATCGAGTGAACAATATAAGGAATCTCAATCACTTTTATCACTTCAGGCAATACATCAGTAATGTGCCTTAAATCCTGGACGTAGAAAACTGTCTTAACTTTTTATAACCAGTTTGTAAGGAATCTTAAAACTTTTAATATGTTTGTTGCGTTAAACATTTGTAGTTAATTTGTTATATCTTATTTTCTTGTTACATTGACTGACTGCTAATTTTAAAGTGCTGGTCGTGTATTTGTTTTACTAAATATTACTAAAATTAGGAACTATGTAGAGAAGTTTTTCATTTTAAATTTTTGTGAATTCTGCTATGAAGCATCTAAGTTTTAATATTAAAACGTTTACTAATTGTTTTAATACAATTTTTAAAACTCTATTGTATTTTTAACGTGCAATCTTAAACAGTTTTATTGTTCTTAAATATGTGATGTATTCTACTCCTAATTGATGAATAAATATTGTAACAAAATGGTTTGAGTAGTTTATGTGCTATGGTACTTGCACTGAACGTGTGAAGATATGTTAACTTTAAGAGTTAAGGTTGAAATGTTTTAAAATCGTGTCATTTAAATTTTTTCAGTTGTAAGTGCCTGACAAGTTCATTTGGTGCAATCTTATATTTATACTAGACTGCAACGTCACTTGACCCTGGAGAAACAAGCTAAGAGAAAACAAAGAAAGTAGTTATCATCGCAGTGTCTGAATTTTGAGTGAAATTAAGACTTTCAATTTAGAAATATGATTTGTTAGTTATACTCCTCCTAGCAACCCAACAGGATTTATGTTTACTCAGTTTTTCCTTCCGCGCAGTGACGTCATAGGTTTAAAAAACGATGCAGTGTAGTAAAAAGTGTTTGGAACACAAATGAAATTTGTTTAAAACTCTTTACTGATTATGATGGGTACGATAAGTATTTAAATCCACTCGGGTTGGCAATCTTTAAGCAGCCCATCTTTGCCATCTTTTCGAACTCTATTTGTGTTCGCTATTCATTATTTCAAGCTCAGACGTATTAAATTTAATACCTTTTTTTTTTTTGTAAAATCGTTTTATTTGCGGTTTTTTAGTAATTTGTCTCATTTATTAATTACTTGGGAATAATTGAAATATAGGGAATTCAAAATAACATGAGAACAATAAAATAACATTAACTATAAAGAATCCAACAGTTTCCGATCCTGAATCCAACGTCGTAGTTGGTTTGAGGTGCAATCTCAGATTTCGGACCATGCGAAATTGCAAGTTCTGGTTTTACTGGAGTTTAACTTTGTTGAATTTAAAACTCACTCAAAATCGGGATTCTAAGTGAAAGTTTTTATCAAGAAAACATGACAGGGAAAGAACTAAACTCAATTTTCACCAACAATAAACCTATTTAAAAGTTAATATGAAATATCTATGTCACTTTTGTCCAGAGATATTTTTATCTCCTCTGAGAGCGTATTACACTCCTTGAAAATCGGAAATTACTCTAAGAAACTAGCCAGTAGTATTTTCACTCTTTGAATTTTCCCCAAAAGTTTAGCTTCTTAAAAAATGCACCGTGCCCAACCGAAATTTTTTTACAGTGATTCCAATCAATCAGACTTTGCAAATACCTATGAAATTTAACTTTATATAAATGGTTTGTGGCCATAATTATGTAGCCGGAAAAAAATTTGGAAAGATTGGATCTACTTTTGGTCGTTTTATGAGAGGAATAGGTTATATTTTTTTTTCATTTATTGTTCTGATGCTTAGGGAGTTGGATTGCGGTTTTTGTGTCTCTATATGTAGTTTATGTATTTCACTCCTCATAAATTGAATTTCACTCCTCCTAAAAAATTCAAGGAGCACTTTTACTCCTCCAACGAAATCCTAGGTCCTAGGAATAACACTGCTTGTGTCCCTTATTCTAAAAACTCTTAATTTGTGATGTGAGTTGGATTGGATTGAATTGAATTTGGTTTACATAATATTCTCTGGCTTGTGTGCTTGATCTCAAGGATCCGCTTATAAACCTTCGTCAAGTAAGACAGACACAAATAGAATTTTTACTGGTTGGCTGCACGTAATCCAATCTGGTCCCTTGTGATGTGTGTTTACCATTCAGTACCTATTTAAACAAGGAGACGTTAACCCGTATCACATAGCAGTGTGATCCTTTCACTTATCATGGAATATGATGAGTCGGTTTTCACATTTCTATGTGATACGGGTAAAACGCCTCCTTGTTTTTCATTCAGTTATAAAAAAATTAATAAAAATTTCCATACCTACTCTGACCGCTTTTTTCTGAAAATAGTCGGTCAGTCGCTTAGGTCTCTTAAAAAATAGTATTTTAAATTGGTTATAGATACAACATAACGTATACTAAATTGGTTATACAGGGTGTTCAGATAAGTGTTTCATAATTTTTAGGGGAGGTAGGGTACATCAAGACGAACAAGAATTGGTGTAGGTTAGGGGGCCGCAAGTGGGTTTTAAAGGGGCGAAAATCACGGGTTAAAATTAGCAAAATAACTCTCATAGTATCCTGGCATCAGAAATAGATACAATGGTTCGATTCCGGCACGAATCTATACTTGTGAAAAGCTAACTTACTGCGAAATTTTGGGTTTAAGTTACAATTTGTCCCTTGGTAAGACTCGAGTGTTAAGATTTTTTGGTCGTAACATTTTTTATTTCAGTCTATCTACCTACGCATGCTTGTTGCATTTATTGGTCTGTTTTTGGATAAATAAACATTTGCATACGATTTTTTAGAGAAACAATTCTAATTGGTTTTATGTAATAAATGCCGGAATCGAACAATTGTATATCTTTCTGCCCAGACATGTGAGGGTTTTTTTTTTGCTTATGTTACCCCGTGATTTTTCCCCCTTAAACCCCACTTGCGACCCCTAACCTATACCAATTCTTGTTCTTCTTGATGTACCCTATCTTCCCGACAAGTTTTGAAACACTTATCTGAAACACCTTGTATCGATATTTATATCAATAGTAAATAACTGGGAAAATCTGGTTACATGGAGTTTGAATTACATCGATATGAATACAGAAAATCTTTGTTTTAGTATTGGAAAGTTTGTTTAGGGTTTGGTAAGCCTGTTTGTCGGATAATTGAAGCCGGAGAATATAGGTGACCAAAATCCAATCCAATCCATTGTCGTCTAATGACCTGGCATCATTAAAATCATTAAAGTGTGTTTTTAAGCTTTAACACGTTTAAAGTGTGTTAAATTGGACTTTTGACGAGGTAAAAACGATTTCTTTACATTTATAATTATCTATGATTTTCCATCCCATGCAAACCTTTATGATTGGTGCCATCGTTCAGCTTCAAGTCTACCTATATAGTAGAATCTACTATATAGGTAGGCTTGAAGCTGAACGATAGTAGTTAATAGGTTGTAGTTGATAACAATAGTAGTTGTTCTATCTACTAAGTAGATAGAACAACTTTGAAGTGCCTTAGTGTTAGAAATTTTATTGTCATCAGGGACATTCCAAAAATAATAGAAGAATCGAAGGCACAGATTCGATAAGAGTCCTCCAGCCGCCATGTTTATCCACAGCAATATGCTCAAGTGTTGTTATTATTTGAGCTAATGGGTTAAGATGACGGCTGGAGGACTCTTATCAAAGCTGTGCCGAATTCTCCTATTAAACTGAAGAATTAGGCTTTATCCTAGTAATACATTACACGGTGAATTTAATGATGTGGATTTGCAATATAAATGCTTGGTGAATGTAGTACAGTTGACTCCGCTTAATGTGATCACATTTTCCTAGATCAGAATGATAACAATATCGGAATGATGTAATAATAGCGGTTCTATAGTGTTTTCAGGTGACGTCACAACCGGTTATTTTCTTTTAACTGTGTACCTTCTGTAGGGCTTTTAACTGTTGCTAAGGCCGTTGTTTATCTGTTGCTAAGGCGGTTTTTAGGTATGGGATCACGTGATTGCAAATGCTCCAATAGAAGAATTCCACGGCTAGTCTTTTTTTGTAACTGTTAACCTCTGTAGGGCAAAAAACTGTAACACCTTCTGTTGCTAAGGCCGTTGTTAGGTCCGAGTCACGTGATTGAAAATGCTCTATAATGAAAAGTGGCAAACTGTTTATGCATTAAAATTACGACTGTGTAGTCTTAACTGAAGTATATTTAAAACGATAGTATTATCTCTAGTTTGTATTTTGCAACTTAGACATTCTTAAAGAAAAATATAGGAACGGATCACATAGCACTACTACCAGGGGGGGCTCATCTGGCTCTCCGATTACTTTCAGCCAGGATGACGTAATCGGCTGGAAGGCGTTGAAGTTTTGACAGGAGTGACCAATCAGGGTTACATAGGGAAATCGCGGAGCTTCTTATAGGGATTTTCTTACGTAGAAGGGAGTAATATAAGACGCGGAAGGGAAAATATAGACCTGTGAACTTGCCTAAGCAACAAATCATATATTTAAATATCAATACTTGTGATCTATATGGGGGCATTCAATTTTTTAACTTCTGATAGGTTAAAACTGATTAAAATTTTTCATTGAATTAAATTATGAGTATCTTGTTTTCCTTCTCATAAGCAACTTGGAGAGCAAGTTTATAGCTTACCAAATAGTAGATTAAATACAAACTATGAAATTTAAAACTGATTCCTATGCATAATTACGGAGGTTCATTACTTAAATCAATAGTGATCGATTTGTAACAATATTTTAAAAGTTAAACAAATTCCCACTATCTGTATTTTAGAAAATTCTAAATACAAAGAAAATACCGTTTTTCAAAGCAGTATTTAGTTACAATCCGATACTTTTAGATCACTAAAAAATCCTCAAATTGTGAGCTATTTTTGGGTTGTTCTTCTTTTGTATGTTTTGTATAAAATTGATTACGCTACTAATCGCTTTTATTACTAATTTATTAAAATTCAAAGTTAGTTTATTAGGTACTAATTAATCTGATCTCACTGAATTTATTATTCTAATGTATCTTATATTCTGATTATGATTGTAGTAACACTGATCTATCTAAGACATATTGATCAGTGTTAAAACAATCACATAATCAGATGATAATAAATGATCGCTTAGATTCTAAGTGATAATTACATGAATAAAAAATCAAATAATCTGTTGACAAACATGAAGGAGATAATTTATTGGGTCTATAAACCTTCACCAACTTGCCGACTCCCACATACGATCGCCGAAAGAAACTCGAACTGAAACAGTTAGTTTTGAAGTTGGATCAGTGTTCCAAAGTTACGATATGATCATTTTATAAGATCTCCAAGGTGAGGTCACATTGATCCTGTTTTAGTGTAAAATTTGAATAGTCTTCAAATTAAAAAATGATACATAATAATAATTAAAAAATATTGCCAAGCTTTAATAATATAATCATTAAGTCTATAAATTGCTTTTAGTATTTTATTTCGACTCTTTTCAGTTTCCATGAAGGGAGCTAGAAATATATTGTCCCTCCCAAATCAAAATTGCTTTTAATCTAAAAGAAATTAATATGTTCCTAAAACCAATCTATGGATTCCTCTTGCCTTTGGGACGATCTACTTCGGTTTCTTACTTCAAATTAACAATAGATATTCATCAACATGAAGCTATAATATCAATTCAATCTAAAACGAAAACCCTTTTAGATTCATATCTTAAATGCTTCAAAACTGAATTGTTGGATCAAAGTTTGAATTTCCCTCTCTCCTGTCAAAAAAATCCCTATTCTATCTGACCCAATCGAAGGAGAAGCTGGGGTATCACGCGAATTACGTAATCGGCTGGAGAGCAGTACGTCACACGAATTTTCGTTCCTATGTGAAGAGCCAACCTTATCTTATTCTATTAACCTTGCACTACTACATTATAATGACTCATTTTGTACGTTTATGTATTAAAATTGGCCTTATTGCAACAGGAAAAAAATTTTTTAAGGGATTTCACCAAATTTTGATAACATTAAACGATATACTTACTGATAAAATAAAATGATTGGGTTAATTTAAATAGGAGTGATCGGGACAAGTCAATAGACGACATTAGTGTGACGTCACTTGCTTGTTTGGAAACGTTGATTCTATCCGTGATTGGTTCCGTGATTGGAAGTAAATCCGTACGGATCCGTACGGAACCAATCACGGATGGAATCAACGTTTCCAAACAAGCAAGTGACGTAATGACTAATGTCGTCTATTACGATAATACTATCCGATTGATAACACTAACCGTGATCACATTATGCGGAGTCGACTGTAGTAGATTCGTTGGATTATTGCTTTTTAGCCATTTTACATTTGCATTTTGGTATTCATGGTGTGATTTCTCGACATTTTTCAAAATCGTGCCAAGTGTGTAACATTTACTATGATTCTACCAAGAATTACTTGATCAGTTATCGTATTGTCACGGCTTACTAGATACTTTACAGGCTAGCCGAGTTTTGAACAATGAAAACCATTTGACAACTTTTCCCGCTTGGATCGCCACAAGTCCTACCTATATCACCCACCGCTTTCAACACTGTGGATATGATTTGCCAGTTTATCCAGTATTGCCATCTGGATTTTTAATGATTTCCGTACTCGGCTAGCCTGTATAGTATCTAGTAAGCCGTGGTATTGTCCACCGTCGTTACTTATTTAAACGTCCTATCTTTCCCTGTCAATTATTAATATAGGCATGTGCCCACGTGAGCAGCGGATAGCATATATTGCCTACTATATTTTTTGTTGTTTTTCCGTCATCAGTTTTCTGATTGAATATAATATAGGGTCGGGTGGGGAAGAGTGTGTCGAGTGGGGTAAAATAGGTCTAGGGATTTTATCAGTTTTTTTTTTCATAACATTTAATGTCTTTTGACATGTTGATTTTACTTGAGTCTCAATAAAGATCATAATGCCAAAAAACATTACATTTTAGGAATATAGACTGTTAAAATCCCTAGACCTATTTTACCCCACTAGACCCATTTTACCTCCACCCTGTCCTATTGTGCCAAAAGTGACGATAAAGTTAATTCTGCTGTCAACCAGGTTGTGTGGAAGTTGAATTGCTTTCTCCACTATGAACGGCATTGGCAAATCAAACACTTAAAAAAAATCACTACGGATTCTTCGGATTACCTAATTTTTTCGTCTGAAAATCATTAGGTCTTGGAATTAACCTTTTCCCAGTCCTGAAAAAAAGACCAGCAAATCGGAAGTTCTTACTTCAATTAATACTGTGTCATTATTAAACCAAACTAAACCAACCTCCATTTTACAGATTTACAAACATGGGAGACGTGGATACAGATAATGAAGAAGATGAATTCAAATGCATAAAATGCGAGTCATGCATAACTTCAATTACCGATTTGATACGCTATGGGGTCCGAGCGCAGGATAAAGATGACTTAAACGAGTCATATGGGTCGGGTTCATCTATGGGTTCCGATTCCGATGAACCTGATGGGATGTTAGCAACGTTGCCGGAGTTGAGAGACAGCGACGAAACAGATCGGAACTGCAATTGCAATCGTTACCAACGTAAGGAATACATCGAAGGTCTGTTGGGATTGTTTCAGCAGGTGAAAAATTGCTATTTAGAAGAGCAGGAAAGCATTCTTTGGTTTGGACAAGAAAATATGATGCAAAAAGTGCACTGCGAAGGGTGCGATGAACAACTAGGTTGGTATTGGAACTCAACAAACGGTGAGGACCTGCAGGATTGTGTGGGGAATTTTGTGCTATTCCTTGATAGATTATACGTACGAAAAGTGGAGGGAATGTAACGCCTCTTATACCCTATTCGCACTGCACCTAAAGGGCCCTTTATAGCATTGAGCACTTTCCCGGATAGGGCCCTTTCGTGCAAACGGCGTTCGCACTGGTAAGGAGAAAATGACCGAGATTCGATTCGCTTTTACACTTTTTATCGTCCGTTAAATAGTTCCAAAAATTCTAGAACAGCTACACATTATTAAAAAACACTTTCATTCTTTAAAATATCATGAAAGAAATAGACATCTAGTGCCAGAAACATTTTGTAAAATCAAGTGTATAATTATTTATTAGTGATTGTGACAGATGGCAGCACAAGCACACACTTCCAAATAATTATACATTACACTTTCTATTTCTAATACTTTCACAAAAAAATAATAACAGAAGACTTTTTTGATAAAAAGTAGCTGTTCTAGTGTTTGTGGAACTATTTAAAGGACCGCAAAAATGTAAAAGCAATCAGCATAGATTCGAATCTCGCCGCCATCTTTGTTGCGTTAAGGGCCCTTTGGAGTGGATGGGGCGATTTTGGACCACCCTTTAGGATGGGACGCTTCTGGCTCCGCTAAAGGGTGGTTCGACGCCGATAGAGGGCGGAGCGGAAAATAAAGGGCCCCTTATCCGTGCAGTGCGAATAGGGTAACCTTTCCTTTGAAGTGCACTTTAATTTCACCAGACAATAAAAAGCTTAATAATCTCACTTTGGGTGCGTTTGTGACCCAACTTTTGTTTAGGTAGTCCAGCAGTTTGTGTCCATTCATAATATAATAGTTTCTGTATTACGCCCCCCTGCATAATGTAATATTAATTGGCCGTGTGCTTACCTAATTTATTACCTATTATTTGTTTTATTTACATTTGTAGTTGATTTTAACGCTTTTATCTTTGAGGACGTATATCTTAGAGATGTATTCTTATCTATTTTTAAATAACACATTCTGCTAATAATTTCGTTCACGTTTCATTTACGTCTGAGTTATTTTGTCTTTTTTTCAGAGAAACACAAAATACTATAGAATATACAGTGGAAGCTCTTATAGCGACCTGCTCTTATAAAAATACTCTCTTATAAAGACCCAAAAATTAGTAGTGTTCGGCACTAGTTAACTAGAACTAGTTGCAACTAGTAGTTAACTACTGATCAACTAGTAGTTAACTAGTAGTTTAACTACTTTTAGTTTAAAGTAGTTCAACTACTAGTTTAACTACTTTTTTAACTAACTACTAGTTAAAACTACTTTAAAATTTTCAACTACTTCAAAAAAAAATTTATTTAAAATTTAAAGAGATATTTAAAATTTTTATCAAAGGTAGTACTCAAATACCATAACCAGAAATAAAGACCATTTTTGCCCGAAGTATAAACTTTTTTTGTGATATAGATTAGAAAGATGTATTAGAATTTTGCCAAAAAGTAGGTTATGAAATTAAATAGACTAGTTAACTAGTAGTTAACTACTTTGGGAAATAGTTAACTACTAGTTGCAACTAGTCCCAGGAAAAAATAGTTAACTACTAGTTACAACTACAATTTCCCAGACTAGTTAGTAGTTGGTAGTTAACTATTTTTTGCCCACTAGTTGCCGAACACTAAAAATTAGTCTCTATAAGAGCACTTTTGTGCTCTTATAAAGACTAATCTTCGAATCGATTCAGCTTATCGAATACTTTTCTGGATCGGTTTGTGTGCGTCACACCAGAATTAGCCAATAAACAAATATCAGAGTATGACAAACAGCACCAAGTAACGATCGCATCTTCTTCTCGCTTGCTTTCGCCCGGGGTAACCGGCTACAATCCCAAACGAAACCTTTCGCTACCTAATGTCCTTGTTGATTTTAGACTTTAAATTTATTAGCGTAATCATTTATCTTTCTTTATTTCCAATTTTTTGACTTATATTTAAGACATAAATTTTTCAAATTGCATGCAGATGCAGGTGAAATTGATGTAATGAATTTAGTTAAGCCTCAGACCTTTCTAAGGAAGCTAAGCTATGCAATAAATTAATATCAAAATCAAAATTTAAAAAGCAAATATTTATACTCTGTAAAATATTGATCTTAAATTTTATATAAATTAAAATAAAAGCAAAAAATTAAGGTAATATAACACGAAATTGGAAGTATAAAGACTTCATAAAATAAGAAATAATTGTTTAAAGTGAGGAAAGATCAATTGGATGATTCGAACTGTGTTTCAAATCCCAATTATATCGTTTTCAGGTTGAGATTTCCTCCAGACTTTATAAATTAGTCTACTAAAAATACATCATTGAGGGAATCGAGTCCACCTTCCCGAAAAGCATCAAAATTGATAGTTTAGCTTAACGAGTTTATTGCTTTTAAACGAGTGATATTCTACACTCGAGTGTATCACTCGAAGTTTGCTCTTATAGCGACAAAAACCTCGGTACGGATTAATTACGCTATAAGAGCTTCCACTGTACCTTTATTCTTTTTTTTTAGAATTACAGCCTCTTTTATGAGAGGTTATTTATATTAACGGAGTACATTTAAAAATGAATGAATGTATGTTTCATTAAAGAGTTACTTGCTGTCTTTTAAAAGCTGTTAAAACAGTGTACAGATGGATAGTAGTTGGCCATAATGAACGTACAAAACTAACCTATAAAACATTGCATGTCAAGATCTATGAAACTTGTTCCTTCTTGTTTTAAAAAGTTTAGAGTTCTGGTATTATCTGATGGATGGTGTATTTGGCGAAAATCCCTTTTATTTTTTATTAACTTTTGGACCGTCACCAGTAGCTCAGTAGATAATTACTTCGAACGTACCAAAATAATAAAATTAAACGGACCGATCAATATTATTTTCACATTTAGTAAAATTTTATTGCAAAACCCCAACTGTGAGAGAGAGAGAAAATGAAAACTTTACTTTTTTTAAAAAAAAATCTCAATCCTTTATAATGTCCTCATCAAAGTTTCAGATTTTTCTTTCGACTAATAGTTTCATTTTCAGAGAATAGATATTTAAAATAGGGTCAATTAATTATCAACCTACACGTATTCCTATCAATCACATTTAAAACGCAATTTCTTAATACGAGGCTTTTGCGCATAGGTTAAGGCCTTTACCGCGGAAAAACATCTCCTGTTCTGTGTACAGCAGTCAGTAATGTGCACACAATACTTGATTGCTGAAGATTTCAGACTGTTTTAACTCGTGGTTCAATCCTCAAGCGAGATTCAAATTGAACTCAGAATAAATCTTTATAGATTCTACCCTGCAAAATAAAATCAAAACAAATTTCTGAATACACAACACTATTAAATTAAGTAATAAGTATAATGTTAAATAGACTTTCTTGTTTCCATTACATTCTATGTGGTTTATTTAAACAAGTTATGAAAATGGTTTTCAAATATTTTTACTACGTTGTATAAACAATCAAAATGCATCGGTATTAATTCACAATTTATATTTATGGTTTATTTATTACACTTTTAGATGTCTTGAGTCACGGCTTACTAGATACTTATACAGGCTAGTCGAGTTTTAAACAATGAAAACCATTTGACAACTTTTCCCGCTTGGAGCGCTACAAGACCTACATATATCACCCACCGCCTTCAACACTGTGGATATGCTTTGCCAGTTGGTCCAGTATTGCCATCTGGATTTGCAATGATTTCCGTACTCGGCTAGCCTGTATAAGTATCTAGTAAGCCATGCTTGAGTGAGCATTGACTACTAGCTTTTTCCGGAAATTATTCATTTTCTAATGTTAAATTATGTTTCTTGAACTATCATCGACCTCATATTTGGTCTAAATCATCCTATGATAGCAGGTACAGACTTCAATATTTCTTTCTTTAAAATGTTTGTCTGTCCCAGAAAATCTTCAAATCAAATTTAAAAGCACAACCTGACGAACTAAACCCCTGAAAATTTTTATTGTTGTGTAGTTGTATTGCTATACAAAGAACTTCTAATAATTCTTAAGCATATTTCTTAAGCAGAACTCCATTTACTCTAATTCTTGTATAAATTTTACCTTACCAAAGTTACCCCGGAAAATATTGAATCTAAACTTAAATTCCCGGAAAATTCAAAGATAAAAGAGCGATCATATTTCGAAATTGCTTCTCCATTCTTTGAGTAAGAGATATTCCCATAAAAGAGAAACACCCCACTCCCTCTTTCCTAAAATATTTAACATCGCATAAAAACACTTTCTTTAAATGAACCGTCTGGTAAAATAACCGTCCGGTAAACCGCCAAATATGGCGCCGCAGTTGAAGTGAAAGCATTTCGGCGTAAGGAAATAGTGCCAGTGCGAGATATATTACAGGGGCATTTCACCCTCAAGTGGTTGATGGCGGAGAAATTTTTTCCCACCCACTAAAATGAACCCCATAAATGGATTTTCATCTCCCTCTTCAAAAACCATTTCGGGAAAAGAAAGTTCCCCCCACCGTCTTTTAGTACTTTTCATCCCTCTGCCCACTCTTTGAGGGAGTTTGGGTCCACTAAAAGAAGATTCTGGAACATTGATATGCCTCCATCAATACAGTTAGACATCAACTGGGTAGAGGACCCAGGAAACCATTAGAAAGTGGAATGTAATAATATTTCCTTTTTAAGTCTTTTCTTTGGAGTAGTTGCTGGCTTGAAAACAGCGTGAATCGTCTTATGTAGTAAGCTAGATCCCCGATTGTATATAACGCTTGCTTACATAGTATACATAATATTAAAAATTATTACAACTGAGTAAGTTTTTTTTTTCGATAAATATATTCAAACGAAATAAATACTCATTCCTTCTCAAAAGAAGTCCTACTTTAAACAGTTTTTTTTTTCAAGTATATTTATTATTTCCTATTTATAAGAAAACATTTTCAGTTGAATTCAGCTTAATTTTATAAATACATTGAAATAAAATTAAATTGTGTGTTACATTTATAATTTTGTACGGGTGCCTTAGAGAAATCTATAACGATCTTAAAATGGGTTTTAAAATAATAACAATACTTTTAAATCCTGCCTTTTTCAGAACTAATATTCTAACTACAAAGACAAAGAATATAAGACTAAGAACAAAATGAAAGAAGGGAATAAAATGATCTATCTTCCCTATGAGATAGGGAAAATAGTGGTCCCACCTGTCGTGGAATTTAGGAACTACGATTTACGAAAATTTGTGTCATAAAATTCTTTGGTCTCTAAAGTAGGATGCAAGAAACCGCGTACTTGTTTTAGTTTTCGAGTTATTGATTTTAAAAATGTGTCGGTCAATTTTGGGACACCCCTGTAGGTACCATATTGAATTTAAAGAATTCATTGGTGTACTGTACACTGTACATTTTTTTTTTTCAGATTGTTGCTTAACAAATAGTAAGACGTGCTGGATATTAAGGAAAACACTTTGATTAAATTATTGATGAGTTAGAGTAAATAAATATTCAAAATTTTAGAAGAGTGTTATTCATGGAGATGACCTGTGGCGTATTTTTGAATAGTTGGTTGTGTTTTATAAAGTGAGTTAAGTTCAGTGAGCTGGGTTTTGTGAGGATTGCGAATCAAGTACTAGAACAGGGGTGACCAACCTTTTTCGGAAGAGTGCCACTATTATGCAAACAAAATATGAATCGTCAGTTAGAAGAAGGGAATAAGTCCAAAAACGAAGTTTTGAGAAAATCGAAAAAAAAAAACCTGTATAAGTAATGGAATTTTTATCCTATAGTCTCCAAATTTTTACAGGAAATTAATGATTCTGTTAAGAATACAGAACAATCATCGAAAAAATTATTAGTGTATTTAAAAATGTTTTACAGTTAAAAAAAGAAAATGGACTTATTCCCTTCTTCAACCTTATGAAATTTCAGCTGAACAAAAATCTTAAGAACCACTTAAATTGACAATTAAATTATAATTCTGCTTAGTTCACAATACGAAACTGAAAATAGAAAGATTAAGAAAAATAAAATTCAAAATTATTGTGAAACTGAGTCATTTAGGCAATATGAATGGAGTTACTGAATATCAATGGAGTCAAACATTAATTGGTTAAAAAAAGAAAAAACGGGGGGGGGGCTTTTAAATTCAAATCAAATTTTATTTTGGCTAAGTTTACAGGCCAAAGAATAAGAAAAGAAAGACAAATTAAGTAATTAAGGTAAATTTCAAATTTAATCAAAAAATACAATGAATTGACATCAATTTCACAAATTCAGGGGGCTATATCTGCGGATAGGGGGTAGTTATTTTTTTTTCCTCTTTACACTCATGTGTAGAGCGAAGCTTGTAGACTTTTTTTGCGCACAAAAAGTCAATTTGCCATTTTTTTTACTTATTCCCTTCTAACTGACGATTCAATTAGGCGTACCACTTCTACTTTTTTCAAATGAACCAATAAATTAAAATGTTTAACATTTTATTCGTAGACTAATTGTGGAAATTTTAAGCAAATAAAGTATTTTTTCTGCATAGTTGAGATTTTAAAGTAATATAGGGGGTACTCCCTTCAAAATTAATTTTGGAATTGTCCCATAAAAGGTAGTTTTAACCCATTCTGGAAAATTTTTCTTGTGATTTTTCTCTATTCTACATTTCAAAGTTTTAAAGTAGATTTGCAGAATATTCTAGAATTGAGAACAGACCTTGTTCAAAACCGGTCCCAATCATTAGGTAGCCCCTATCTGAAAGTTTGAAATCAGGGAAAGTGGTGTGATACTGTAATTTGAAATTGAAATGGCAATCGCACATTCGTCATTCATTGAGCATGCGATAAGATGTTTTAGGCGAGTATTCCTTGTTAAACCTGGACTCACACGCATGGAAAATTCTATGTTGTGAAAATATTTAGATCTTTTATTTAAATTTGTGCCAACAAGACAAATGAATTACTTTTAATCTGAGCTGTAATTACCTATTAGTAAGGTGTGTTATCTGTGTAAAAAACTTTTTCGTTTCACATCTGGGTAAGTTTAACTACTTATAGAACTTCCTGTTTTTCCTTTTTTTTTTAATTTCTGACCGTTAATTGACTTCAGTCAGCTATTCAATTTGTGCACTTTTCTAGCTATTCAGCATGTTATGAAATTTATAAACGATTTCATAATCTATTTCTTTAACATATTTAAATAAGAAGTTTAAAATATTTTTTTATGTTACACATTATTTTGTTATATTATTACTACTACATAATTTTTATCTATAAATAGGTATTTAGTAAAGTGTGGAATGCTTCTAATATCTTTAAGTATTAATAACAAGTATTATTATAATGTAATGTAAGTTCTTGCGTTTTATATTTATATGTTAAAGAAACTTACTTGAAATGATGACCTTGTTGAAAGGATATTTTATTTCAAGTAATTTTATAACAAGTGGTATTTGTTGGATAGTATTTTTATTAAAATCTAAACTAAAATAAATAGCTTTATAAAGAATCTTCTTTATAGTATTAACCACATATCTGTGGTTAAATCTTCGTATCAAAATTTAAATATAGTTTATAGTCTTTTTATTCAAATGTATGATGCATTCTAAGCTAATGTTTGGTGTTTTAAAAAGTTATAGACTTATAGATGCAACTTTATGTTAATCGGTTGCTTTATTCAATTTTTGAAAGCAGCTTTAAACTAATATTGTTAATTATTACTATCCATATATGTGGTTTCAAATTCATAATATGGACAGCTGTACCGAACATTTAACATCTGAGAGGAGCGAAACTTGATGGGTACAGCACAATAAATTTTATTCCGGCCAAAAATTAGCTATTTACACAAAGAACTTCATTTTACCATTTTCTATTGATCTAAAACATTTTTCATTTTCAAAATTAAAAGCTCACAAAATAATATCACGCGTCACTTCCTGGTTGCCAAAAGGTTTCTAACTAAAAATAAACAAGTAGATAGCTGCTACTAGTCCGATTTCCAACATTATACTTAGTATTTACAATATTATATATTATATTACATAATATATATAAATATTACTATCTATTACATTGGGGAACATTGGGGAGGATTTAATTTCATTAAGATTGGGGAACATTTTAATTTCAATGAGTTACCTACCCCATAAATATAAAAATGACTCCTCACACCGTTAAGTGAAGTATAATGGAGCATGCTCTTTTTCCTTTCCTATTATATTACAAGCTTGAATATTTTCTTATCAGTATGTGATAGGTTCAATTCCATTATCTGCCCCGATAAATATCACCAAGCTATTTTAAACGCCAATTATACAAATAACCATCAAATTTTTATGGTTGTCATTGATAAAACTGTATAAATTAATACATTAGTTTGCAATATTTGGAAATATTTCCATTATTAGGCGTCTGAAACAGCTTGGCGAAATATATAGCGGGACAGATATTGGAATTGAACCTATAATACTTAAAGGGTTTCACTACGGGCACCTGAATTTTTAGAAATCTAGTACTGACATTTAATGATGTCAATCATACTTGATCTCTAATCTGATTCGCAGAAGTCAGTCACTTTATTAAGCAAAATTATTCCTAAGTCATCTGCTTTGTAAAACAAATCTTTTCAGAGCACATCCTTCGTTTTCGAATTTTAATTTCAATCCCTTTGTTTCGGGAGACAGGGTGGCTTAGTGGGATTACGTGGTGCCTACTACGCTACCCTAGTAGCACAACTCATACCAAATATGTTAAATATACGTAACTACAACTAGAAGTAAACGAAATTTGGCCATACATGACAAAAATTGGCCGAATCTTGAACATTTATGCTGCTTGGGTAGCAGTCTACGCAATGTACGACTGTAGTACCTATCCACGAGTTCGATTCTTGGCCTTGCCCTGGGTGCATTTTTTCTCTCTCTCTCTCTCTGTACCATTAAAAATTCTTGTTTGTGTCTGTCTTACTTGACGAAGGTCCATAAGCGGATTCATAAGCCATAAGCGGTCCATAAGCGATCAAGCACACAAGCCGGAGAATATATGTGACCAATGTATCCCTTGTTTGGGGGAAAAGTCATTTTTGAAATTGGTTCGAAACCTAGCATATTTGCCAGAGTGTCAGAGATGTAGCACTCGAATTGACGTCTCTGGTCATTCTAAGCTACAACAATGATGTAAGTTTATGGATAAAAAAAACCTCTAGGAAGGTACATTTTTTTTTTCAAATAAAATATTTTGTATTAGTTTAACGTTCTTTATTTTTGGTATAATACTGATATATACTTGAACACAGAGTATACTTAAGCAAAATAATAAAAGGGAAGAAGATAACTAAAAATGAAGGCAGCAATTGTCTCAAACCACGTGTACAAAAAAAAGTAATCGCAAAAAGTAAGTTTGTGAATAAGGTTATATTGGTTTCAGCTATCTTAAAACTTTTTTTATTCCAAATCCTACACATTTCTCTGAGTTTAGTTAGACGATTGCTTTCCCGCCTGAGTGACACATATAGTGCAGTGCCAAAAAAGTGAGCCTTTGCAATTTTTTGTGGACCCGCCACTGATGATCACATGCTGAATAAGTCTGTCTCCTGTATGTTTACGTTATAAATATCTTATCACGCATAGCATTTGTATGTACTTGTAGACCCATAATGGGTCTATTCATTATTTTCACTTTACGTAACTTTTAAAACTATGCAACTTTTCGGTAAATCCAAACAATTCGGACCTTGGGGAAGTTTTATTTTGCGAATGGCTGTTTATTGTGGCGAGAAAAACTAAATTTTGCAGAAGTGGTTTGCCAGAATCCACTATTTCATCGCCACTTTTGGCACCAGGCTCGAATTCTTTGGATTACCCAACTTTCCTATATAATAATTTTTCTTATTGGCAAATTTACTATCTGGAAATCTTTTCTTTCAGCCAAAGAACTTGTATTGAACCATGGGAGTAGTTTTCAAGCCTAATAAATCAAACGAACTTAAATTTATAATGTGCTCCTCCTGTCGCATGTTTCTAACGACTCTCGAACATTTTACTTCCAAACATTTCACCATGGTGAGTTCAGATGGCGATTCAACACGAGGCCTTCTGTTTAAAAAAGTGGAAAATGTTTTCCACGGTGAAAAGATGAAGACTACATTTACGACAGGAGAGCACATCATAAGGAACATCTCATGCAAAGGTTGCGAAAAGTTCCTTGGATGGTATTACGAGTTCTGTTTCGAATCGAGTGAAGAATACAAGGAATCTCAAACACTTTTATCGAGTAAGGATATAAAAGGAGGTGGGCCGTATATACTTGTGCCACTTGAAGTAGAAAACGATCATGATTCATCATAACCTAATGAAGCTCAAAACTTCTACTGTAGCTATTGCGTTGAAAAAAAGTTATATGAATTTTAAATGGTAGGTATTATTAATTAGTTCATTTGGTTACTTTTTACTACTTTGTTAACTTGTTACATTGACCGACAGCTAATATTAAATGGCTTGTCTAGAATATTTTTTACCAAATATCATGGGGTAGAAATATGTATAATATAGAATTAACGGGTAGAATGTAGAAATGTAGAAATGTTTTTATGGTTTATATAAGTTGGTATTTGTGTGGTTATGTAAATTGGTATTTATAAATATTTGTGGATTCTGCAATTAATTATCGGAGTTTTAACAATACAACCCCCATATTAAATTTTTAAACTCCAGAATCTTCTTTTTAAAGTACAATCTTAACTATTTTAAGTTGGTTCAAAGATTATGTATAGTTGAACCAATTGATGCACCAATACTATAACATGTTTTGTAGGTAGTTTATAGATTACATTGAAGTGAAAGTGCAAGTGGATTTATACTTTGAAATGTTTTAGAATCATGTTAATTAAAGTTTAATTTTTTTATAAGTGCTTGAAATGTTCCTTCTGTGTCATCTTAGTTTAGTGAAGTGAATCTATCATTCAGTAATTAGGAATTAATTGAAATACAATTATTGGGATGATCTCTATAATTAAAACTGAGTTTTGCCATCTCTTCTGTCGTAACAATTTCATAAATTGAGGTTGTTCAGGCACTTCATAATATTCATGAGGACAATATGTAAAATTATTGGATCAGCTGGAATAAGAGTCCTCCATTTGGCGATCGCGTCGCGATCGCCAACTATAACGCCAACTGTACACTGTAACTAATCGTGCCGCTAACTTCCGTACCGCTAACTTGGCGACCGCAACGCGAGTGCCCAAATGGAGGACTCTTATTCCAGCTGTGCCAAATTATTTTTTTTATATGCGAGTAAAAATAATAATTTTAACTGCTTGAACATTTTGTAGTTCTAAAATATCGATCTTTTAAAAGTTTATTTTAAAAATATGCTTTTTTTTGAAAATGAAGTTTGTAAAATTATAAAAAAATTATAAGCATCAAAAGGCAAAATACTGTGTTGACAACTGACAAGCACACCAATTGTCAGATTACCGGAATTATTAATTATGGTGGTAATCAAATAACTCCTTAGAGTTACAGAAAAGTACTACCTTATTTACCGTATCGATAAAATAGGTCTAAAGGTCTAGGTTCTAAAAGTAGTGGTTTCTCATTTTTGGAAATTCAGAACCCCTTTGTGTGAAACCCGAAGAGGATCACTTTTTATACGCTCCGTAATTTTTAAAGCATAAAAACAGTTTGTAAAATATATTTTTAAAGTTGTCAACATTTTGGTTTGAATACCCAACCCTCTCACCTTCGATATGACCCAGCACCAATCAACGATTAAAACCCCATTCATAAGCTTACTTTCACAATATTTACCACCATTAAATCCCATAAATGTAGCATTCCTCTTCCAAATATTTTCCCCTTAATACAAATAATACCACCTCATCACTCATTTCCCAGTAAACTTTACTGGGAAATGAGTAGTAAACACTTTCACAAGAAAGCCCACCTCCCTCAAATACCCCTTTCCATAAAAGACCAACCTTTATAAAAGTGCAACAATACCATTGGCCCACCACACTGTGTCCAATCCATTTCTCCTTTCAGTCAAAGACAGATTTAATAGCGACTGACTTCTCAACTAATGAGATTAACCGATGCATGCTTAGCGATGACATGGGGTCCATTAAGAAAGTCTTCTTTTGTGGGGGTGTTTTTCTTTTGTGTCTTCCCTCATTCAATGAACTTTTTTTTTGCTTCTGTTCTTGGGAGTATATATCTCTGGGTTCTGCTTACATAAGCACTCAATGGATTATTGTAATAAGAGCGTTTTCTTTTCATATAATGTTGCGGTTTGGGTTTTAATGAATGGATTGTGAAAATGAAGGAAGTATGGAATGGGTGGATGTTTTATTCGTGACAAAACAAAATACCAGAATAAATATACCGGAAAAGAGATTAACCAGAGTGAATTAGAAAGAAATATTATTTAATAAAAGATAATACTGTTTAACCGAAAACACTGGTAAACAAGGTTTTTGGCCCAAGATACTTTATAGTGTTTCTAAAGTATATTTTTATTCTGATTTCAAATCTGCAATCAGAATTTTTCCATCACCCGCAGTTTTTGCACAATTCATTTTTTTTAAATATTGCTTCGTAGTGTGTAGTAACTGTTTTCAAGGAATACAACTTTAGATGATTTATTTGATTGTTATGAGGATTTTTATTGATGTCTATCATAATAAACACCATTTCTCTATTCCTACCTGCTTTTAAAAGATATTTTAGGTCCTATTTATCTCTCTAAAGATGACAGTGCTGCGCTAATTATTCAGTGGCTACCTCCAGAGTCTAGATATTGAATGAATGAATATAACTTTAAGGATTATTAGACTTACAATCAATCAAGCTCACATGAGACCTTAAAATATGAATATCAGTCCTTATCCCAGCCTCCAGGATCCAGAATATATGTCTTTTCCCATTTTATCCTACTGTCCTATTTAGTAGGGGACAGCTGAAAAATAGCATGTAAAAACAGTATTTTTTTATTGGTTTGGCACAGTTTTTTCAGCTGGGATGTATAATAGTAACCTGTATGAGCTTTTAATAGCATGAATTATATGTCGCTCACACAGCGCCCCTTTCTGGAAATTTAGTTATTTACAGGCGTTAGTTACCGAGATTTGCATCTTTTTTGTGACCCCCCAAACTTCTCATGAGTAAAATTTTTTATTTATTTTAAAACATAAATCATTTAAGAATTTAAAGTATTATTAATTTAAAAAATTTGTGCAAAATATATCTGTGAGGAAACAAAACAGAGTGATTTATATCATGACACAAATGAGGAGAGAACACCAGAGAATTTACTCTGTAATTTGACTTACCGTAAGTTTGTGGATTGTGGAAGATTTCTTGAACGAGCTAGACCTTTCTTTAAATCAATTTTAGTGTATAATGCAGATAATTTTGTAAAAGGTTAAATTTAATAGAATAAGTAGTGTTCGGCAACTAGTGGTCAAAAAATAGTTAACTACCAACTACTAACTAGTCTGGAAAATTGTAGTTGTAAAGAAGTTAACTATTTTTTCCTGGGACCAGTTGTAACTAGTAGTTAAATATTTCCCAAAGTAGTTAACTAGTCTATTTTATTTCATAACCTACTTTTTGGCAAAATTCCAATATATCTTTCTTATCTACATCACAAAAAACGGTTATGCTTCGAGCAAGAATAGAGCATTTTCAATCACATGACTCGGACCTAACAACGACCTTAGCAACAGAAGATGTTACAGTTTTTTGGCCTACAGAGGTTAACAGTTACAGAAAATGACTAGCCGTGGAATTCTTCTATTGGAGCATTTGCAATCACGTGATCCCATACCTAAAAACCGCCTTAGCAACAGATAAACAACGGCCTTAGCTACAGTTAAAAGCCCTACAGAAGGTACACAGTTAAAAGAAAAAAAACCGGTTGTGACGTCACCTGAAAACACTCTATGGTCTTTATTTCTGGTTATAGTATTTGAGTACTCTATTTTTGATAAAAATTTTAAATATATTTTTAAATTTTAAATAAAATTTTTTTTGAAGTAGTTGAAAATTGAAAGTAGTTTTAACAAGTAGTTAATTAAAAAAGTAGTTAAACTAATAGTTGAACTACTTTAAACTAAAAGTAGTTAAACTACTAGTTAACTACTAGTTGATCGGTAGTTAACTACTAGTTGCAACTAGTTCTAGTTAACTAGTGCTGAACACTAATAAGCAATGGAGTCATTAGGAAAATATTGATTGTTGTAGTGATACAGGATGCCTCAAAATTACTTATACATAGTCGATATTGTGGCCTCAGCTGTGTCCAAGATATTTTAACTCGCAAATTGACCCACACCGCAGCTTCTAAGGTGTTTGGAGTCCCCAAAACGTTTTTTTTTCAACGTATCAAATGGAGCTCTTAGATTGTGGTAGTAATTGGGTATCGGCCGCTAGAAATCTCAAAGTGTAAGTGGCGTAAAAGGCATTAAAAATCACTGTTACTAAAGGTTTGGGTTATTTAATAGAATCAGGACCAAAATTTAGCCATTCCGAACTACCCATACCTATAGCGAAATTAAAAATCCATGGGGGTAATTGCGAACATAAAAAACTGAGCCTTTAAAAAGCTCAATTTTTATCTTTGCCACGTTTGCAAGTTCAATGAGATCTGGATCAACAAGTGTATGCAGAAAAAAAAGTCTTAAATGCTTTTACTTGGTTGCAGTGATAATGAGAAGTTCAAGTAGCGAATTTCGTTTCCAATTACCCCACCTACCCCTAATCAAAATAATCTTCAGTTACATTAATTAGAGGGTTTTTGAAAAGGTGATAATTTTGAATATTGGATTGTGATGGAGATTACACTATGGTGGAAAGTTTCAGAGCTTAATATTGTTATTGTATATTGTTTAATTTGTATATTGTTTGGAAGTATCTGAAATTTTATGTGCTAAAATTGGATAGGGTGGGATGGTTACTTTTAAAACTATTACCTTTTAATGATTTCTTTCAATTGGATCTTGACATTACATTCCTTTTTAAAATATTCCATCCCAAGTTAAATTATTATTTTTTTAAATTATAAATAGGTTAAACTTGGCTTTAAAATTAATGACCTAATCGTTGACTGGGCAATTCTCGTTTTGACAATAATAAAAGTTCTTTTCCGGGCAAGTAGGCCGTGGTCGAATGGATGATGGCAAAATCTCAGACGTTTTGTCTACGGCTGCGGCAGACATTTTCAATGGTCGAGGTAAAAATATACCTAGTTAAAAATTTTAAAATTAAGAATCACCGCTGCGCTCGCGGTCTGAGGTTATATACCCTCAGATTCGATGGAGATGTCTGTAGTTGCCGAGCCAATATCGATGGAAGGTCTAGTAGATGGCGAACTCAACTCAATATTCCTAGATGGTAGGTTCGATTCCGAAACCAGAGATTCAAGCCGGTTTTTAACTTTAATTAGAACAGGAAAACAGATTTCTGTTCTAATTAACCTGTTCTAGTTTCCTGAAGTGTTATGAAGATTTCACCAATGTGTAAAGTTTCAGGTCCCTCATATAGTCATATCGCCTCTCCGGTGCAACAATGACACAAATGCAACTTGGTAAATATTTACCGTTCAGTAGCTTGGCCACAAGTTAGATTGGTAGCCAAATCAAAGTCGAGCCAAGAAACAACGGTGTTATTTTTGGCGATCGCCGCTAAAAAAAAAGTCGCCGAAAATCATGGTTTAGCTGGCATATCGATTATCAACTTCCTCCACGGAAGTTAAAGTCTGTCTGTCCTCGCTTGGCACAAGTGGCAAACCTAAAATCCATACCCACAGCAGAAAAAACAGTGGCGAAAAAGCCATAAAGATGGTTATCTCACTTCTATTAGATACCCGATACCCTGCACTCGCCACTGCTTTTCCTGCCGTGGGTAGTGATTTTAGGTTTGCCACACGTGCCAAGCGAGGACAGACAGACTATAAGCACCTTCGGGTGCTGTCAGTATTTGGGAGGGTGACCAAGTGATCAAATCAATCATCGGCGCGTTTTCTCTCGTTTCTTGCTCATATTTGGTTTTATTTTTTAAAAGATCTACCTGTTATCAGAAATATTCTACCCTAAATAATGAATGAGTATATTATTAAATTATTAAATATGATGAGAATTTATATATTATTAAATTACGATTTTTTTTATCGTCGATTTCCGAGGTACAATATTTACTAGGCAAATTCTCAATAAAAACTTTTTCCAATCGTTTATCGGTGCATTCTTTTGAAAATTATGCTAATATGCTAATGACAAATATTTTTTATAATGGTGCACTGGAACTATAATCAGTCTTTGAAATTAAACTCTGACGATCCGATCAGAGAACAATATTTTAATTTATTAAATAAATTAATACTAAATTACGTGCGTTTTACTTTACATGTCCATTGTTTTGGATAGAACCGATGGTGGTAGTGCTGAGATTGTAGGGTTCCATGGGTTACGCAATCCCCAAAAATATATGGATTTTAACCAAAAAGTTGGAAGTAATAACAAGTTCCTCCAAATACATGGTGGTCATAAAATAACGACCCTACTTTAAAATTAATACAATTTGTAGATCTCTTAAATGAAGTATTTCTAGATGCTAACTTAATTTCGCTTCCAAAAGGAATAAATAAAAGAAATAAATAATTCTTGCCCTGACGTTTATTCAGAAAACAGAACAAAAACAGTAAAGCCAAGACCCAAAAAAATCCATCTGCTCGCGAGGCGTTTGAAATCTAGAATACACAGCTGCATAACCAGCACAAAAACAAAAGATTTTTAAAAAAATAAAGTGGTTAGATACAAATACTACAGAGTTTTTTTAATATTTTTTTTCTTCCGACACCACTGTGAGGTGCGATGTTTGGTGGTCACCCTCCCAAATACTGACTGCGCCTGAAGGTGCTTAACTTAGTGAAGAATATTAGAAGACGTGCGATACTGGTTATGCCATGATTTAAGCGTTTAGGCATTTCAAGCCGTTTTTGGCGATTTATCTTTGCGGCAATTGAAATGATCACCAAAGATTGACTCGACTTTTTCGACTTCGCGCGATATCGTGGCCAATCTAGAAGCCTTGCTATAGTGACTAGAATAAGGTAGTGTGTTTACCGGATTTAAAAAGTGTACCCAAAAAAGGCGAAAAATCCAGGTGGCGAACGATCGCTAGTTTCCACTCTCTATGAATACTATTATCTCTTTTTAACGAGATCCGCGCTTACGGGGCACGGCACCGCACAGATCAGAGATAATAGCATTCATAGAGAGTGGAAACTAGCGATCGTTCGCCACCTGGATTTTTCGCCTTTTTTTGGCACACTTTTTTATAATGGTATCTATGGGCGGTAAACACACTACCTTATCTAGTCACTATAGCCTTGCTGCCAAGCTCCCGTGTAGTAGAAATTTCAATTTTTACATTTGCGTCATTGTTGCACCGGAGCGGCAATATAATAGGAAGCGCTTGTAAATCGAGTTGTAAGATTCCACCCCTGAAAAGTGGCCCCAAATCAGTGGCCAAAAATAAGCGTTTAAAATAAAATTAAAAATAATGAAAACAAAAATGGGAATCAGAATTGGCGAAAAAGCTTTATTCCAGGTTAATCTTAGGTAAAGTGGTGATTACAGCCGTAACTGGTATCATCAGAACCTTTTTAATAGCCCCCCCTTTAAAATAGAATAATGGTCCACATCTTTATGGAAGTAGCTAATCTAAGCCGCATTTCATGAACTGGTTTTGTCACCACATTCACTTCTTATGTTTAAACAATATTCGCATTTCCCACGGGGTTTCATAAAGACACCTTCCCAGCAGAGAATTTCGTTAATGAGCCTAAAATGGCTACAAATACACTGTAAAAAATTCCCGTAACATTTACGGTTTTAAACTGGCAGCTGGGTTGGTTGTGGAAAACCGTAAAAATTACGAAGTAAATCCGTAAAAACAACGGCGTTTTACCATTTTAATCCATGTAAATCCGTAAAAACAACGGATTTTTACCATTTTAACCTATGATTTTGGTTTTGCAAGGTAAAACACAGTTGTTTTTACGGATTTACTCCGTAATTTTTCACAACCAACCCAGCTGCCAGTTTAAAACCGTAAATTTTACTGGAATTTATTTTTACATCAGTGTAGGGTAAAACGGGGCAATTTGATACAAGGGGCATATCAATACACTTTCAATATCTCAAAAACTATCAAGGTTATTTTGGTCGTGTTTTTACGAAAAGTTGTGTCTATAGTCTAAGCATAACATATCAAAACATTAAGCTCTGTAATAAGTCTATAAAATTTGGTGAAAGAAACTAAAATTTTTTCATCAAAAATTTCCAAAAGTAAATTTCTAAGTAAAATGTAAAATTTTCCTGAAGCTATTCTACTTGGAATACAGAGATCTGTAAATTTGAAAAGCAAGTTCATTCTTGTTGTTAATTGGGGAAATGCTTAAATTTTAAATAACCTTTGCCAATTTTTTTAATTAAAGGTTTCTGTTCAGAAACAACAGATGGGGCAAATTCATGCACTTAGATGTGGGGTACTTTGATACACTAGTTCTATATAAAGTGCAATAGGTGGCACAAATCATTAGTGCCTTATTTACTTTTTATATGATTTTTGGTAAAGATACCTTGGAATATTATTTGACTTGATCACGGGAAAACTATCCTATCAAAACAGTTTGTTATTTCTTTAATTAGAGATTTTTTTAAAAATGACCATTTGTCAAATTCTTTAATTATTTTTATTTCTAAATGTTTAATGGAAAAATGATTTTTTATACTTGAAAAAAGGTGTTAAAAATGTGCTGCAGACACTGTCAATAAAAGTATATTTGTTATTTTTCAAAACTTTTGGTATTAATTACTATTTTTGAGCAAATTAATCACTGTATTAAAATACCCCAACCGATGTATCGAAATGCCCCACTGGTGGGGCATTTTGATACAAAATTGAATTTTTACAAAAGTTGTTATATTTTAATTTTTATTAAACTTATATTTTTTTCTAATTGATATTATGAAATTGAGTCATTCTTAGATATTTTTAGAAAAAAAACTATTCGAATAAGTCATTTTTTCCACTCAAAAAATGGATTTGAATTTTGCTGTATTAAACTGCCCAGTTTTCCCCTATTAAATAAAGAAAATATTACTAATTGGTAGGGGATATAAGTTACTAGGACAGTGCTGTGTGAGATAAGTCATTCCGTAGGAGAATACTGTGCATTACCAGGCCTTATTCGAGGAAAAACACCAGAATTCAATTAAAACAGCAATCTTTACATAAATTTAGAAAACATTTATTTACGTTTTTAAGATACTATACACATTTACATTGGCATTTCAGTTGTTCATTCATTTAATTTTCCTGGTACAGATACGGGAATGCAATGACTCTAATTGTATCCTTTCAACAGAGGCGGATCCAGGATTTGTTTTTTTTTGGGGGGGACTAAGAATTTTCATAATCCAATTGTATCTTCTTGATTATCTTAATATGGAAAAGGTAGTGAATTATCCTGCTCCAACCACTATGGGGATGGTCATTTGAAGGGAGCAGAATCAGAATGGAAAAGGGAGTGACATTGACGTCGCAGGCAGAGCAGTGCTGTTACAATTTTGTCGGTGTCTTCGTGGGTGTGCTTCTAAGTTTAAGTTTCGCCTTGCAATTTTTTTTCCAAAAACATTTGCTGCTGATTTAAGTCCCCTATTTTAACCTGATAAGGTAAGAATGTTTGTTATAGTATTTACTTTTACTTGGTGTGATTGTGTAACATAGTGGTCTCCAACCCCCGGTCCGCGGATCAAATGGTACCGGGCCACGGGCCAACCATTTCATTGAAAATGAATTTAAATTCCTAGGTTTATACTCCAAATTAAAAACATCTGAGTTTCATTAAATTTTATTTATTTAAAAAAGGGACCCGAAGGTAGTGACATAAATCATGCAGACACCATGAGAACCATCTTATTTTTCCAAGAAAACTGAATAAAAACGCTTCATTAGAAATCCATAATTTTTTATATTTTTTTTTGTCGGGAACTTGTTCAACCCGGAAGTAATGGTGACAGTTGTCTGAGTTTTTTTGTTACAACTATAAGTTAATAAAAAGAAAATCCATAAAATAACAGTACATTTTTCTTAGAAACGGAAAGAAAAAAAAAGAAATGAGGTGTAATATCAATGCGCTTTGTCCGCGAATCTTCTTTTTGTAAAGAAATTAAAATTCCAGTATTTTAAACTTCTGAGAAATTCCAATATATTGAAAACGAAACCAAAATCAACGCCACCCCCCACAGCGGGCCGTGGTAAAATTATCAAACGTTGACCGGTCCGTGGTGGTAAAAAAGTTGGGGAACACTGGTGTAACAGATGAATGGTCCAATACAATTATTTTTCTAATAAAATAATGCCATAATAAAAGAAAGTATCCAAAAACAAAATTTCAATAATTTGTTAACAAAATTATTTTATATTAATTTTACATTGCTGAAGAAGAGTGAGCCTTTCTTGATTTTTTTTCAGTTGTCATGGAAGGGAAAATTTTCACTTAATTTAACTTTATGCGAGGCTCCCTCTCTTAAATTTGTATTTTTTAAAGCCACTACAATACAGACGATCAACTTAGTTGTCAACCTAGGTTAGAAACATGCGATGTTTAGGTCTTCTGTAGCGATGTTGGGTGTGTTAGGAATAGTTAGAAATAGCTAGAAAATTGAATTATGATTCACTGATCCTAACGTTCGATGTTAAAAAAAGCAAGAAAAGCTTTTCTAAATGTACGAGAAAGGGAGTTGATGGAAGGTCAATGTGTTTCTCAAAGCATTTTAAAAACTTTGTTCTAATTTGATCCCATTGCTAATATCCCAAGCAGCATCCCTCCTCCATTTTCCACCACTCCTTATCGAAATCTTGGTCTTCGAACCTTTATTTTCGCCATGTCATAAAAACACACTCTCTTGGAGAAACCACGAACATACATACTCCTTCGAATTTTTCTAGAACTGAGAGTGAGAAGGAGGGGAGGGGGCACGGGCTTCCCTCCGAAATTCGGAGTGTACCAAAACGAGTAAAAACCCTGTTTTTAGGGTCAAAATTTCAAATTTTCTGGGTGAGGATCCCCGGACCCCCCCCCTTTGGTACTTTGAACTATATTATTTACAACTTTTTTATAATAAGTCCATCACAATGAAAAGCCTATCAAAAATATATTAAGTTCCTTAAAATGTATATACGAAATTCGAATTAGGTATCCAAAACGAGTTAAAACCCTATTTTTAGAGTCAAGTTTCGAAAATATTTATTTTTAATATTAAATTATCAAGATAATTCAATTCAATTTACTAAAAACATAAGCCTCACCCCTAAAAAAAACCCTATCCTGGATCTGCCACTCAGTTCAACATTGAAATGGAGGAGGAACAGATAATGTATGAGGCTCTTTTAATATATAGTAACAAACGCGTCCGGGCGCATCCAGCGGGTAACTCTTATTCTTTCCTTCGTACCTCGAATAAAATTACTACTGTAGGAATCTTCATTGCAATTTTTGTTTTCTAGATGAGGTTCTATAACTTCAGACAGGATGCAATCCTGCAATATATAAAAGAATTAGACATATTCAAAATATACGAGGACAGGCTGAAAAGTATTGCACATATGCTCGTAGATCGCGAATAAAAGTAATATCAAGATTGTGTTAAGTGTTACAAAATCATATACAGACTTTTGAAAGTTTCATAAAAATTGGAAAATATATAAAAAATGGTCCTCAGTCTCAGCATTCTACAAGAGTCTGCTCGCAGTATTTCACTTTTAGCCGAGTCTGCTCTGATTAGTTGGTTTAAATTTTTTTTTGGGTAACATAATTTTTTTTTTATAAAATCATAATAATCATCGCACTTGATGCCACGACTTTTCTTTTAACTGTTAACTGCTGTAGGACAACGCACCTGTTGCTAGGGCGGTTACTAAGAGTGAGTCACGTGATTGTATATGCTCTATAGCAGGGGTTCCCAAACTTTTTATGTCGCGGAGCCACCGGAGCACTTTTTAAGAGACAAATTCGTCGCGGAGCACATTTGCAGAGAGAATGCAATACTTCCACACCGGCGTTAACCCGCCGTTTTTAATATACACTGAGACACTCCCACAATATCTCATAAAACCAGGACGAGTAGGTATTTCACAAGTTAAGTTTTAAAGTAGTAATACAAAGTATTCGAACCTTAGTGCACTTAATGTAAACATTTGTAAAAGCAAAGGGGGGAGTCTGGGGGTTCTCCCCCATAAAAATTTCGAAAATTTTGCTCCATACAGTAGTGTTTTAGCTCCCTTTGAGACTCTTTGGGGATTTTTTACAATTAGGGAATCTTCAAGGAAAAATACCATATAAAAAGGTTTAAAAATTTTAAAAGGGCGTTGGGGGCCCTCTCCGCAAAATACTTTTGAAATTAGTCTCTTATAACTCCTATGTTGCCTTATTTCGAGACACCAAAGAGGACTGCGCTTTGAAAGTGGTATAATTTTCAAGGAAAAAAAACAGTATTAAATGACGTGAAAATTTCAACGGGGGCTTAAGGGTCCTCCCCAGAAAGTTTTTCAAAGTTTTACAAAAAGTAGGGTTTTAATCCATTTTGAAACAACTTTGGGTTACACTTCGAAGAGGAATTCTCCTTGGAAGTTGGAGAATTTTCAAGGGAAAACTGTACAAAAATTGATTTAAAAATTTTTTTGGGCGGAGGGGTTGAATCCTAAAATACTTCATGAGTGCTTCCTAATGCGAAAGATTAACTTGCTTTGACGAGCACATTGAGTCTATATCTGGTTTAATTTCTGACTATTTCAGAGCATCGCAAATTAGAAATAAAAAAAAGCATTCATTTCAAATTTCTTCGAGGAGCACAGTTTGGGAACCTCTGCTCTATAGTCTATATCTATAGAATCCAGGAACTGCCGCATGCAACACTAGCATCCTACCACTGCTCCAGCGCGGATTCAGTAACTTAACTTCCCCTTGTATACCACCCACATGTGATACAAAAGTTTCAGAATTTTTTAAATATCCTCTATTGCAAAGAAAATTTGGAAACAACTTGTATTCATGTAACAGGAAGTCAAAAACAACATATAATTTTCTTTTCAGACAGTAGGTATTAATAGTTCTGCGATGTTAAGATATTTAGAAGCATTTTTAGAAAAAAAAAACACAATGTCGACACACAGTCTTAAGTCTATTTTTTAAATAATTAAAAATTTGGCTACTTTTAAACTATACATTTTCTTTGTAAGTAAACACATAACCAATCAACAAATTAACACCAAAATAAGAACTAATTAATTAAATATTACGTAGTGAGAACCTTTGAAACTTGTTTGTATCACATGCGATACATCAGTACTCAACCGATACACCATCTCATGGTGGGATCATACGTGGTGCACCACGTAGCTATAGGATTTTTAAGTCAGTAAGTACTTTTTGGATAAAAGTCTTCCTTTAAGGTGTTTGCTTCACTTTTTTTCATTTTTTTTGTGTTGAATTGTTATTTTTTAAGTACACTGGTGTTTAAAATAAAATCGAATCAGTGCATCTGATAGAAAATTTTACGTACTTTAATTTGGTGTACTGTTATTTTTCGAAAAACGAATAATTTTTTGAGAAAACCGGTAAAGAACCGAACAAAAGAGCGAAAATTTGAGATTTTTTGCATTTTTTGATGTGAAGATGACTTTTTAAATGAAAATAAACTTAAAATTTGGATTCAGCAATGCAAAAAACCACATTAATTCGGTCAATAAATATTTCCACAATTTAACAAATGAATTTAAAAAAAATTATCGAATTTCCACATAAAATATAGGGTCACTTGGGGTAAGTGGGTCACCCCCCTCAAACTAAACTATGTAAAGAACATTTCACACTTGTTCACATTGATCATGTTACATTTTGTCACACTGATGGGTTTTGCATATATTTAATTTTATATATATTTATATTTGTTATATTGTAGAATTGTAATTCCATAATTTTTTTTTGGAGAGTTCAAGATGCACATTTTTCCAAGAAGTGTTTCCAGGAAAGTTTTCACTATATTTTAATGTTTTTTCAACTGTTGTGCCAGGTTTGACTTAAAATACATACTGCAATTTGAATTTTCACAAAATCTCTTATTTAAAAATTTTTAAGAGGGGGGTCCCACTTACCCCGTAATTTAAGCATAGGTGTAAGTGGGTCCGCTCATTATGGGGTAAGTGGGACACCCTAGACTCACCATTTTAATGTTTATTGAAACATTTGTAAGTAATTTATTGAAATTTTATATTAATTTTGCGTTTTAATATAAGCTGTGGTAAGTAAAGTAAACTATTAAGTTGGGTTTTTTTTATTCACGTTGCCGAGAAATTAATTAAAACACACGGTGGGGTGGGGGAATAGTTTCGAGGGTTTCTTTATAAGTCTCCCGAACCATTCGAACCTGAAGAAAACATTCTGTAATTGTAGTGTTCCAAACAGGGGTCCTACTTACCCCAACCAACCCTATTAATTTAAATGTGAGTAGGTATCTCGTACATGGATTAAGTTACAATAAAATATTTTGTACCTAAAACTTCTGTACTTTATCAAGTAAGACCCACTTACTCCCTCTTAAGTTTTGCTTGCTTTCAATCAAAATAAAGAGGGGGTGACCCACTTACCCCTTCCTATGGGGTAAGTGGGACACCCGTCTCATTTTTTACAAAAATACCAGTTAAGAAAAATGTAGAACATTATTTTAGAACCTAATTAAAATAATTTGTTTATTAATAGTGTCTAAAATAAAATATGTCTTTAAGTTCAAATTGAACCTCTTCAAAAAAAATTTATGAAGCTTCAAAAATGTACTGTTCCCAAAACACTTACCCCAAGTGACCCTACCTAATATTTCGTAAATAAATTTAAAAAATTACTTTTTTAAACATGCTTAGTCATCAATTCATTCAAAACAACCTATTTTATTGGTAATATACCAGAGGTAAAGCGCAGATTGGAGATTAACAACTGCAAAAGTTCATTTTGGCTGTAAGGTGTGAACATTTTCTTTTCGATCTTTTCTTCGCTCCTTCCCCCTTCTCAAAAAATAATAATGTAAGGCACGTTGTTTATAGGCAATTAAATGCTCTTTCACGTGGTATAAAAGTTTTCTTGATAACGTGAATAGTTTTCCTTTTGTAGAGGGTAGAAGCGCGCGCTTTTAATTTTTTTTGCGGAAAGGCCAAAAAATCGCTGTTTTTTCAGCGCGCTCTATGAGATATCTTGATATCAATTGATATCATTATAAACGATATTATTTTTTTTGTGATTATGTAAATTCTTAGACCAAGAGAGCTTTTTAAAAAAATTTCTTATGTAAAAATAGAGATATTATACTTTGAAATTTTGTCTGGGGTATGATTAGAGTAAGATCATAAACTATAGAGTGTTTTCAGGTGACGTCACAACCGGTTATTTTCTTTTAACTGTGTACCTTCTGTAGGGCTTTTAACTGTTGCTAAGGCCGTTGTTTATCTGTTGCTAAGGCGGTTTTTAGGTATGGGATCACGTGATTGCAAAAGCTCCAATAGAAGAATTCCACGGCTAGTCATTTTCTGTAACTGTTAACCTCTGTAGGGCAAAAAACTGTAACATCTTCTGTTGCTAAGGTCGTTGTTAGGTCCGAGTCATGTGATTGAAAATGCTCTATTCCTCTTACAAGGAGAAGATCCCAACGTGTCATCACCGATTTGGTTCATTTTTGGTGTGGAAGTAGTGCATGACTAGGACATCAATTTGAGAAAATATTAAGAAGCAACTTTCAGAAATTTTGGAGAAAATCGCGATTAAAAATCTTAACTTGTACTTATATATCTGATAATATTCTAGTCTTGCAAGCAGATCGTGGTGTAGCGGTAAGAGCTGTGATTCCCAACCCAAAGGTCCCGGGATCGAGTCTCGCTGCATACCATAATTTTTATTTTTTTTCCACGCAATCAAGAGCACAGATTTGAAATAAAGTAGTACATATTTGTACTATTTATAATTATCAATTTTGAAACATTTTTTAAATATTTTTTTTTTGTTTTTGAAGTCTTTTCATTCCTTGTTTCCCAAAAAAATAGTTATTAAATCCAATTTTTATGATCCTATTGTAAATATTATATGTTTACCAACAAAAATGTTTATTTTAACTATCAAATCAGACACATAACAAATCCTTTTAGCATAACAAAATTGCGTACTTTCTTTCGGATAGTTAGGGATAAATTAAGGTAAAACTTCATATATAAAAATATAAATTATTGTTATTTTTTTCTTTTTTTTTTGAAAACATCTTTTCATTCCTTGTTTCCCAAAAATATAAATTATTAAATCCAATTTTTTATGATCCTATTGTAAATATTATACATTTACCAAAAATTTTTTTACGTACAAGAAAAAATATTTTAAAATTTATAAATAACTATTATTATAAGTTTATTTCATATCTGTGCTCTTAATTGTGTGAAAAATTAAAATAAAAATATGGTATGCAGCGAGACTCGATCCCGGGACCATTGGGTTGGAAATCATCTCTTACCGCTACACCACAATCCGCTTGCAAGACGAGAATCTTATCAGATATATAAGTGCATGTTAAGATTTTTAATCGCGATTTTCTCCAAAATTTCTGAAAGTTGCTTCTTAATATTTTCACAAATTGATGTCCTGGTCATGCACTACTTCCACACCAAAAATGAACCAAATCGGTGATGACATGTTGGGATCCTCTCCTTGTTAGTAAAAACACCGATCCCTTAAACTTTGTGCGTGTGTGTAATCACGGCTTACTAGATACTTATACAGGCTAGCCGAGTTTTAAACAATGAAAACCATTTGACAACTTTTCCCGCTTGGAGCGCTACAAGACCTACCTATATCACCCACCGCCTTCAACACAGTGAATATGCTTTGCCAGTTTGACCAATAATGCCATCTGGATTTGCAATGATTTCCGTACTCGGCTAGCCTGTATAAGTATCTAGTAAGCCGTGGTGTACTGCATACTAGTATAGGCATTTCATTATAAGTGGCGTACTATTGTCATCGTATACCCTATGCATTAATACTCACAGCTGCTACATAGTCGTTTTCTTCACACCCATCCGTACCACCACAGAAAACCTAAAAAAGAAAAAAGAAAATGAATAAGAAATAGACATTCTTCACTCTCATTATTCACTCATCAACGTACAACAAAATTCACCGAGACTTAGATATTAGGTAAACCGGTAAGTTTTTATTTTGCTTTAGGGAATATGTCTCTGTAAAATATATTTTTTGGTACTTTTTCATTACCATTATAGTGTAGTAACCCAATAATGTAGGTTACGGGGTAAAATTGGGGTCATTTTTAATTAACTCGATGTAAATTAAACTTAAATTGAATTTTTTTCACCAATTTTTAGTATTGTACATTTGTTGTTGTTGTTACTTATTACTCCCTGATTTTGAACAGACTAGACCAAAAGATTCCTTACCCTCAAAAAGTCCATGACTTGGTCAGGTTTCTCTTTCAAATCAACCTTATCCAGCCCCAAACATGCAAGAAGATGACTAGGGGAGGCCGATGCCGAGCTGCATTTACTACATGTCAAAAAAGTCTTACCCCCCTGGTCATACGCATGCCTATCGCGCATGAGGCATGCTTTGTAAGTAAATTTAAGTTACAATTGTCCCTTGGTCAGACTTTAGTGCTTTGCGCCATATAACTCCAACCAACCAAACAACCAACAAAACTCTAGTATTAAGATGTTTTTGTCGTGGCACTTTCTACTGCAGTCTATCAACTTACAACGCATACCTGTTTCATTTATTGGTCTGTTTTTGATTATAATAAACACTTGCATCTCGTTTTTACATGTAAAATTTGAATTGGTTGAATGTAAAAAATGCCGGAATAGAACAATTGTATCTCTTTCTGCCCAGATATGCGAGTTTTTTTTCTAATTTTCACCCGTGATTTTCACCCCTTAGACCCCACTTGCGACCCCCTAACCTATTCGATTCTTGTTCGTCTTGATGTACCCTACCTCCCAGGGGCGTATATAGGAATTTATTTCGGGATGGGCCTAAAATTACTCCCCAGCCCCTCCCCCACATATTTAATATGTCCAATGTAGTTTTTTAGGCGATAATTTAGGTCCTAAAAACTTAATATAGGAAAAGTTGTTAGTAATAAAAATACAAGTACCAAAGGGGGGTCTGGGGATCCTCCCCCAGAAAATTTTTGGAAGTTTGACTAAAAAAAACCAGGTTTTTAACTATACTAGTTTTGGTACAGTCCGAATTTTGGTTGTACATTTTTATGAACTTAATATTTTAAAAGTTATTAAAATAGAGTTCCAAGTACAAAAGTGGATCTGGGGGGTCCTTTCCCAGAAAATTTTTGAAACTTTACCCCTAAAAATAGGTTTTTATCTTGTTTTGGTACACTTAGTCCGAATTTTGGACATTTATTTTTTGGTAGGATTTGGATTTTGATGAACTAATTATAATAAAAAAGTTGTTGATAATAAAATTCCAAGTACAAAAGGGGGGTTTAGGGGTCCTCCCCCAGAAAATTTTTGAAGTTTGACCCTAAAATACTGGGTTTTAACTTGTTTTGGTACACCTAGTCCGAATTTCTGGGGGGGGCAGGGCCCCCTCGGCCCCCCCTTATATACGCCACTGCTACCTCCATAGGAGTTATGAAACACTTATCTGAATCACCCTGTATAATCGAAAAAACATTCTCACTTACATTTAACCTAAGTTGTTCAATCTTATTCATTCGTTATATATTAAAATCTATTCTTGTTTTAATTTACGTGAAACACATTAAAAAATTAATTACAAAAAAAGTTGTCTAGGGGATAAAAATATCCATGAAATATTGAATGGAAGGAGATTTTTTAAAGATAAAGAAAAAAAATATTCTATCGGACAAGATTCGGCTTTGACTGGTGTCAAAATGTCTGAGAATTTTAATTGGTAAAAAGAAAACGCTAAAAAAAAAACTTGAAAAATCATTGAAAGTTAAAAAATAAATAATTCGAGGTGAGAGCGGCCGGTTGAGAAACACTGCTCTAGAACAACTTATACCCAGAAACTTGCAACTTGGGTCATTCTATCTATACTATTATCATATTTATTTTCTGTTTAAAATGGTATGTATCTGGACTAACTTTCTTTTAAAGAAGTATTCAAAATCTTTAAAATTAAGAAAATATGCAATTAATTAATTAAAAATCCAAATTTTTGTAAATTTCAAAAATTTTGACTGAAAAACTGAACATATTTTAATGAACATGCCTGTAAAATGTTAAGTCGAAATTCTAATATTATCACACGGAAAAAAATATTTGGCATTGGTAATTAGTGCAATTTTTAAGAATATTCTTCATTAGCGGTTAAATACCAATTTATGTATGGGAATTAAAATAAAAAGTCATTAAATTTGTTATTATAGCAAATAAAAAGAACATACAGGTTTTTATTGACATTCAATAATGAATGATCTTCTATTTTTCTATTAATTTTGCATTTGTTCTATTAATTTTGCGTTTGGCGATCGGCAAAGTTTGTTGACAAAACATATTTGCTGCCTTGATTTCACCGTTCGTATCTGTCGTTTGAAACTATTAAGGACTAACGCACGCGCTATACTGGCGTTGCTCGGATGTTACTATAGTCTGTGTAAATAAAATCGGCGGTTTCACGTCATGCTTTACCATGGCAACGCCAGAAGAAATACATGGAGAAAAAACTCAAGGTCAACCGCCGATTCTATTTACACAGACTATAGGGGGCTCCCTTACTAGGTTCCTTTGACTGAATCTCATACACTTTGAAATAGTTGGGTAGTCATATTTGTTAGCTTCTTTTTTTTAACCACCCGATAGCAGGAAACCCAATTTTTAATTTGTGTTTAAAAGACCAATGTTCCCATGACATTTGACCAGCTCATTATGGAGTTAGAGAAGCTCCCAAATAAAAAAGGAGGTATAAAGTCGAAAACTTCAAAAGTCATCAGTGGTCAAATGGGAATGACCAACGGTCAGGGACCCCCAAAATAACAGCGAGACAAAAAGAGAAGATGAGGAAAGCTGAAAATAGCGAGAAACACTGGATTGACCACTGGTAAAGAGATATTGACCAGTGGTCAAGACCAAAATGTTACCCGTCTCAATGCATTTGGTTTGAGCCCCCACATGACCTACTTTAGTGCCAAAGCTTGGGAGTACCAAAAAGTTAACTGGACTGACCAATGGAACCAAAAATACATCTTATGACAATAGGGAATACAAAATATCATTAGCAACTCCAACATTAATTTTGTAATGATTTTTAGCCATAAAGAGCAACCCGTGGTCAAGCAACATGAAACTTAAATAGAATACCCATATTTGAAATTAGTGACCAAAATGAGTTGTCGGGAAAACGTACTCGTCGGGCAACTTACATGGCGAGCATTATTTGATCGTCGGGAATTCGACCCTATCGGGATTTTGACCCTGTCGGGATTTTGGGATGTCGGGATATCGAGGCATTTTGGGCTTATCGGGATTTCGGCTCTGTCGGGCAAGCGGCTTGTCGAGATTCTGTCTGTCGGGATTTAGGGGTAGAAGAGGTTTTTTTTTTTTTTTTTTTTTTTTGCGGCCGACTGTGTACTGTAATAAACTTTTTAATGCTTCTTAATTCTGACTTTAAAATAAATTTTAAGAACGTTGATAAGTCCGCCACAATCTTATTTCAAGAAGACGTTATCTCATTTAAAATAAAATGGAAAAACTAGAATTTGTTAAATACTTGCCTCTGAAATTTTACTGAACGTGTCCAAATTACAACACTTTCCTCAATACAGAAATTTTTTTAGTGATACTTACCCAATAGACTCTCACATTTCTGACCGCATAAGTGTACTAAAAATAGAGCAGTTTTTAAGAACAGGCAATTGCACATATTGCGCTTTAAGAAATTTTCATCATATTGAGAAAAATGCACTTGCACATTATTACGATTTAAAAGTTTAAGTATACGATCAAAATACCACCGAGATGTTAATTTTATTTATAGTCCAGTCAAATAGTATTTATTTTGGGAAAGTTTCATTATTATATTATTGGTTTTGAAATAGATATGTAGTTATTGTTCCCATTCAAGATTCGTTGATTTTATTAAAGATTTTATGGTATTGTTTTCTTGATAAGGGTAATAAGTTTCTGTGAGACACTATGGGGGAGCCGAAAATACAGGGTGTATCTGAAATGATGCGACAAACTTTGAGGGGTGATAGTACTCATCAAGACGAACAAGAATTGGTATAGAAAGGGGGTCGCAGATACGCCGTTAAAGAGCTAGGACCTAATGTAGTGCGAGTGCGTTTCAAAAGGCCGTTTTTAGAAGGCGCGTGTGACGAAACAAAACATAATAAAATGAAAAACATTATTGCGTGAGGTACAGGAGTATCCGTAATACTTAAATCCTCAATGTGATAGAAATTGGACCACTCTTGCTAAACCGTGGGGTGAGTTTTAAAACGTGCAATATTCATCTTTTAGCCAAAGAATGGAGTTCCCTTACATTAGTATAATGGTACTTAGAAAAATGATGATCGGGGAAGGAATTTTCAATGATCATACATTGATCATTGGAACTGTATGATCATTGAAAATTCCTTCCCCGATCATCATTTTTCTAAGTACCATTAAGGGAACTACATTCTTTGGCTAAAAGATGAATATGGCACGTTTTAAAACTCACCCCACGGTTTAGCAAGTGGTCCAATTTTTATCACATTGAGGATTTAAGTATTACGGATACTCCTGTACCTCACGCAATAATGTTTTTCATTTTATTATGTTTTGTTTCGTCACACGCGCCTTCTAAAAACGGCCTTTTGAAACGCACTCGCACTACATTAGGTCCTAGCTCTTTAACGGCGTATCTGCGACCCCCTTTCTATACCAATTCTTGTTCGTCTTGATGAGTACTATCACCCCTCAAAGTTTGTCGCATCATTTCAGACCCTGTATGTTTTTACCTTAACTTTTTGAGGGCAGTTTAGATGCAGAATCAATACAAGTTAAATTTCATGCCATAATATTTTTGAAGAGTAGTGGTGCAAAGGTTGATGATTATAAAATTATTTACCTGAAGAAAAGGGTCATCCATTGCACAAAATTCATTGACTTCTTCATCAAACAAGGTAGTGTTTTTGCCCTAAAAACATTTTTCAGTAAACACCACGTGAAATATTTTATTCTGACAAGTAGTTCTGTTTTTAAAACTTTAAATAGGTAAAATAAACGCGTATTTCATATTGGCAGGAGGAAGAGCGATGAAAAGAAGATTCAGAATACTATAAAAAAAAATTTGTGAATGATCAATTACAGTATTTTATTTGATACTAGCTGAAATGCCCGGCCTTGCACGGGTGGAGTGTATCATTTTTTTTTAAAGTTTTCTCAAGTATAAATGTCTAATTTTCTGTAACCGAAATTACCAATCATCCCAATGTTCCCAGTAGTTTTTCATATCCCGATTTTATCTTGTTGTTCCTAACGCCTTTTTCATCCCGGTTTTAACTGTGTATATCCAACTAAACCCATCCGGTTTCGATCAAAACAAATGAAAGTATAGGTTGACGGTAGCCATGTTTGACCAGGGAAAAAATTGAAACTTTGAATCTTAATCAAATCCTATCAAATATTTACTCATAATATTCAATAATAATATAATTCAATATAAAATTCAAATAATATATCAGTTATTATGCAAGCAAATAAAAATAATTTTTCAATTTCATGAATAAACCCCCTCATTTAGACAGAAAAGGAGAAGTGTCCATTTTAGATGCAGAGGTGGCCACCATCATAGAAACATCAGATACATCTAGGTAGCCACCACAATAAAAATTTGGAGTACTTTTAAAATATTAGTAAAAATACTTTCCCAAATCCAATTAGGATTTTTTATAGGTAAAATCGAAAGAAGGAGACCCAATCAACCTAAAAATAGGATGATAAAGGTTCCCAAGCAAATCGATTGATAATTACTGAGAATTTGCGAAAGTTTTCCTAAAGTGGCCACTATACCTACACTGCAAAAAATAGTCGTCAATAAACAGAACAGCTCTGGCAGAAAAAGTTACCAGACCATTCCTTTACACGAGATTTCTCTGTTGAATAACTTTTTCTGTATGCTACAATATTTTCGCTACTATAGAGCCAATCACATGACTCGGCCTAACAACGGCCTTAGCAACGTTGTTTTTGTCCTCCAAGTGACGTCATGTGCGAATGCTCTATAGAAAACTTATCCCCATCGGGAATATTCTATTTATTTAACTTCATTTTGTCTCTCTACAGACTTTTTTGTATAATTGTTTGTGTTTCCCAACTTTATGTGGGTTATATCTCTAAATACTTTCACTAAAAAAGTTTAGTCAACAGTAAATACCCGTGTTAAGAAAGCTCTGGAAACTTTTGCAGCCAGAGTTTTTCTTTTTCTTGACGATTATTTTTTTTGTAGTGCACATTTAACTTAATGTGTATTAAAATGTCTTTCTTTTTTCATAATTCAACTTACCGCTTTGTCGTAGCATTCTTTCATTTCATATCTATCATTTCCTGAAAAATAAAGAGTTGACTTATTTGGAGAATAAGGCAAAATGGATACATATTTACCATTTAGTATACTAACTATACCTAAAAATCAAATGTCGTGTCTCTGCAGCCAATGAAATCGCCGGGAAAAAATGACGTGTTTTCAAACAAACGTGTTTCGTGACAAATCCCTCACCTATGCGAATACCTCATTTTGCAGCTCCGAAAGCCCTGTGCTCGCTGCGTAATCGTCGAAAAACCTAAAAAATGTCCGAATTTTTTCAGTTTTCTGCTTAAAACTCCTGAAAGATGCATCTCACGGGAAAAGTTTCAATAACCCTTTTTGAAATAGATAAAATTTGCAACAATGAGGTACTTGCATAAGTGAGAGATTTGCTTAATTTTAGACTTTTTTGATACGTTATAGAGTGTTTTCAGGTGACGTCACAACCGGTTAACCAGGTGTTTTATTGTATAGCTCAGATAAGGGTGGGTATAAAATGGCATATGTGACGTCATTTGTAAATGATTCCTTAAGTAATATTAGCTCCATTTTACACAAGTTCATTAAAAAAATATCACCCGCTTTCTATTAGATTACATATGTATATATATATTTTTTTTATTTTAAAGTCCATTAATGAACATGTAAGTTAGGATAAATTTACATTTAAAAGGATTTAACTGGCCGGTTTTATGGGGGTATTCGATGTTTCAAGGGCGGACACTTATCCGCAAGGGGTAACAGCTTGAAACATCGAATACCCCCATAGAACCGGCCAGTTACTAACGAATCGAAGAGTTTAATTAGGAAAAACTTATATGTAATAAAAATGTCATTTTTAAACTTTTAAAAATTAAACTTTTGCGCCAGAGAGTCTTCCGAACCCTTCCACCGGGGCTTCTGGGGCTCTAACACCTCAACCGCTTTTAGCAAAAATTATTCTTGCATATTGTCATCAAATTTGGGTTCTTGGGGAAGGGTTAGGACCCTTCAAAGGTGGATTGCGTAAAAATTAAGAGGAAAAAATATCGTATAAAAGCCTCTAATTTTTAGCTCTAATTTTGTTAATAACCCTTTAAACCAACCTATCCATTTGCTACAAAATTTCATATTTTAGAAATTTCAACCTTCCTTGTCCTTTTGGGAGTAATTTAAAGACTTAAGTAATGTTTTTTGACCCTGAAAATCGAATTCAAAATCATTAAGTCATCAAAAAACGTAAAAAAAGGGAGGGGCCGTTTCCCGAAAATTCTGAGCCAATTCAGAATTTTGATCGTAATTTTCGTGTTCAGTGACCCAAAATGTATAAGAAATAACTATTTTCATCAAGAAAAAGATTGTGAAGGTAAAATTTGTTGAACAGTGTAATTAATCTTTTTGTATGGAATACCTTACCTAAATAACAGGCAACTTCAACTAAACAAGCAATATCATTAGAAACATCTTCCCCATCGCGAATTCGATACGAGTTCCTAATGACATAATCGTCCACTACTCTACTGTAGTTGAGTGGCCCTCCGGTGAAAAAGTTAAATTCTTCTAAATTAACACCATCGAAGTCAGCGAGGCATACCCTTGCAAAAAGCAGCAAGAAGCTGAGATGTAACATTTTAGAGCAGAGGGATGATCTTCTGAAAATCAAAACACAAATTAATAACTTCTGAGGGATTAGAAATAATACTACATATAAGATGATAGTTTAAATAATATTATATAATTTAGAAATTAGAAGAATAGAGATAATTATTTTGATATTAGAGTCCAGGAGATATCTTTAACTTCCGTGAATAGAAATTGGTTTGAATAAAAATAAAACAATGTATACATTAGGGCGTATCACGAAAACCTTTTTTTGGAAATTCAAAAAAAGGCATACTGAAAAAAAGTTGCCTCAGGGGTCACATATTTTCCTGAAAAAATTTCAGCGGGATCAAAAAATATTTAGGTCCCCCGGAATTGAGTCACAGTTTATGAAATTTCATAATTTTTCAATTATTATGTACTATTATGCCTTACAATGTGCGCTTGGTTTCACATTTTTATTATCATTAGTTTGAGAGAATAATTTTTTTAGCGTTAAACGAAACTCGTAAAGTTGTTTTTCCTGCATTCTTTAAACGCTAATAATAACTTAAGAAATATTTTTTTTATTTTTTGAAATTATAAATTTTGTTGCTTTTTAACTTCTAAAAGAAACATATCTCCCAAATTTTGAAGTTTAAAATCAATTTCAATCATAGAGAAAAAAAAATAAAACTAAGAAAAATTTAAGTTGATCCTTAATACCCCCTAAATCCTAAATTATACTAAAAAAGCAATTGACTCATGGAAAATTCATAAAATCCCTTGAGGATATTTAGGTGATTCATAACAAATAAAAACATTCACATATATGCAAGAAAATACAACGTAATAACTTTCACTACAAAATCTTGTAGAGCTCACCTCTTCCATATTAGAACATATTCAGAATAATAGGCTATTTTCTCCCTAATTTGTCTAAGAATATATAATTTTTCATTCTTTTACATTCTAACACCTCTCACCAAATCATATTATTGTTTTAGGAGGTAAAATAATGAAACATTAAGACAAAACTGTAAGAAATATGGAGATTGAAAAAATAATTCAATATGGACTATTCTTGAAATGGGACAACTATTAGATTTTGAACTAAAACTTTTAAGCAAGGGGTCTGTCCAGACTTTTTTTTTAAATGTTTTTTTTGTGAAATTGTGCATTATTGAAACCTATGCATTATTTTGTGTATCATAATCATCGTTAAATTGGGTTCTTTCTGCCAGAGTACCGTTTTGGGTATATCGTGATGACATGGTAAAATTAACATAGAGAAGGATAAAAAGAATCTGTTTTAGAGTGAAAAATATTGTGAAGATATATTTTTAAGCTGAAATACAATACAATAGTTTATTTAGAGCACCTGAGCCCCATGGGCCCTCAATCTCCAGTATAAGTTAAAAAATAATTTCTATGTACATACATAAAATACAAGATAAAAAGTATTTATAATTATTTCACATATTATAAGGTCTATATACAATTAAAATCACTAAAAATATTGAATTAAACAATTATTAATTAAGTAATAATTAACATGTGTTTTTAAAATTAAAGTTTAAAAACTAGGGTGGATCGTACAAAATTGATCTTGGTCTTTTTGTAGCATGTGGATCATAGTCAGAAATTGAGGTTATTGCTGGATTGTCAGATGTATCGATGCTCCTAAAAAATTTTATCGCTAGTATCTGAGAAAAATGCTTTATTGTTGGGATGTTTAATTCTTCTCTGATGTGTTTATTTCTGTAGAACCATGGACTTTTGGTTATTATTCTGAGGATTGAGTTCTGGAGGACTTCTAGTTTATTGATATTGGTTCTGGCGGCATAACCCCAAACGCTGCAAGCATATGTGATTGTAGGTCTGAAGATAGTTTTATAGATTAGTACCTTATTATTTAGGGAGAGAAAGGAATCTCTACAAATGAGTGGATATAATTGATTTTAGTCTTGATTTGAATTTCTTTTTAATAACTTCTATATGCTTTTTCCAAGTTAGTCTTGAGTCCAAGGTCACACCCAAGTATAGAACTGTTCTAGTCCATGCGATCGGTCTTTCGAAGAGCTCAACTGGAGGAGGTAGTTTAATCTTTCTTGTAAAAATAATAGCTTGACATTTTTCAACATTCACCAGAATCTTCCATTTAATTAACCAGATTTCTAACTTTTTAATCCAGATCGACAAGTTGTCAGCAACCAATTGAACATCAGCATTTTTTGTAATTGCGGCTGTATCATCTGCAAACAGACAGAGTGAAATATTCTGATCTATGGGGATATCGTTAATGCACAAATTAAATAATGTTGGCCCCAGGAGAGAACCCTGAGGAGTGCCTGCAAGAATATTTCTCGGTGTTGAGAATGTGGTTTCATTAATTTTGACTTGGAAACCACGATTACTCAAGTAAGAGTGAATTAATTTTATTAGGGCTGGTTTGATTTCTAATTTTATTAACTTATATATCAGACCTTCCGTCCAGACTCTGTCGAAGGCCTTAGCAATATCCAACATGATTGATCCTGTAGACTCTTTCTTTGAAAAACCATCAAGAACAAATTCGGAAATTCTCAGTAACTGGTGAGTGGTCAAAAGTCCCCTTCGAAACCCAAACTGCTGTGGAATTATTAGTTGCCTCTCGGTAACTATTGTATCAAGTCTACTGAGGATGATTGACTCCGTAAGTTTACTTAATGTCGGTAGAAGACTAATTGGTCTGTAGTTTTCAGGTTTAGTCGGATCCTTGCCGGGTTTTAACAACGGCTCCACCACAGCCTGCTTCCAGGTGGAAGGGAAGGATTTCGTCTTTAGGATATTGTTGACTAAATTGGTGATGACAAAGATTGTTTTTATCGGCAAGTTTTTTAAGATTCGGTTGGTAATCCCATCTATTCCAGGGGATTTTTTAACTTGTATTTTATGAATATAGCTTAAAATCTCAGATGGTTTGGCAAGTTCAAGTTCCTCTACATCAATCTGAATACTTCGGTAGAAGTCTTCAATTGTTCTTTTTACCTCCAACTCCGTTGACAAGTGGGGCATATGGTTAGGTTTAAATTGCTGCTCCAAACTATTTGCTATTGTCTCTGCTTTGTCAGCTGACGTCCATGCCCTGCCATTTGGTATTTCCAGAGGTGGCATATAAAATTTGGAATTTTTAATCTTTTTAATTGCTCTCCATATAGAACCATCCTCCTGATTGAGTTTCTCCAAGTAGGTCTTCCATCGCTCTTGTTTGAATTTATCTATAGCTTTCTGAAATTCATTTTGGGATCGGTTCATCAATCGCTTGCTCTCTGGATTTCGATATTTTTGATAAGACTTTCTGGCTGCATTTTTTAACTTAAGTAACTTTCTTATGTCGGATGGTGGTAGGATTCCCTTTTTTGCTGTTGTTGACAGTCTACTTGTATCCCTATATGCCTGAGAGATTTGATCTGTTACCATTCTTGTTTCATCATCCATATCCATAACTCTCCCAGCAGTATTTAGATAAGGAATGTCTCCCAAGTACTCCCTGAATCTATTCCAATTAGGTTTTAATGTATTTAGTGCCGTATCTGCTGGTAAAATGTAGTCAGATTCTATCATAACCGGGTTATGATCACTTGATAGTTCTTGTAAAGATTTTAATTTTATATTGAAAGGTAGGTTACGGACGACTGTCAAGTCAATAACAGAACTGCTCTTATTAGTATAATGCGTTATGCTCTTATTAGTATAATGAAATATTTTGTTAAAGACCCTTTTAATATTAAATATTTTGTGAACTGTCCTTTTTCCTGATAAAATATTTTATAAAGGGTCTTTTTTTTCGGATAAAATATTTTGTAAATAATTTCTAAACGGACCCAAATTTCTTCTAAACAGAGCCCTGTTAAGAGTTATATTTTCTTTCTTGAATAGTATACAGGGTGTTTCAGATAAATGTTCCATAACTTCTAGGGGAGGTAGGGTACATCAAGACGAACAAGAATCGGTATAGAAAGGGGGGTCGCAGATACGATGTTAAAGAGCTAGGACCTAATGTAGTGCGAGTGCGTTTCAAAAGGCCGTTTTTAGAAGGCCCGTGTGACGAAAAAAACATAATAAAATGAAAAACATTATTGCATGAGGTACAGGAGTATCCGTACTACTTAAATCCTCAATTGGATAGAAATTGGACTACTTGCTAAACCGTGGGGTGAGTTTTAAAACGTGCAATATTCATCTTTTAGCCAAAGAACGGAGTTCCCTTAATGGTATTTAGAAAAATGATGATCGGGGAAGGAATTTTCAATGATCATACAGTTTTAATGATTTCAATGATCATTGAAAATTCCTTCCCCGATCATCATTTTTCTAAGTACCATTACACTAATGTAAGGGAACTCCATTCTTTGGCTAAAAGATGAATATTGCACGTTTTAAAACTCACCCCACAGTTTAGCACGTGGTCCAATTTCTATCACATTGAGGATTTAAGTAGTACGGATACTCCTGTACTTCATGCAATAATGTTTTTCATTTTATTATGCTTTTTTTCGTCACACGGGCCTTCTAAAAACGGCCTTTTGAAACGCACTCGCACTACATTAGGTCCTAGCTCTTTAACTGCGTATCTGCGACCCCCCTTTCTATACCGATTCTTGTTCGTCTTGATGTACCCTACCTCCCCTAGAAGTTATGAAACATTTATCTGAAACACCCTGTTTATGTTATGGTCAAAGTGATTAATCGGGCATTATTAATAATGCCCGAATTGGAGGCGGGCAAAGTAATAAATTTCATTCATAAATTCCACTGAATTTATCACATTGCCCGGGCATTATTAATAATGCCCGGATTTATCACATTGCCCGTAACATATACAGGGTGTATCTGAAATGATGCGACAAACTTTGAGGAGTGATAGTACGAGTGCGAGTGCGTTTCAAAAGGCCGTTTTTAGAAGGCCTGTGTGACGAAACAAAACATAATAAAATGAAAAACATTATTGCGTGAGGTACAAGAGTATCCGTACTACTTAAATCCTCAATGTGATAGAAATTGGACCACTTGCTAAACCGTGGGGTGAGTTTTAAAACGTGCAATATTCATCTTTTAGCCAAAGAATGGAGTTCCCTTACATTAGTGCAGTGTGGTCCAACCTTTAGTTACCCGAGGGCCAATTTAACTTTTTAAAGAGAGTGGAGTGCCACTGACAATAAAAATCGAAAATTACGCATCTCTAGTTTATATTAACACAGGCAAGTCAAGCTTATTTCAACACTGGATCATGTATTTCGACTATGCGTTTCATTTAAGGATTTTCTCACTTTAAATGGGCAATGCAAAAATATTGGCTGGGTCATTAAAACTATTCTTATGTATGCAAGGTGATATAGTTGGTGTGATATTTTAAAAACTATTTTCCTTGATGTTCATATATTTATTAAATTTAATTTAATAACAAATTTTTCATACTTAAGGCGTACGTATACACTTGACAAAAAAATTTTTAATATTCATTTTAAAAATCTGATTTTTGCACAAAATGTGTAAGACACATTAACTAGGCCATTTTTCAAAAAAAAAATTTGATTTATCCAACATATAATTAGCTAATTAGCATTTAATGAGCTAATTAGCATCATTTTTGAACGGTGATTACTCAAGTTCAAATTATTAAAATCAGATAATTTCTATTGGAAATCAATCCTTACACTATTCTTCATGTTTTGACTGTTTTATTTTTTGGATAAACCAATTAGTTATTTTTTTATGATTTTTTGTATCACTAAAGCATAAAAATTCGTGATTTTTCCTGAAATTTTAACTTTTAAACATTCATAAAATAATAATTTTTAATTTTAAAGAAAAAACAAAACAGTCAAAACATCTGCTATTTTATACAGATTATGTTGATAAAAAAATAATCACAATAGACCAATTTACTGATGAGTAATCACCGTTTGAATGAACCATCATATGACAAAAACACAATTCTTCAGAAATTGAGTTTAAAGATTTGTTTGCATGTTTTCCATTAAAAGTGTTGTAAAAATACTAAAAAAACTAACTTACATTTAATTAGAAGCCCCCTGGAGCATATGTTGGTCCCTCCTTTTCAATTGTTTTGTCTTCTTTTATCTTTTTGGCCCCTCGCAAGCACCTTCGTCTTTGTTTTGCCCCCGGGGTGGAGTGTCGAAGACTTTCACTGATCCTTAGTTGATCTCTCTCAGCAATGCCAGCAACCATGTACTTTCCCGGAATGATGTGCATCCGTCGCATAACTTCCAACTCTGGCTGGAATCCACAATTAAAATGCATGGCAGCATCATACACGGCGAGTTTCACACTTGCAGCTCCAGAGAATTTGATTTTTGGAGACCGCTTCCAAATTAAAGAGTGAAAACACTCGTTAGTATTTTGTGTCATGCCGTGTAGACACTTCTCTAGCATGTCAGGAGCAGTGAGCCGGGTGTAAATGGGTTTAATAATTGGCAACAGCTCCAGAGGCAAACCGGCTTTATGCTTGTATGTTGAGAGTTTACCACGGGCTGAAGCACGCTGATACGAGCACCAACTCCCTCTTCCTACAGGGCACTTTGTGTGAAGAGGGTGCTCATCCCTGGCACTCAGGTGGTAAAAGGTGCTCCAAATAGCTTTGGACATTTGGGTCACAGAGGCGTTGTTACTTCGAAGCGCTATTCCGAAGTAGTTCTGCATTTTGTTGATTAAACTTTCGGTGAGTTTCCCCTTACCGCCGATACCTCGCTTTTCTTTTTTCAGTTTTCGCAGGGCAGTTCCTAGTCTTTTTTGGTAGTGTCCCACGCATTCCCGCTTCATGATGTCTTTGCCAGGGTAAGGGTCAAGCTGGCACACAGCAGCATAGCTTTTACAGTCCCCATCCCCATAAAATTCTGAATATTCCAAGCCTCTTTTTCTCATGGAGCGCTCGAAAATTCTCCCAGCCCCAACAGGCTCCATGTTGCAAGAAGAGCCTTTGTAGTTGATAGAGCAAATATGATCTGCCTTCCAGGATTCATACCGCCTTGATTTCTTGTCTTTGGACTGCCACTTGCGACAACCGTGACAGTCCTTCGTAAGAACTTCAACATCTAAAACCTCACCGGTGTCGATTGATAACGCAGACACTACTCCGTTAAGAGAAGAATAGCCCCGCCTCTGCCAAGACCCATCCACCGACACTCCACATTCTCGGCTTTTCTTCTTGATGGCTACATGATGCGCTGCAACCTTCATTGTTTCCTCAGCAAGTGGCTCGACGACTTTCAGCAGTTCTTTAGAGTGCCTGTTGTACGCAGCCTTGTTTGGAGGTGGAGGCATATTCATGACAGTCATGAAGTGGCTTGCTTCTTCATGGCCGCATCCCATCTGCTTCATGGCATATACAAGCCGTCTATTAATTTCATGAAACTGACCCTGTTTTTTTGAACTCAAACATGGGTCACTCATGTAGTGGCATTCATGGCAAGTTAGGTACAGTTCTACACAGCATCCCATTTTTTTTGTAATGTTGATATGCACAGATAGAGATTTCTCACAGCACACTGGACACTTTACCACAGAAAACAGATTGTTCAAGCAAAACAAATCCAAGAAAATGCACTCGCCCTCAGAGTCATTACTCTTTTCTTGTGCATTGACGTTCTCAATCTTGATCTTAGAAGCTGAAGTCGAAGCAACTACAGGAACTGGATCCGATTTTAATCGCTTTGATTCAGCTGGATTACAAAGAATACTTTGTCTTTTTCTGGGGCGTTTGCTTCTTGATTTGGAACCCATAATAATGGTAATAAATTTAATAACAGCAGGAAATCTCAAATGGAAAAATAATCACGTTTCTCGAGCAAAGCACGTTTTGAAACAACATAAACAATGTGAAAATATACAGTTACAGTTAAACACCGATGCCAAATGAGAAAAAAATATTAAAACTTTATTAAAATAAATTAATTTTTTTATAAAACATAAAATTTAAACGCTACGTCTCCTAGAAACCACAATGTTTACATCTAGTTTCGAAAACGAAAGTAAATATTTTGGAGGGTATGCTGAACTTAAACCTTCATAAAATGAAAAATACTGAACGTATTCTCGTAACCTTGGTATCATTTTAAAGCTAAGAAACTGGAGAATAATTTCAGCCGATAAAATTTTTTTCGATATTTTGGTCGATTTTCGCGATTTCAAGTGTATACGTACGCCTTAATCGAATTGAAAATATGTTGTTATAAGAATAATTAATCCAAAGTAAAGAGAAAAACCTTTCTTAGAAATTAGGCCATTTACAATGTTTTGAAAATGAAAGAGCAAGAAGTGTTTTTCAAGTTTACTGGCAAAAAAGGGTTGGAAAAGGTTGAGTGTTTTTTTCTCAAGAGGTTAGAAAAAAAATTCAAAACTGAGTTGTAAACACATAGATATACATATAAGACAACTGTCTCCCTGTACTGAACATTTATGAAATAATACTTATAGACTAAACTTTAATTACAACTTACGGCATCTATAATATTGTATATAACTCCTTTCAATTTGATGTATACTTTTTAAAAGAAACTAATAAGTTGTTGAAACGATATAACCATAAGTAAAGATAAAATATAATTTTATAAACTATTGCCCCAACTAGAGATTCTACTGATGTGGTTTTAATGTCCCTTTTAAATTTTAAGTCAAGAAAACTCCTAAGGAAGTTCAGGGGTTCTCCCTTGAAAATGTTTTGAAAATTAGACATGAAATAGCAGATTTTTAGCTGTTCTAACTGATTCCCAAAGTGAATTTTAAACCAAAAATAACTTCCAAGGGGTGTCAGGGGTTCTCCTCTGAAAATTAGACTCTAAAACCGGGTTTTTACACTTTTCTGCAATAAAATTGAAAAGTGGATTATATTCTATATAGTTAGAATACAAATTTATAATTTTGAGGCCGAGTGCCACGAATATTTCTTCGAGTGCCACTTGTGGCCCACGTGCCACGGGTTGGACCACACTGCATTAGTGTAATGGTACTTAGAAAAATGATGATCGGGGAAGGAATTTTTAATGATCATACATTGATCATTGGAACTGTATGATCATTGAAAATTCCTTCCCCGATCATCATTTTTCTAAGTACCATTAAGGGAACTCCATTCTTTGGCTAAAAGATGAGTATTGCAAGTTTTAAAACTCACCCCACGGTTTAGCAAGTGGTCCAATTTCTATCACATTGAGGATTTAAGTAGTAAGGATACTCATGTACCTCATGCAATAATGTTTTTCATTTTATTATGCTTTGTTTCTTCACACGGGCCTTCTAAAAACAGCCTTTTGAAACGCACTCGCACTACATTAGGTCCTAGCTCTTTAACGGCGTATCTGCGACCCCCTTTCTATACCAATTCTTGTTCGTCTTGATGAGTACTATCACCCCTCAAAGTTTGTCGCATCATTTCAGATACACCCTATATATATATATATATATATATATATATATACAATATATATACAAGTGAGATCAATGTAAGGAAGATATTCCGTTAAAAGTAAGTAGAATATATGTTAAAACAACAGAGTGTTCATTTAGAATGCGTGCTGGAAAACCTTTAACAACTTACCTCAATTCATGAAACGATTTGAATAAACCTTGGAATTTTATGGGTCTTATATATTCAAACTCATTAAATAAAAATTCGTTGATTTTTAAATTTCATAAAAAGGACATTTGATTTAAACAGATGACTCCGTTAAAACAAAGTTTTTTCATACAGGGAGGAAACAGTTTGTGCATGTAGCTCATTTTAATTTATGAATGATTATGCTCAAATATTGTGAAATCATAATTTAAAATAAGGGGAGTTGTTCTCGACAATTAGTAAACAAGTCCAATCTATCGATTAGTCAGAGATCTGTCGAATCTTCTTAACTGATCTTCATAAAGGATCTTAGCCCAGTCACGGTGATAGATGATTTCAAAACATCATTAATGCAGTTTTTTTTGGACGGTTTTAGACTTATTCGAGTGGGCTGATTCCGAATATGAAGTTTGCTGCGTGCTGTCCATTGGCTTCATATCCTAAATCACAAAAATAACAAAATGTTAGCCTTTCCCTCCCCCCCCCAATGTTTGCCTATATTTCAAAAACTGTAAGGGAAATATCGAAGATAATCTCAGTTACAAAGTTCAAGTAAATAAAGTTTTCTACAAAATGGGCAGTATTCAACTTTGATTTGCTAAAGAGTAGATCCGCCGCTAGAGCGTGCTGAAAACAGTGATTGGCCTTTCCGCAAAAAAAGTGAAAAACGCTCGTTTCCACCCTCTACAAAATGAAAAACTATTCCTGTTATCAACAAAAGTTTTATACCACGTGAAAGAGCATTTAATTTTCTATAAAAAAAAGTACCTTATACATTATTATTTTCAGAGAAGGGAGAGGGAGCGTAGCGAAAATCGCGAATAAAACTTTTGCTCCTTACAGCCAAAACGAACTTTCGCAGTTGTTAATCTCCCATCTGCGCTTTACCCCCAGAATTTGGTATAAAATAGGTTGTTTTGGATGAATTGATGACTAAGAATGTTTAAAGAAATAATTTTAAAAATTTATTTATGAAATTATTAGGTATTTTATGCAGAAATTCAATAAAATTTTAATTCATGTATTAAATTATGGAAGTGTTTTAAATAACAAATCTATATGTTTTTTTTTTGCAGTGCTGAAACAAAATTTCAAGTTTATTTTTTTTTATAAGGCCATCTTTATATCAAAAAATGCAACCCCCCTCAAATTTTCACTCTTTTGTTCGATTTTTGACCTATTTTCTCAATAAATATTCATTTCTAGAAAAATAGCAGTAGATAAAATTTAAGTGCGTAAAAATTAATTCCTATAAATTTCATTGGTTCATTTGTATTTTCCGGAGGAGCTTATGCACGCATTAGAGCATTCTGAAGAACTTCGATTTATTTTTCTCTTTATGCACAGTAAAAACAAAGCTATCAGTTTTACGTTGCTGAAGAACGGAGAAACTTTGAATACGTTTTTCTCAAAACTGGAAAAAATATATTGGCGTCTTCAATGAAGAATACAATGTAAATAAGCGGGGAGATTCAATTATATTATATTAGAACTTCTTATGCTAGAAATCCTCTTTACCCCTCAAACTTTACTGTAGTATTTACTATTCATCGTAAAACACCTCATTCAATTGAAAAAAAAATCCCGTTATAGCTAAAATAAAGACACCGAATAATATATTTGTAAAATTAGGTTCACATCTCCATTTTCTTTATCTTTACTTAAAAATGTCGTTCGGAATCCAATCAGAAACAAAGCGATATTTTGAAATTTCATCCCTGTGGAATCGCAATTAAATTTCCATCTCAACCATTTCCACATGGAACAATACTACGAAGAGGCACATTCTTATCAAACGTGGAAGTTTCTCCCATCAGCTTTTGTGCCAACTTCACTGCATCAAAACCCCATCCGTTGCCCAAAGCAAGAAAAATTCTTCTGGCAGACGAAATCGGTAAGCAATTTCTGGGACAAGAACAGATGTGTCGTTGATTAAATCTTTTGATCTGAAGAATTCCCACAGGAAAGTATAGAAAGTTCCAATGGCAGAATTAATTTATTCTTTAAACCGGGGAGTTCATATTACTCAGTTAAGCTATATGTCACTTAATCTCAATACAAGATAACAAGAATTTTATTTAATCTTTTGAGGAAGATTAAAATTTTAAATAATTTAACGGTTTGATAAACCAAAAGGCGAAACTACTCAGAATCTCTTGATTCAAAGACCTACCTGGGTCTTGAAATAGTTTTCCATCAAGGACCTCTTTGATGTTTATTTAATATTGTTTGGTTATCACCATTAATAAAATAATAATATTTTAAAACTATCAAATATGAACACACATTGCAGTATGTCAATTTTCAGTGTATAACAGACGAATACAAGAGTTAATAAATATTTTTGTCAAGAGTTATTAAAATTTCTTGCATTTCAAATGATAATACCGCATTTACTTTAAAAATACCAGGATTTTATTCTCTTTCAAATGAAATGTTCAACCGATATTTATTAAACTCACCTATATTTTTTTCAATGAGAGTGCAAAACCTATTCAGGTAACTAACCTATTTAAATGTTCTAATTAAGAACCAAAGTTTGGATACGAAACTATTAAAAAAATAGTACATAATAGGTATTTTCAGTGACTAAAAATCTAAATATATAAGCAGAAGAAACTAGGCTGATATTCTCAGCTGTATTTAAAATAAATAAACCAAAAAACCAGATGTTTTTTTGAACCATTTTGTTTTGACACTGTAATAAAACTGTGTAAGCTAAAAAGGTTTCCATATAAAAATTATAGGTTTGTATTGTTTTATTTCCTTTCAAAAATTCTAAAACACAAGATAGTTTTCCCACATTTTTTTTATTAAAAAAAATGCCCCTTACAGAGTTATAACACCTTCCAACACAAAACCCTAAACTAAAATTCAATAAAATACTCCACAAAGCACTGTACATAGGAAAAGTAATTCCACACCTATTCAACAAAACATCTACTATACGAGTTCAGGAGGAACCTTCGAAGTAGCTGAGAAACAAATGAAACGAGATCGGTAAAAGGGTATTCGGTACACAGGGAACCCAATTTAAAGAAAGCATGGATTTTCCAAAGGGATTAGAGAAAAAAAAATTGCAAGGGCGATGTAAACAAACGGGTAGCAATCACAAACAAGGGGAGCAATATCCGAGAAGGCTAGCGTCATTCGATACTGCCTTTTCATGGGATTCTTACTACTTTCTATTCATGGTGGTTTTTCCGTAGGATGGATTTAAATAATCTAGAGAGGAAAACGAGTCCAATTTAGAACTTAAATGGTAATTTTTCAAAGGATCTTGAAAGACAGATGGGTTTAAGACTGAAACGCTTGCTATCTATCTCTCGAAAATAATGGTCGAACGCATTCTTAAAGTTTCCTATTGGATGATCTACTTTGGAGAAGTAGGAAGGAACCGATATAGTAGGGGAGCCCATGATGCTAAATGGGGGGATACCTTGCATACTTTTGAGTAACTCCACCAAATATAAGCTCTCTATGTAGGGGGTTTGTTTAGAACAGCCCGTCAGATTTCTAAGAAAAACTAGTTACTTGGACATACTCGAGCGCGTCAGATTGGCTATCAAAAGACAGTTAACACAAGACCCTCTATATAATGGCCTCACAACTCGGGTGGGTGACGTCACACTTTCCGCCACCTTTGACGTCACATGCAAAACGACGCCATGATTTATATGTAACACTGAACAAGGAATATTCGTGTTTTTGTTATTAACATTAATGTAACGATGTAAAAACAAACGCCGTGATATTAATATTTAATGGCTATCGCTATTTAAACCACAGTTTAATAAGTAGAAATCTGAAATAAGCATAAAGTATCAAAAATGTCTTTTAATTTAACAAAATTGATGGAACAACGAACAAGAAATGAGAGAAAGAAATCTGAGAAAAATGTAAAAATACAAATCAGAAGAATTAACTAGAACTTAGTGCTAGTGCATTTCCCGCAACAATAAATATAATGCTTGATTCTCATCAGTTTAATCTTATAATAAATTAAAGAATTTAGTGTAATTAAATAAATTATATACTGTTGGAAGAATTCGAAAATTCAATTATTTGTTTTAATTTTTAATAGATTTTACTTTTTATTTTACTAGTGATTTTTTTTAATTTCCTAGATAAACTTAATATTGTGAGAAAAACCTACATCACATGCATTCATTATTTGCAAACTGAACTAAAAGCCATGTTAGTCCTAAGGCTAAAAAACTGAATGAAAATACAAAAAAAATGTACAAAAGCGACAAAATTTTGATTCTAAACGAAAGATTTTGAGTTTCCAGAACAGTATTATCAGCCTTGAAGGCATACATAACGCGAGGAGTTAAGAAAGTAAGTTTTTATGCTCCATAGACTTAACATGGGAAATTTAGCAATTTTCCGCCACCTTTGACGTCACAGTGACGTAGTTGTCAGGCTTTGTATATAGAGGGTGTTGGTTAACAACTAGTTGAGACTAGTTTCCTGGCTACTAGTCTATAAACATTTTGTTTCGTACATTTTTCTCAAACAGAGCGATGGCGTTTTACCGGTCTTGACTTTACTTTGCAACTTTGAAACCCTCCCACTCCCTTGCCCACCGCTCAAATTGGCAGATTTTAGAAAACGTACACTTTTTAGCTGGTAATTAACCTACCTTATATTTTTCTGACGCGCTCGAGTATGTCCATGTAGGTAATTTTTTTACAAATCTGACGGGCTGTTCTAGACAAACCCCCCTACATAGAGAGCTTATATTTGGTGGAGTTACTCAAAAGTATGCAAGGTATCCCCCCTATGATTATCTGACGCGCTCGAGTTACTACCCAAAAACACTCTGGGCTCCCCTACTAATAGTAATTAACTTTATCCTCAATGTTCTTGCGTGTTTTTGTCTAGATGGACAGTTTACATGTTTTGTCGATAATTTTTTTTTTGTGGACCAAAGAGCACAATTACTGTAATGGGGAAAATTATTTTTAAGTTACTAACAAAATATTTCTTAACAAGTTTATTTTCAATTTTACAAAAACCTATCTGTTGTATAACCAACAACTTAACAGTAAACATATGATGATAGTTTGCAAAAAACAGGTTAAATGGGGCTTAATTATATCTTCCTATACTTCCTCCATGCTTTTCTTTAGTGGTTGAATTAAAACATAAAGATTTTAAGAATTAAAAGTATGCTATATAAAGGTTTTAACATCACATGTAAAAAAAAGATATTATTTTGAACCAGAACTGGGTTTCAACTAATTTAGCAAAATTTATCGCCTTTTGATAAGAGAATGACGAATACTATGTGGTAACAAATACTTTTAAAAATAAAAAAAAAACACGAAATATTTTAAAGATTTATACTCTTAATTTACAAAGACTATTGTCGGAAATTTTAACGAAAAGCATTTGTGATATTTCAGAGTCATACTGTACATTGCACAGTAAAATATAACAGCATTTAAGTGACTCCACATTCTAGTTAAATTTGTTAAATTTGAAATTTCTTAAACATTTTTCCAAATTAATATGAAGCTAATGTTATTACATGTTACGGACTCTAAGGAGATAATACAACACAGTAAAATACCATATTTATGTTACAAGTAAGGAATAATGGATCTAAGTTGGATTGCAATCCATAGGTAAGTTGTTGCATACTACTTATTCATAGTAAGAAAATGCTACCGGTATAAAAAATTCAGTATAATAAAGACAACAAAAAAAAATGTTCTTTTTAATCAACGCTGCATTTTAGGTCGGTAAGAATGATAGTAGAAACAAACAAAATACATATCGACAATTTACCGAAGCCTCGAAACATAATCTTGATTACATAATTTCGTGAAGTTAATTAAGAAAGCCTATCCTATTTTAATTAGAATGCATGTCCCTTAATTGGACAAACAATCTGATCTTGGAGTCAAGATCCGTTTTATATTTTTTCTCCAAATTTGTTGTAATCTTTAAGAAGAAAATGAGTTGGAGGTTGTGTTAAAATAGAACAATATATTTAAAAACGATTTGTAGTTTTAATGAGCATGTGTTTTTAAATCTAATTATATTTTTAAAAATATTTTCTTTAAAAACAATGAATAATTTCGTTTATCTCTTGGACTGTAAATAGATCTGTGGCATTTGAGACAAACAATTTACATTTTGTTTGAAAATAACTCAAAACAATCCTTTTACTTGCTTGCCTCCAAAAAAATTTCCTTTCAATGCACTAATATTTTCCTTTCCTGATAAATTATTAAAAAATCATTAAATAATGACACATATTATTTCGATTTTATCCCCCATTCGAATTTTTCAAGGATGTAGTGGTATTTAACACATACAATAGAGGGACTATTACATTGACATTGTATGCCACAACGTAATTTTGCTGTAGGCTTTAAATAAATCATTAAACATAGTTTGAATATCTTTAAATAAACTGAAAACAATTCCTCTATAAAAAAAGCATAGTTCTTAATTACTCAACTTTTCATTCATGTTAGAAGCTCTAAAATGCTCAAAACTAACAAGTCTACATAGTAACTCGTTTTAAGAAGGGAAAAAATTCAGTATGAATGAATCGAGTTTCATTTTTATCATCGTCATAGTGTTAAAAACTATCCAAAAACTGAGATTGACATTTTAAAACCACTCTTATAAAATGAACATTCCTATCACGACATGTATTGATATAAAGTCGTTAAAGAATTCATAAGTATTAATTTAAACCTTCAAAGATTCAGATCACCCATGCAGAGCAAATTCAATTCGAGCACTTTCGCAATGGGAGAAATAAGCTCCCAGATTTCAAAAATCGAAACAACTTTGAAAGGTAACACCCCCTAAACAAATATCTCATCTCCCACACTTTATCCACGCTTGGTCGATTTTCTATGTAAATTTGCAATATCCCTCACACCATGCTTTTAACCCATTAAAGACGGAATCTCCCCCCTCCCCCGTTCTTAAAACGCGTTCGCACATCGCGATCCCTGCGAAACTCGTTTAGCATCCATTTCTATTTGTAAAATACTCGAACGAACCTTTTAAGTAAATCAATCGGATGTCGCTTAAGGCCCGGAGGCGGCGCAGAAAAAAAAGTTTCTCATAACTCCCATTTGATAAGTTCTCCCACTCTTGAATGCGAGTATTGAGAAAGTGTCATGGATGCGATTGGAAGAAACCGTAGAGGTGTTATGTAAAGCGAGGGCTCCGGTTTGGTAAACCTGTGTGCCAACTTGGTGAGGAGAAAATCGTAATCCTGAAAATATTTATAGAAAGTCCAAGAAAATTAATTGGAAAAAAGGACGGACCATTTCCAACATGAGAAATAGCAATGCCATAAATTAATATCATACTATTCATAAATTAATGTATCTAATACGAATTCTTCTAAATTGGTTTGGATAATTTCTGATTCCTGATTTCTAAAAAGCAGTTTTTCATCGTTTAAGATGCCAAATGTGCTATGCTGTTTTGCGTTTCGCTCCATGTTAGTACCTATATCAGATTCAGACCGTCAAGGCTTGATTGGCGGTTATTTGGAAGCATTTTATGTTGCCTTAGAACAATGAGTTAATAGTATATAAAGATTTCTTCTCACGGGTATGGATTTAGGAAAAATACCCTGGGGAGTTAGAAACTTTGGAAGCACGCTGTCCCTGATGGTTGTATTATAAGTATGCTTTACCATTAAAAAACAACCTGAAATATCAAATTAAATGCCAATTACACCGTGACGCCTTCTGAAATAGGAATTGAGAAGTACCACAGCACAATGTGGCATCTTAAACTATTTTCGAAATGAAATCGTCGTTCAAAACGTGGCAGAAATTAATGTACACTGGCCTGTTAAAAGAGAAGTGGGGAAAAGAAGCTTTATCTTTGTTTATATAATCATAAAATCTTAGTATTTTTCTTAGAAGAAGGAAAATAACATAAAAATGACGACAAAGAGTGCAGTTCAGTATCTCCGAATTTTGTCGCTGAATACTTCATCAACCCATCAGTCTGAATGGTAAGAGACGGTGGCCACCATCGCTACAAGGAGGACAGATATTCAAAGCACTCTCTACACAAATTATAACTCTACGGTAGAAACGGAGTCTCAAAGACGACCAGTACGATTTCATTTTTGGTGTTTTTGTCGTCGCAATTACATATCTTCTTTCGATGGGGGGTCTTTCCAGGGGTGCAAAAGGGAAGCAAGAGTTATTCTTGAACCCCTCCTCCGGAAACAAAAATGAGGGAGGCACTTTGTCGCTTCAAAAACGGCGACAAATTGAAATTTCGAAGGAGGATTTCCGAGTTGACGAATGGGTGCCGTCGGGATGGTTAGTACAGAGTTTCGAAATGCCGTCTGATGTCTGGGGCGAAGTGTGTCGCAAAAGTCTGGTGTGAATGAATAGCTTGACGCGATTTGCTGTGAGTTTGTGCTATCGTTTATTACTTTTGAGCTTTGCAATATTCAAAGGAAGGTTGCGTTTTCTGGTCTATAATGAATTTATTTCCCCCCCCCCCCCCAAAGCGTAATTCGTTCTTGTAGTATATAGGAGGAGAGGTTAAAGAGTTTAAAGAATTTCGCCAAATATAGTTGTGATTTCAAGAAATAACTGGGAAATTCCTTTAATTTTTTATTTTTTTGAGTGCCTCTCTCAGTGTTTTAGACTCTTGAATCTTAATCTCACGCTTAGAAGAAAAATAAATTGGAATCTATTTTGCTTTTTTTTTCATATAAATTTAAATGTTGTCATAGATAGAGGAAACTCATTCAGGAGAAGCAAGTCATAACACCTATATTTCTAAAAAAAATATTATGAACAAGCAACTCATTCTATATTTGAACCCAAATAAGAGACTGATCTACCTACTAGCCACATTCTTAGATTTGATTTACAAAGAAAGGAAATTAGATAAGTTAGGGAGTTTAAAGTCCGACCGACATGAGAAAAACTTTTGACGTCGTACAATATTGTGGAGATTGTTATGGTAATGGGTTGTTTCCCTCAATTTTTAGGATGATGGCAATTCATAAACACTGAAAAAACGCTTTGTGCCAAATCTGTGTGATTATCATTTAAATTTGAACTTCTTTTCAAAGTTTTGTTTCTCCGTCTAAGTTTTTCTCGTGGCGGTCGGACTATACTACTTTCTTATACCCCTCTTTTTTTAAAAAAAAAACATTCCTCGTATATTTCTCTTAGAAGAGAGGATGGGGATAAAGAGACAAAATAAAAAGGACCAGCCAGAAAAAAGGAAGGATGTAAATGTCTTAACTCCTTGCTCGTATAGTTAAAGCTTTTGAGCGCACCAACATATTCGTAAGTATCTCAACTTAAGGAAGAGCTATATGTCTCAGTCTTAAATCTATCTTTCACTCCCATGATTCAATATAAGTCAAACAATTCACCCAAATCTATTTCTGCATTATTGCAAAGCATACTCCATTCCGGTTCTCAATCATCATTCGAATTCTGAAAACTCCACACCGACTTCTCAACCCGATAATAAACGACATCCTTTTTCGCTCCCCTGATTGGCTGCGACATCCGGGATGTCCCCGAATAACCCGTCATTTGCCGAATTAACACCCTTAATGAACGACGTCATCATAACAATCGGCGGCTTCTGTGCCCGCGTTTCATTATGGAAATGCTTCTTTATTGCGATGCGAAAGTTTTGCCGTCAGCTTTAAAGCTCTCTCTTTCGGAATTATTCCGTATATTTTCCGAAGAATGGATCGCTTCGTTTGCGAAGGACGGAATTGATGATGGTTCGGAAATCATCTGATGGGAGGGTTTTAGCGTTTGATGAGCTGTTATGAGGATTTCGCGTGTTGGAAAGGAGCTGTTTGTTTTTTTACTTTCTTTATTCATTATATCACGCGTTTAAAGTTATTCAATGTATTCTTTTTTAATGTGGCAATCCAATCCATTTTCTACAACAATATGTTATTTCACTAAAATAGACACTATTTTGTTCAAACACATTAGAAAGAACTCTAAACATTCCATTTAACCCTTCCATCCCACCTTTCAATGTAAAGAGGCTTTATAAATGGGTGTTCTGCAAGTCAATCATCGATCTCCCTTATTTGCACCACATTTAACTCTACTAAAAGTAGACATTTTGAATTTCTATTACTACCAGAAAAAAAATTCCTGTTTTGATACTGTTGCAACAGTATCAAAACAGGAATTATTTTTTCTGTCCCTCTCACACTCCCTAATCGCAGGTCCCAGATACCTATAGTCTGTGTAAATAAAATCGGCGGTTAAACGTCATTGTTTACCATGGCAACGTAGAAGAAATAGATTGAGAAAAAACTCAAGGTCAACCGCCGATTCTATTTACACAGACTATAATATGGTACTTCGTATTTGTTAAGTGTATAAAAGGACGGCTAATGCAGTTTCTCCAACTTTGGTGTCAAAACATTCAACCGCAGTTAGTGCCGAAAATAAATTGTTTTTGATTAGACATGGCGGAATATCGTGGGGTTTTTTTTCGGCCCCTCTCCCGATCCCTAGTGACCTTTTGCAGATTTCTAAAAAATCAAATATGCTATTTATTATTATATTTTATACAGATATTCTAGGGGAAAATGATGTTCTTAGACAGGATATTTTAAAAACAGTGTTCGAGTTGGAATAATGTTAATTCTTTAATTTTGCAACCATTTTTAATATCTGTATTTTATAATATAATGCATTTAAAGTGTATAAGTATTAAAAACTTGAGCATTTTAGCTTAACGCGAGTTAATGGCATACAAAAATTCAGAGCATCGAAATGATTAAATAATTTCCGCGGGATAAAAATATCAAAATAATGTTTCCACTTAATGTTTCGAGGAGTCACAGATGAGACAAATATAAGTTGTAATAGAATAACATGTTTTTTATCTCAGCTTTTTTATAAAAATATTTTCAAGTTGAAATAAGAATTTCAGAATACCTAAAAATAAATCCTACTATGTGAGCAAGTATATTTGGACAAGTTGTACATAGATGGCGACATGTAACATCTGGAAGCAGAAATTTAGTTACTTCTAGGAGTAATTTGGCTTTTAATTATTCACTTAATTACCCTAATAAGGGCCAATGATAATTTCATGGTATATCCCTCCAAGGAGTCTGAAATTTTGCTGAAAAATGCCTAAAATTCTCCTAGGATTCCCCGAAATTTCATAATTTTATTTGAATGATTCAATTAAAGAGTAGAAAGTGAAACAGATAATTAAGTAAAGTATTATTTCAAATAGAAGGGTAGAATGTAACATAAATGTAGTGAACAGGTTTTATAGAGATTTTTAGCCAGAAAATAATTTCGGAAGGGGAATATTGGAATTTTGAGGGGATAAATAGGGTAGTTTTCGTTGTTTTACAATAGTTACACAAAGGGAAAAATTTGGAGGTTTTGGATGTTGATCCCCAAATTCCTCTTTTGGCTAGGTCTTTGTTTTTACTTCTCATTCAATAAAAGTCTGCTCCAAACCTAAGTGAATCGGGGATATCTGTAACTAATTACTTACAGATATACGGTGAAGATAAGAAACAAAAGATTAAAGATGGATTATACGGAAAAAAATAAGCTATGACAACTAATAAAACAGGGAGGAAGTAGATAATAATAAAATTTCTGAATATTATAATGTTTTAATCTAAATATGATTGAATTAAAATATTAAAACACATGTGACGTAGGTGCTTACAATGCGAAAATCCTCTTTTATAAATTTTTGCTGAATGTTCTGCATAATTTCCCAGGAAAATGCTGTGTGTAAACTATAAATAAAAGAATTTTTTAAAGTGCCCATATTAAAATAAATTAACTCACTAGTGTTTCTCGTTAGTGAAACTTGTTTGTCATTGTAAAAAGGGGGGGGGGAAGTAGAGATATTTTTAACTCCTCTGAGAGAGTATTTCACTCCTTGAAAATCGTAAATACTCTTTAAAAAACTAGCCAGGAGTATTTTCACTCTTTGAATTTTTCACAAATGTTTAGCTTAAAAAATGCACTGTGTGTCCCACCGCAATCAACAAAAAATATTTTTCTACACAAAACACCAACTGATCTCAGCGGAGACATTTTCGCATGACTTTCTGGTCAAAGCAAATTGCCAAAAGCCACGGGATACTGATAATGATACTTTTTAATTGTGTTTTCATAAGACATGATGGTAATTTTTTTTCATTTATTGATCTGATGCTTAGGGAGTTTGATTGCGGTTTTCGTGTCTCTGTATAAGTAGTTCATGCTATTTTCGTATTTCACTCCTCATAATTCAATTTCACTCCTCCTAAAAAAGTCAAGGAGCATTTTTACTCCTCCAAAAAATCCTAGGAATAACACTGGGGGGAGATGAATCCATTTTGAAATGCTCGCATATCACGTGTCTTCTAAAACTGGAAAACTACAGTTACAGTGAAAGCTACTGACCTTTATGTCTTACAATTACAACACGCAAGAATTGTGGCTACACACAAAATACATTTTTCAAGACAGGAAGTAGGAAGTAAACCAAATAATAAACATCCTGTGGACCTTTATGACAGCTTCGGTCCTTATAGTATTACAACATGATTCCATTATAATTAGCCATTAGATAATTTCAAAACAGGGTCACAGCAAGGTCATTAACCATGACGATAATGCTAGAGATGTTTAGGTTTGTAAATTCAAGATCAGCTCTTGAGGATTTGATCAGATAACATTGGAACTGATGCCACGCGCGGTGACACGAATAAAGCTCCCCCCCCGCCCGATTGAATTTCAAGTTAGGTTGAGGTAACCTTGGTCCTGCTGACAGACTTCGAATGGGGTTCAATTCAACTGTCAACACCTTTTCTGTTCAGTATGTTCCAGACAAACGCTTACAGCTCTAAAACATCCTGGTTTTGGATTGGAATAAAGGAAATACAAAAGCAACTGAGTTACAATTAAATTTGTCACTTTCAAAGAAGGGGCGTAATGCTAGTGTGAGACCTCCGACCACAATTCTTTTATTCCTTTGACAAAATTCTGGGTTTCCCCCGGATGACTGGAAACTGTTGGGGTAAATGTAATTTTGTAATTAGTTTATTTTTATTTTCGTTCACAGTACCGGGGTGTCTCCAAATATAGTTAAATTAATAACGGTTCATTCAAACGAACAAGGTTGCGACGTTAGGAATAAGAAGGAACTCCAACTAATTTGACAAATTTATTCAATGCAGATAAAAGTTTCGCTAATTTGTTATTGCTGCGAAAATTCTGACTAAATTAAAATTCTGACTAGTTGGTAAGGTACGGTGCTATTGAATTATTTAGTTCAATTCAATTCTTCGTTCAACGTATTTAGATATAGTTTTGAATAAGTTTAAAACAAGGAAAAAACTTCTTTTTATCCTTTTCTTAATTCAAACTTAAGAACTATGCTAGCACTTAGTTAAATATAAATGTATCCTAAGACAATACCGTACCGGAAAATACTTTCTTAAGGTCTTTGTAGTTATTTAAAATTTAGATATGTAAGAAAAATATTTGATTCATTTCAAGAACAAATTCAAAGATATTTTCCAAGATGGAACGGAAATTTAAATTAATAATTAATCTTTTGTTCATTAATTGAAAAAATTAAGGTCAAACTCATTAATAATTTAGGATAAAAAGAAAAATAATGGATTCAGCTGAAGTTACCTAAATTAATGAAATTTATTTTCTGGAGAGTAAAAAATAAAATATTAGTTGATTATTTAAATAATTTATTGCTAATCCAAATAGGACAAGACTCTCATTATTCCAAAACCATAAATATCCTGATAAAGTAAATATAAATATTTAATACTGTTTTAGTGCCAAATGGGTATTTTATACTAAAATTAATTTCCGGAATCTCCGCAAGGATTCACCTCTCCTTTGAATTAATTATTGCAATTTTAAACTACTCAATTTGAATTTTTGCAGGTGTTTTTCTATATTATAATTATAAGACAGAATGTGCAAAAAATATTTGAGCAACATTTACTCGTGATGTATTTAGAATATTATAGTCCAGTAACCAGGTGTCAAAAAAGGGGTGTTTCAGGGAAAAAATCCGGAAGTTTTTTTCTCAACGGTTTTATATGTTTGCGAGGGTGCTGAATCCGAATCTGAACTTTGCATACAAAATTTCGAATGGCATTTTAGTGAAAATTCGAAAAAACCCTAAAATTTCACCCCATTTTTTTATTTTCTACTTGTAGAACGGAAAGTATGGGTTTCTCATGAAAATGTTAATTATAGAAAATAAAGAAAATAAAACAATCTAAAAAGTTGCCAATTACAACTTTTTTGACAGACGAATAGTTTGGCCGCGATAGCGCGCTGAAAAACAGCCATTTTTTGGCCTTTCCGCAAAAAAATGGAAAACGCGCTCTTCTACCGTCTACAAAATGAAAAATATTCACTTTATCAGCAAAAATTTTACACCACGTGAAAGAGCATTTAATTTTCTATAAATAACTTTCCTTAAATTACATTTTTGAGAAGGAGGAGGGAGCGAAGCAAAGATCGAAAGTAAAGTAGTTAATACTTAACAAAAGACTTTCAGTGGAAGTTGGTTCCTTGCACAAATAAAAATGAACAAGCAAATGAATTTTTCATTGCCAAAAAAACCGTTTCTGGGGGAAAATACTGAAGAATAATTAATTTAATTAATAATCATTGGGATAGAAATTAAGATTAATTCGTACAAGAAATTATTAAAGTAGTGTTTCCTATTTATTTAAATCAAATGTTACTTTTTTACAGAAGATATGGTGAATTTTCCGCCTCAGGGGTGAATATTGCCAGATTTTTAGTGCGCTTTAAAGGCTAAACTATTGGTCTCACAAATAAGTTGTAATTAACAATTTTGTAGATTGTTTTACCCTCTTTATTTTCTATACTTAACATTTTCATCAGAAACCCATACTTTCCGTTCTACAAGCAGAAAATTAAAAAATGGGGTGAAATTTTAGGGTTTTTACGAATTTTCACCAAAATGCCATTCGAAATTTTGTATGCAAAGTTCAGATTTGGATTCAGCACCCTCGAAAACATATAAAACCGTTGAGAAAAAAACTTCCGGATTTTTTTCCTGTAAAAACTACCTGGTTACTGGACTATATTACCTTTTAACATAGGCAATCGGTACTTTTTTTTAAATATTTACATAGAAGATTTTTTTCGACGGTTTTATATGTTTTCGAAGGCGCTGATTACGAATATCAAAATTGTGCCCGCGTGGAAACTCGGCTTCATATAGAAAATCGGAAAAAATCTCAAATTTTCGCTTTTTTGTTCGATTTTGACCGATTTTCTTAGAAACTATTCGTTTCTCGAAAAAAAGAAGTACACCAAATTAAAGTACGTAAAATATCCTATAAGATGCACAGACTCGTTGTTATTTTGCGAGGAGCGGTGTACACTTTAAAGCGTTTTGAAGCGCAGCGATTTTTTTGACTTTCTACAAGAAAAAGTGAAAAACGTTCCCTTTCCCCCCTACAGCTCCAAATATATACACGTTACAGACAAATAGTTTATACCACATGAAAGTACATTTACTTTCCTACAAAATACACTAGTCAACTTTTACTTTATAATGTGAGGTATTGTCGCTAGAGCGCGCTGAATTACATCTGTTTCTTGACTTTACACAGAAACATGAAAATCCATTTCCTTTAGAACGCTCTAAAGCGTACACTGCTTCTCGCAAAATACAAACGAACCAGTGCATCTTATAGGAAATTTTACGTACTTTAATTTGGTGTACTTCTTTTTTTCGAGAAACGAATAGTGTCTGAGAAAATCGGTGAAAATCGAACAAAAAAGCGAAAATTTGAGATTTTTTGCATTTTTTTATGTGAAGTTGACTTTTTAAATGAAAATAAACTTGAAATTTGGTTCAGCAATGCAAAATCCATATAAATTCGTTCATTAAAAAATTTCCATAATGCATTATATGAATTTAAAAATTTGATTGAATTTCCGCCTAAAATACCTGATATTTCATAAATAAATTTTAAAAATTATTTTTTTAGGCATGTTTAGTCATCAATTTATTCAAAACAACCTATTTTATTGGTAATATACCGGAAGTAAAGCGTAGATTGGAGATTAACTACTGCAAAAGTTCGTTTTGGCTGTAAGGCGCAAAAATTTAATTCTTGATCTTTGCTTCGCTCACTCCCCCTTCTCAAAAAAATAATAATTTAAGGTACGTTATTTGTAGAGAATTAAATGCTCTTTCTTGTGGTGTAAATTTTTTTTTTGATAAAGTGAATATTTTTCCTTTTGTAGAGGGTGGAAGCGAGCGTTTTCCATTTTTTCGCGGAAAGGCCAAAAAATGTCTGTTTTTCAGCGCCTCTAGTGGCCTAACTATTGGTCTGACAAAAAAGTTGTAATTGACAATTTTGTATATTTTTTTATCTTCTTTATTTTTTATAATTGACATTTTCATGAGAAACCCATACTTTCCGTTCTACAAGTAGAAAATAAAAAAATGGGGTGAAATTTTAGGGTTTTTTCGAATTTTCACCAAAATGCCATTCGAAATTTTGTATGCAAAGTTCAGATTTGGATTCAGCACCCTCGAAAACATATAAAACCGTTGAGAAAAAAACTTCCGGATTTTTTTCCTGTAAAAACTACCTGGTTACTGGACTATTAAGTCTAGAAAGTTTTTAAAAAAAAGTACAGCATTTAATTGAAATCCCGAATTAATTAGTTTAAAGTGATACACATAGATTTAAATATTAGTAGAATATAAAAAATGTATAGGAAGTTTGATTAAAATCAAACTTGCCTCACATTTAAGTTAATTTTAAGATTTTCAAAACGTTTTATTTATAAAATAAATTATAATGGATTATAAATTTGAGGGTTTGCTTTTTCCAAAGGTTTGAGTAGTATTCAAATATTTGTGTTTATATTTTGACGAGCTTGCTCATAAGTGTACTTTTCATAAACTCATAATGTACTCATTCAGTGTACTTTTTACACATAGTATGAACTAAACGTTCAGCCAGAAAGGGATTAATAGACAAAAAGAACATATTCTATCTATTAAATGTTTAACTCTCTCACTTAACCTAAAAATTTTTTCCTGTAAGAAAGGACTCCTATAAATAACGTTTCACTTTAATGTCACCCTTGTTGCAGAGAAAAATATTGAATTACTTTTCAACAGTGCCTTAACTGCCCATGAACTTTAGTTTCCTTTTAGTTTAGAGTAAAACAATCACTCTTCATTAAAAAATAATGAATCTTTAAATAACAGTTTCCAAGCAGTTGAAACTCACATGCATCTTAGAACTTCTCTTTAATGATGTCACGTCACAGAACCCTAACTTTTTGTTCTTTTTTGTCTCAATTTATTTAAAAGCGTCATACTATGCAATTTTTAATATTTTTTTTATTATTTTAGTTTTATTGCATTATTTCTTTACGTAAATTGTTGTTTCAATAAATTCAATTTAATAAAGAATTGCAATCAGAAATAATAATTTTAATGCATACAAACAACAAACAAGTGAACTTTTATATCTATTTAATTTTTCTCACTCAATTTAATTCAAATATTTAGGCATCATAATGACCAATACCCCATAACTTTCCCACCGATATCTTTTTCACCCTAATTTCCTGCTCTTCCTGCGCTTAAACACCATATTGATGATATTTTAAAATGCAATTTGGCAACAATTCGGTTTAAATCGAAAGCTAACAACTCGTGCTTCGACCCATTGTAGAGCTCCGCAGCTGGGACAATAGGTTCTAGGAAAGGTGATTTCTATGCCGTCTGTCACTCTTCGATAAATGTGTCAGGGATCAGTAATCGATATACTGGCAGTTCATCATCATCATCGCGTGTTCTTGGATTGTTCTGTTAGGGTCAATGAATGTTTCTTTTCCGTCAATTCCTCTGTCTCTCTTGTATCGTTTCCTGTCATAAACATTTGATATGTATTGGGTTATTTTTATTTCTTTACACCTGGTTGAATAGAGAATTATAATGAGTATAATTTTAATTTGTTTACTTAAAGGGCACGTAATTTAGGTATTGAAAAAATATCTTAAATATCTTAATATGGATTTTTATTAATATAAGTATCTCATTCATTGATAAAATTCCTTCTTCTAAGTGAAAACGTTTGAATATTGATACGTACTTCTATTTTTATTCCAAAGCCTGAAACTTCCAGTTTCTATATATTTTTTATTAAAGTAGTTTTTATTTTTAAAATCTAACAAAAGAATGAACTCATTTGAAATAATTAAATTTCAATAGTTTTACAAAGAATCATGGATACAAGTTGTAGAAGTTAATGATATATAAGCAAGCATTGGTGATAAAAGTACTGCTATAAAGAAGATTTTCATTTTTTTTTTGTTTTAAAAAGTTTAAAATATTTGTTTTTACGTATATCTAAGAATTTATTACATTATCTCTCTTATATGGGTTGGCTTTCTTATAGTTTTTGGTGCGGGTGGTAGCAATGAAAGAAAGTGCTCTCACCTAAAAAATATAAATATTCATTGGATAAAATGACTTCTAAAAAACCCTTTTTATAACCTTTTCAAATATGTTTTCTGTAGAGTTTAATCATAGCATTTTTCTGATTTTTTTACAAAAGATAATTTACTGTCTTGGTGCCACCAGAATTCAAGCTTGAATCCAACCCTGTATTTAAATGTAAAATATACCTAAAGGCAATTTTGGAATCATATAGGAAAATGGGGTTGCAAGAGCACTCTTGGGGCGCTAGAATGCGGACGAAAGAGTAGTCCAAAACTTTAAAAATATTAAAATATTAATTCTTTCATTTTAAAAAAAATACTATAGTTTATGTCTAATATTACAAACATTTTAACTCAAAAATATTAATACATTAATCATAAACATTTGAAGTTCATACAACACTTATACGCACAGTTTTCTAAACTCCATTTAATTCTCCTTCATTACAACCATTTCACACCTATTATTATCAGAATTACAATCTTTTCCACCAATTCAATTTCACTTGGACAATCCCCATGTCATCACCATGCAAATACACAAAGCACCTCCGAAAAAAAAGAGAAAAAGGTAGGGAAAAACTCCCCGCGTCCGCGCAGGATGGACAATGCGTGAGCACGAGGCTATGAAATAAACCAAGAAAAAATGGGGGAGTCCCGACAAAAAATGTCCGTCGGTGTCTTTTCATTTTTCCCTCTTATTTATCGCTATTGACATATTAAAGAACCATGAAAGTGCAGAGTACTTTCACTTTTGCCTCCGGGATTGTGAACAACGAAACATGAAAACCTCTGTGCCTTTTTGCCGTTTTGTGTTTGGATTGGTACTGTGTGGTAAGTAGGGTTATTTTTTATGTGAGAAATATGGTTTCCAATAACTTTCGATGTGAAAAGTTTATCAATAAACACATAAAATTTTAATTTTTTTTTGTCATTTGGCGTTTTTTAACTTTGTCGTATACTTGACTGGCACTCAACATTTCAATTCTAAATTATTCTATAATTTTTTTGTATCATAGCTTTTATTTTGTCCTGAGTTGTTAGAATTCTGCAGTTCAACACCAAAAGTAACCTGTTGTTACCAAATTTTAATACATTTATGAATTGGTTATTTTTAAGTCTTTATTTTATATTTTTGGTACAGTAGAAAATATAAAATTATCAGCCAAATTTTTCTACAATTAACGATTTAAAAAATATTTTCTATTTATATTTGGAGTATGGAGTAAAGTACTAAGTTAAAATTAGCTCCAAAAAATTCATCCTGAACTATAGGATTCTTTTGTGCATTATCATTTTTCTTCTCTTAAGTACTAACTAGCGAATAAAAAACCATAATTAACTGGTGTTTAACAAAACACTACTCAATTAGTTTTAATATTTGAAATTGAGAAAGAGAATCACTATTGGAAAAAAATGTTACTATGAAAATATATATTGTTATGCAATATAGTATATCTATAAATATGGGAATATGTATTCTAAATATGGAAATATGTATTGAATTTTTAAGAAGTGAAAACTTAAGCTTAATTTACATTTTGGTTCTTCAAATGAATATATTTAATGATAAGGGTGAATCTCTCTAATTAAATAATCATCCTAAAGCCTTTGGTTATACGAAAAGAAAAAACTTTTTAACTAACTTGTATTTATTCATCTTTTAGCATAAGATATAATACTTAGCCAGAATAAATAGATTGTTAACAATTGTGCAGTTCAAACTAAATAATAATAAAAGTGTACATATCATTACAAAAAATTATTATAACTAAAATCAAGTTTGATTTAATAAGAGAAGAAATGTTTTAATATGGTCACTTAAACTTAACACGTAAAATTATCCTTTTTCTAGACGGAATTTTCATAAAAGCAAGAATTATTTTGAGTTCAGATTGTTTATTTGAGTTAATTTGAAAAACTTACTGTATTTATCTACTTAATTAAAACTGTTTTAGGTAATATAAAGTTTTTTATTAAAATACTAAGAATCTCTAAATTTCTTACTCTTACATACTATGTTTTATATGGATCTTTTAATGACACAATTTACTTCTTTGCATAAATGTTTTAATAAAAACTGCTTTAATAACGATATCAGTAGGATGTAAACAAGGTAAAAAATACTATAAAACGGTGTTCTTACTTTTTAAACCTAATCTTTACTTCTAAACCGTTCTTACTTATAAGGTCCATTTGAATTTTTTTTAAGTTTGAAAATTGCTATTTCAGCTTCAAATATTTAATAAGAATTTCTAACATTTCAACTTTTTTTTTTCTAGTGTACTTCACATCGGCACAAAGACGTAAGTAAACTACTTAAATATTTTTTTGAATAATTTTCACTATTTTTTAATAAAATCTTTATGCATGTACTGTGGAAGATAAAAAATTAATTTCATTGAATAAAACAAAGAGAAGAATGGAATGTTGTTTTAGATTAAAGTTTGGAATGGCCGTTGGTAAACATAAACTATTTTTAAATTAAGCGTTAAAGATATTTTTTTTGTCATATTCAACGAATCACTTATTTCTTAAATTACTTTTACTCTCCCACTTTGAAGAGTAAACACACAGTTATATTCAAAATATTTTCTTTATAAATGAATCGGTTAAGATCAAATTCGTAGGACAGTTAAGTAAATTCTTTTAGAAACTGAAATTATTGATCTTCCATTATAAAAATGCCTTTCTGTTCAGAATTTAGATTTCTAGATTGTCCTTTTTTGTTATTTTGTCATATAAGGATTACTTAAATTGAAGGTGTAACATATGAGGAGGTATTGTAGGTTATATACGTAGTAGTATAAAGAAAATTAAATTACATAGGTTAGATGCTTTCAATACTTATGCAACTACTAACCAGTAGAAAATAATCTATAGTTTGAGTTGATATTTTAAATTTTCCTGGGAGCATTAAAAGAACATACCTTTTTAAAACAATGTTTAACCTTTCTGGTATGAATAGCAATGATTCCCGCATAATGATCGAAATTTGTTCAGAAGTAGTTTTAGCTGTTAGTTTTTAAAATATCTAATAATTGGAACTAATAATACCAAAAATAGTTGAATGACCTACTATATGATCCTTAGTTAACTCTCAGTACTACATAACTAATAGTTAGAAATAGTTTTTGTTAATTAGTGTTACATTATTAAATATCAATTATTAAAGTATTTCATTGTGATTTTAAATATGCTTAGTTACCGTTAAACTATTTAGCACATTTACCACTATTTTGTTCTAAAAAACGGAAAGTTCACTTTCCCACAGGACTGAAAGCCAAATCAAGGTCGGGGTGAAATTTAATTAATAGAGGGGGGGACAAGAGAAGGTTGGAAAGAGCTTCCGTGACAAAGTTCGGTGGCTTTTTAGGTCAACGCATGTAATGTCACTCACAAATGATACATTTTTGTCCCTAAAACTTCATAATATGAGGAAATGAAGAGAGGCCTCGGAAGGGAACAAAAACTGACGGGTGATGCTGAAACCTGAAAGTTATGTTGTAATCGTTGCTGTTAGGATCATCTAAGTGGGGAATTTTTGAATGATTTTCATTTGGTATTATATGAGGATTGGCACGTGTAGGATTGAGGTATAATTATACTAGTGGAATATTCCAATGAGCCCCTCAGAATGATTAACTAATCTATTTAACATAAAGGAATTCGATTTCTGGTTATAAATGTGATTGAAGCTGTGAAGGGAAGAAGGGTGTATGCATGCAGTGTTATTCCTAGGATTTTTTAGGAGTAAAAATACTCCTTGACTTTTTTAGGAGGCGTGAAATTGAATTATGAGGGGATACGGAAATAGCATGAAGTACATAATATACAGAGACGCGAAAACCGTAATAAACTCCCTAAGCATCAGAACAATAAATTAAAAAAAAAAAATACTATGGCTGTATGAAAACACAATTAAAAAGTATGATAATTAGGGTGCCGTGGCTTTTAGTAATTGCCTTTTTCCAGAAGTCGGGCGAAAATGTCTCCGCTGAGACTAGTTGGTGTTTTGAATAGAAAAATATTATTTGTTGATTTCGGTGGGGCACGCGGTGCATTTTTTAAATTAAACCTTTGTGGAAAATTCAAAGAGTGAAAATACTCCTGGCTAGTTTTTTAAAGAGTATTTCCGATTTTGAAGGAGTGAAATACTCTCTCAGAGGAGTTAAAAATATCTATGGGTGTATGTGAAGCAAAAAGCTTGTTTCGAGACATTTGACTTTAAATTTTTGCCGGTATTTTTATAATACTAAGTAGTTTTTGTTATATTTCAGTAAATAAAACTGCTACTACAGTGATTATTTTTGCCCTTGAAGTAAAAGTAAAAATTTGTCTAGAAAATAAATTTCCCAACGCTTAGTTTCTTTTTCAAGCAAACACTTTGGCACCATATGTCCTTATATGGGCCTGGTGTCATTAAACCCAAAACCGAATATGCACACACTTATCAACAACCTAACAACCTTTAAATCGTCCAACAATTTTCAGAAGTAGTGAAGTGGAAGAAGGTGTTTCATATCTCCTTCTCTCACCACAAGTACATTTTGCTCTGGTCACATACCATATTTATGACACTGGTATCTTAGTAAATCTAAGTCTTGTTTGTATCTAAATAAAGCTCCTAGTTTTTTTACCAAGTGTAAGTCAAAAAGTACCCCTATTCATCCACGCAAATTATTTTTGCAGAGTGTCCCAAACTGCAACCTCCTTGGAATGGTCAAACTGTTGGATCGTGTGACCGTTACATTGGGGCCCAGTGCCAGTTCCAGTGCCGGAGTCCGTACAAGTTGGTCGGAAGCAGGGTTAGATTGTGTCGCTCCGATGGTACCTGGAGCGGCAGAACTGCAGCCTGTGGACCCAACCCCACTGAAAGTAATTTAATTCGTTTTTACTCAGTAGGGATAAGACTAGCGATCAATTGACACGTTTGTTGTTTGAATTGATCTCCACAAATCGCCCTTCCTGAAGAAGAACGACGTAACTGCAATGGGTAAATTTTTCATTATGTAGGATATTGTTGGCAAAGCTTCTAGAATTGTCGCCAAGTCTAAAGAGTTGAGTAAAGCTTCAGCGAGATTTTGTGAAGTTATCATTTTGGACCAATTTAATAAGGGAACGAGTATTCAACCGCAGGTCTTCGAAAGGATTTGTAGGCACCTACTGATTTGTTCATAGATATAATTTGTCTCCTTCCATTTCTCGAAGGTGATATTTTCCTTCTATATAAATGGTTTCAATAAAATAAAATTAAACCGAAATTTCTTAAATTTTCCTATGTGGCATACTTCACACATAGTAGCTAGCCAATTTGCAGTTGAGTCGTTCTTCCTCCGAAAAGACGTCACGTGATTCGACAAAGTCAAACGTTGCATTAGCGTTGCTTTCCTAAATGAACCTTAATTGACCATCATCTCAACCACTCTTTTCGCTTCCAGACCTGCGCGGTTGCAACAACAACAACTGCGGATGCACCAACTGCGGCTGCAACAACAACAACAACTGCGGTGACTCCACCTGCCCGTCCATCTACGGCCCAGAACACGGCAGAACCGAAGGACAGTGCGCTCCAGGAGTCACCGGACAGCCGTGCCTCTTTGGATGCGATCCCGGATACTCCCTGGAGGGAAACCCGAGGATTACCTGCCTCGCCAACGGACAGTGGAGTGGACTGACACCCTACTGCAGTAGGACGAGTGGTAGAAGAGTTCTTAATTTTGAGATTTTATGTTTTATTTTTTCTCAGGTTCTTTAAAATAATGTTTGAAAATTACGTATTAAGTCGTTGTCTGTTTCGCCAACACCAAAACTGTCACCAAAATATAAAAATTCTACTTATCATCGACTTAAACAGGATGAAGACAAGACACTTCAGGCAATTATGGTTAATATTTAGAAAGTGGTAAAGTTTGACTTTTCTCGCTAGGCTGTTAGTGTAATCCCAAACGAGTCAGGACTTACACTCCCTTTGGTAAGCTCCTAGGGTTACTCCCTACGGTTAGGTATAACTAGAGAAAGCCAATCTAGTTAGTTACTTCTCGCCAATAACTGATAACTCCATCACTTCCCTTCCCTCTTCTTTGAGGAAGAAGATGCTTAATAGCCAAGCTAGCTACCCAAATTTCCTGCACCCCTGCTAGAACTTGGACTTCCCCGTTCCAAACCGCCTAGAGAAGAAAGACAGACTTTAGAACAGCCCGAACCAACGAGTGAAGCCTTGAAACCTTTCCTAAAAATCGCCAAGTTAAACTAGAATAACTAGAATGACATCGCTAACGGAAACCGCCAAATTTGTCGTTAACTTCGTACAGTACAGAGTAGTTCAGTCAGAAGTGACTTAGAACTTTTCTCCTTTAACCCTACGGTATTTTAATACAATGAGCTAAATTTGCTTTGTTGGCAAAAGCTTAATTAAAATGTTTTTAGCGTGGCCACAACTTGCATTCACTACCTTGATATTTATTGCAAAAAAGGATGCAATGTGACTAAATGAACTCACAATAGCTTGTAATCAGAAACGAAATGAATTTCGCTCGTTAGTTCTCGGAATATTTTCTTGATATCAATACATAAAGTAAATAGCAAACAACATGCGTTGAAAATCTGGATTAGCTATATGCATTCACCCGAATTCTGTGTTTGATCAGCCTGGATAACAAAGGGACACCTTCCTCAAGGGAAGAATGAATGCAGTGTTTGGTAATGAGACTTACCATGACCTAGTGCCGGTCTTCTATATAGCAGACCCGCACGTGCACAACCTACTGTCCACTAGATTTGTGGTCCAATGACTTTTATAATTAAAAAATTGAAAAAGAATGGATAGATTTTAAACAAGTTTGATGTAAATTTATTTGTGAAATGTTAATTTAATCAACCGATGGGGAAAATGTACCGCAATCTTCCTGGTTTAATAAAAAGAATAACAGAAAATAACACTTGTTAATTAGAGATTTAACGACACCTGGACTGTCAAACTGAACAAATCTTTATAAAAATTATTACCCTGCAAAAGAAGAGAAGATAGAGAAGGATTTTTAGAACTATAAATCATGTAGTGTATTATACATATATCGGCATGATTCATTCGTTCACGTTCAGGATTGTTCTAAACTCTCCCCCTTACAAAAATTATACCTTAATTTTTATCACTTTTAAATACTTGGCTCATTTTTATTACTTTTGAGAACTTTTTGTTAAGCATATAATTTAAGAGAACGGGAATCTCGTGATTAATTTCAAATCTAACTTAGTCGCTTAAAATTCCTATCCCTCCCAAGAACTCCATAGCACCTTAATGCAGTTTTATTACCTCATGTATATTTTTATTGAATTTTGAAATAAGTCAGTTATTTTTGACACACTCCTTATGTTAGCTCTTAAAATAATACACTTGTCAACTGAATCAAACGTTAAAGTATAACGGTGATTCTCCAGGGGCTCTATGCGAAGAAGTCAGCATCCCAAACGGTGATGCAGATTGCTATGGGGACAACGGACTCACCATTTGCACCATTACCTGCAACCCAGGTTTCATGCTCGTGGGCTCTTCCGTCCTCACTTGTTCTTCGTCGGGAAGTTGGAATGACCAGTTCCCATCATGTCGTCGTGAGTATTCATATTTTGCAGGTATTTTAATCACCTTTTGAGTCACCGCGTTTAGCATGCAATTTTATGAAACGATTGGAAGTATCATAAGGGAACCCTTCAGAACATAGTATTCCTTTCATTTAAATATTATTAGTCGTTAAGGGAGAAAAACAATTTATCTTCTATACATTTATACAGAGGAAAATTTTGCAATTTAAATATTTTTTTAGATTGGATGAATGGCTGAGTTCTTGAAGTAGAAGCCTAAGGCTCAGCAGAAACTGATTCATCTTTCCTCTGAAGTTTCCACATCAGAAAGAATTTCATACCAAATTTACTTGAATTTTTTCAAGAGTCAAACTTTTGTATTCTACTTTGTCTATAAAAATTTAAGTGAAAATGTATAAATAAACGGTAAAATTTCTTTATTTGATCAAAAATGTATCGTAACATAAGGCGAAAATGAAGCTTGATGAATAGAAAGAAAAAATATACCATAAAAGAATCAAGATACTAAAATATACAAATTTTTGATAAATGAAAGGCTACAAAATCCCAACGGGTCTTATTGGTCCTATCAGTAAAAAAAAGTCAGTGACGAAAAAATGACAATTCGACTCTATAAGCTCAACATTACATTAGGAAAATATACTAAACATGCACAAAAAAAAATGTGAAAGACCTACCTAAAATATTTATCAAAATACAGAACTCTAACGCAAAACGAAATCACTCACGAAAAAATGGCTACATCTAAGGAAAGACCGGCAGAAATAACGTTAGTAAACATTTACTTTTTTAAATAAACTCCTATTACCATTTAGTCCAGTGTTTCCCAACCTTTTTCGGTCCATGCCCCACCTTAGACTTTCTAAATTTTCCATGCCCCCATGTCCTTTTTTTTTTCGAAAATCCTTCTTGATAAGTAGTAAAACCTGGTGGTCCATGCCCCACCTGGGGGGCAATTTATTTGAAAATTTTCAAATTCCTCCCCTAGAAATTCATATTGCCCCCCATTAGGGAGTACGCCCCACGTTGGGAAACACTGATCTAGTGCATGTATGCAAAGACTTAAGGAATTGGAACGTCATTGTCCCGAAGGGATATTTCTGAAAAGTTCCTTTTTATTGAGAAATATTTTTGATGGGGCTTTAAAGTCCCGTCGTTGGGACATAAAGGGTTAAACAATAAGAGATTGTTTATACCTACAAATTAACTTAGTGATTTTGTGTAATTTGTGAGGCATTGCCAAAAGAGTACCCAATTTACGCCATGTATATTAGAAAAACACCCATAAGACATTGTGAGAGCACAGTAATAATTTCTCCCTTATTCTACCCTTTTTCCTCTCAACAGGTGGTCCCACGGACGTGGACGTCTTCTGTCCCACTCTGGTAGCCCCCGAGGGAGGCAGACTGGTGGGTCAGTGCGTGTCCGCCAACTCCGGAGACACCTGCCAGCTAGTCTGCATCAGCGGCTACAGACCTTCGGACACTCGTGTGCTGGTCTGCAGGCAGGATGGACGCTGGTCGAACTCCCTGCCCTCTTGTATATGTGAGTCAATGGGTCATCGTTTATTCTCTGAATTTGTTTAATTGTGAGGATATAAGCATAACTAAAGGTTGATGCTTTTAAGAAGTTACTCTAGTTAGCAACACGTCTAACTTAGTTAACTCGAATTCTCTTGAACATTTTTAACTCGAAGGTTCTTCTTGGTTTTGGAACTTTTTATTCAATGAATGAGTTTGGAAATGAGTTCTCAATGAGTTTGGAAATTTGTTTTGGAGAATATGAACTTTTTTAGGGGGGTTTTCAGCTTTGAATTATTTGAATTCCACCTACCTGAATACTTAAATGTAATAAATAATTTTTAAAAATGATAATTGGTCGAAATATGTTTCTAGATAAAGATAGTTGAAGTATTATATACATTTTTACTAATTTTGTTATCTCTAATGGGTTAGTAGCTTTTTTTGTCTCACCAGCCTGCTTTATCACAATATTTAGAGAGATTAAGGTATTAAAATAAATTTTCTTGAAAAAAAAAGTTATTCAAATGCTAATATTTAGTAGATATTCATTTAAAATTTTTAAATTATACTGCATTTTGTTTTTCGTTTAATTTTTTTTGTAAGAAACAGTATTTTAATTTTTTGCTAGTAAATTATACCCATTATCTAAGTATTTTTCTAATTTTTAATTCGATATGCTTTTATCAAGATAATAGGTGTATTATTATGAATCCTGTTAAATCTTCTGTTTTATTAAATCGAATTAAAATAATCAGTTCCTAAATATTAAATTTTTGACTGTAATATATCTAACCTTGCACGAACTAATGATGAAAATGTACTTACAAACATATCCACGGAGGTAACCTAATATTTTTTTTTTTTTTTTTTTTTGAATTAAAGACTATGAGAATATGATTTAAAGACTTACTTAGACCATTATGGTGCATGCAAAGGGATGCGTAGTAGATAGCCGCCACTTCCAATTCGAAAGATCAAGCGGTCATGCCCTGACCAGACCAGTATCTTATGATTCGTGCACCTCACTCAGTCATTTAGGGTAATTTGGTAAGGGGAGTCGTGATGAGTTGTTGAGTGTCACATTACCTCGTAGTGAGCTGTCGCATTAGCATGGAAATCTATGCGTATGCATTATACCGCCTCAGAGTAATGGGGGTTATAGTGTTGAGAACTCGCTGGAAAGTAGGATGGGCCTTGCGGTCATCAGTGATAAATTGCGGATAGTGTCTGTATTTCAATAGGTGTTCATTATTGAAGAAGAGTTTGTGAACTATACACTAATGTCCTAAAGTATAAAGCATAATTTTTAATTTTGTGTCACACAAAATCATGCTTAACTTTTTGGACACCACAGTGTATTTTAATAGTTTGAAGAAAGGGAGAGAAAAAAAATTAGGGAATGTCTGTAGGTAACCGTGTAACCAATAGAAGTTTTAGTAGAATATCTTTTGTCATCATGTTTATTATAGTTGAAGTAGTATGTTAAAACGTAATTATTCGGAGGAATTTCGTAAAAATTCTTACTTGGACTGATATGAAAATTAGATTATGATGAAAAATTTGTTCTCTGCATGAGTTTTTGGCATATGACATTTTTATGCCTTAAAATTTAATCCACATTTTTAAGTATACATGATTAAGTTTTACTCTCTATTAGTAATTTCGGTAACGAATAATGCCCAGGATTAAATGTTTCAACTAAAAACTATCAGTGTTACTTCTGCAGCAGGTGGATGTCAAAGCATTCAGGTCTCTCACGGAACGACCTCGGGGACCTGCAATCCCGGGGTAGCAGGACAGTCCTGCACTGTCACCTGTGAAGCTGGACACGTCCTAAGAGGAACCGCCACGCTCGTCTGCCAAGCGAATGGGCAGTGGTCAGACAATACACCCACATGCACAGGTAAGCCTTGCGTCAAAATTTTTCTGTATTTATGGAGTGTTTTCCACTCATTTGTTTATGGAGTGTTTCCACTACTTCACCTCTTTGGACAATTAGTACTTGGATAAGTCATGCGGGAAAGAATATTTAGTTAAGAAATATTAACAGAATTCGACAATTTTTCAGCTGTTGTAACGTGCCCTACACTGCAACCTCCAGTTAATGGAGGTACGTCCGGACCTTGCAATCCGGGAAATCCTGGTCAGACTTGTACATTTTACTGTAACGATGGATACAGGCTGATTGGGCAAGCCAACATAGCTTGCGGCGCAGATGGAAGATGGAATGCCAATCCACCCCAGTGTGCAGGTAGGATTTGTCTAGTTCTCGATTTCTAAATAGGCTAAAACGCCATTAGTAAGGCGTTTTACCATGGCATTTAAGCACACTGATTTCAATGACAATTTTAAATATTGAAGCTGTACATACAACTCGCTTAAAATTCCAGTTGATTTCATGATGATAACATGAATAAAACAAAATATTTTGTTCACTTAGATTTAGTGAAATTTAAGCATTTAAACTGATGTTTAGTACAAAAAGACCATTGTTTTGAGTGTTAAAACTACCTTAATAATTTAATTATTAGTTTTAATATAGTTGTTCATAACTGTACGATTCAATCACAAAAAGGGTATGAAACAGCGATGTGGGTGATTTCTTTTTAACATTATCCTTCTTTAACAACTAACCTTATAATACACTAACTTTTATTACGTACTATGTTTTGCTGATTAGATCTATTATCAATATTTTGCTTAGATTAACTTTACGCAAACACATTAGTATGGAGAACTTTGTAAAGTCAACTAACCTTTTAATTTTATTTTAAGCCCAGATTCTAGCACAACTAATAATTTTAACTACTTTTAAACATCCTTCTAATTTTTTAGATGTTAATATTCTAAAAGTACCTTATAAAGTACTATTTAATATACCTTTCAAATAGCACGGTAGAATTTCATGTAACACAAATAAAATAACATGAAATAAAAAATATATTTTTTAGGCTTACTATGTGTTAACTTTTAAATTAAAACATAATCATTTTCTAAAATCTAAAGTAATTGTTTTCTCACTGCTTTATTCATGCATATTTTTAAACTACTTGGACGTTTAGTTTACAGAGCATTGATGCACGATTTCTCACTTAAAGATTAAGTTTTCGGGGTTTTTTTTACACAGGCAGTACTTACCTATCTGTTTCATAACATAAACGTAACAATGGCTAGTAATAATAAATAATAACAGCGTCTTTTTTGTCTAAAAACATGATGTAAGCAAAGAAAAAAGAAATCACTTAAAATTTGTAAAAAGTTCAAGAGAAAGTGCAATTTTATCTCACATAAACATTTTCAGAATATGTAAACTATCTTAAGCTTTTCAAGCGCGCATTATTAAATTTGATGTGATTTAAAAAGCTTTTTAGGAACATATAAGAACACTCACTTCGCTTTATGATGTTTATAGTTATGAACAAAAATATTTTTGAAACACTCTGTAACTCAGACGCTTCATTATAAATTGAAATTATTTTAAAGCGTGCTTAAAAATGTTTTAGAGGAGTTTCTACTAAAAGGTTAAGATTATAAAAGTTAAAAATTATTAATTTTCTAAAAAGCTTTAAATAATATTAACTATAAACCATTTATTAATGAAGGAGCATGCTATACCATTACAACCTTTCATGAGAGTAATAGCGAGAGAATTAGTGTATTTTACTAAGTAAGAGGGGAATCCTTAGTTTGATTATAAGATTATAGAAGAAGGGGGTTTATTATGGACACGCCTTTTTATTTCATGGTTCTCTATTCTTATTATGATGAATCTTTTTTCATAATATCCCCCCTTTACCTCTACATATTATGAAAATTTAAAAATTTGAGTTACACAAATGTAATTTTTCCAATATTTTAGTAGATTTTATTGCACTTTTTATGTGAAATCAGGGGAGATGTAAAAGCCCCAGAGTTCTACGAAAGTACTAATCACATAAAGTTTTAATTCTGGCATATTACGCCTTTTCCTTGCCTGTGGTACACAAACAGGTGATATTGATTTTTTTTACCACGAAATTTCTTCAAAAATTAGATATCAAAATGAAGAATATTACAATTACTTAATTTTATCTTTTCTCCTATCTCTTTTTCAATCATCCAATCAAATCAAACCTTAAGAAGATTTTATGGAAGATCATTATTTATTGCATTTTTTTGGTAGTTAAATATTGCGTCACCACACCTAACTTTAAAATCCTCTAGCTTCCTTCCATACCTGTAAACTTTCTCAAACTTGAACTTCCACCTGGTTCCATCGTCCAATCTGTTTTAGGCGTTGGTTGCCCTGCTCTAAACCCTCCAGTCAACGGGGCCTATTCCGGGCCCTGCACCCAAGCCGTCGTGGGGCAGAGCTGCTCGTTCTCCTGCTTGCCCGGTCATACATTGACCGGGCAGTCCACCCTTTACTGCCAAACGGGAGGGTTGTGGTCAGCGCAACCCCCCACTTGCACAGGTAAAATTTAAGCTATAAAATATTTCTACCCGTGAAGCTGATTTTCGATGCGTAGTTCGTATGAAGGCAGTTTTTAGAGACAGGTAGCGTATTAATTAATTCAAAAAGTAATCGTTAATTGAAACCTATCTAAATTTAAAAAAAAGTATTTTCTAAAATCAATGTTAAAATGGTAATAATTTTAAATCAGAAAATTAAGCTAAAAATGTAAGATACTCGAACATACATTTAATATTACAAGTTTTTGAGTGATGTGTACTAGGTGTCAAGAATTTTAGCCACTTCGTAAATTTCAACTGTTAGAAACTTAATTTTTTCATTGAAAATTCCTTTTATAGTTTTAATTGCACTCATTAAACAGTACAAATAATCATGAAATATGTACTAAAAATTTCATACCTATCATTTTTTTTTTGTTTCTTTAACTTTCTTATTCATATATCAATTTGAAATTCTGCATTGTTAACCATAAACAACCAATCAGCTACTAATCCATAATCTTGAACTGTCCTTTAAAAGCAAATTTAACTAAACTAACTAACGACTGCTCTAACATTTTCTTTACTAACCACTAACCCTTCGCACTTTCAGCCTCTGTTGCTTGCCCCGATCTCAACCCTCCTGCAAACGGAGGCATTTCTGGGGTGTGCAAACAAGCCCCAGTGGGCCAGAGTTGTTCTTTCTCTTGTCAGGCCGGATACCTAGTGGACGGTCCGGCCACTCTCTTCTGTCAAGCGGGGGGACGGTGGTCGGCGACTGCACCCACTTGCAACCGTGAGTAAAATGTTCTAAAGAACATTGAGTTAACCTTTTGTTTCCTCTCGAAAATAGGAGTTTTGGAGAAATTGATGTATTTCTCATTCCCTTTATCTAACGGCGTTTTGACTGTAAGGGTCTACAATTCTACCTGAGAACTATGAGTCTGACCACGGCTTACTAGATACTTATACAGGCTAGCCGAGTTTTAAACAATGAAAACCATTTGACAACTTTTCCCGCTTGGAGCGCTACAAGACCTACCTATATCACCCACCGCCTTCAACACTGTGGATATGCTTTGCCAGTTGGTCCAGTATTGCCATCTGGATTTGCAATGATTTCCGTACTCGACTAGCCTGTATAAGTATCTAGTAAGCCGTGGTCTGACATAGGTCGAAATGACGCTTCAGAAAAATGAGATATTTAACGTTGGTTTTATAATGGTAACAGGTTTTATATTTAATTAAAATAGTTTTAAATCAAACGCTAATTTTGAAAAGAAAAATCAATCAAAAATCATAAAAAAATGTAAACAAAGCAACCAAGGCTGCCTTCTCCATGCAACATTAAAACATGACGTCTGGAATACTCGTTTCCTAAAACCACATTTGCTTGGTTGGCACGTTTGTTGCTTGGCTGACTCGTTTTTCTGAAGCTGCATTTGGCCCATAGTATGGTACCAGCTTTAGTCCACATATAGTGCTCATGCTCAGCCAGAAAAGTGATAAGGGGTCTGGCTGATTGCCCCGAAAATAAAAGAGGTAAGACAGAATGTGTCTGTTGGAGAGGGGAAAATGATCTTGATATTTCATTTCCTCAGGTAATAAAGCCAATACTAAAATTTTTGTCCTATTCAATGGATGCCTTAACTAAGGAAAGAATACTTCACAAATTTTTAGGAAACATTCTGGTCATTAATAAACACAGTTACAGCCAAAGCAAAAATTTAGTGGGGATTGATGCTAAATCAATTACATTGTTCCCTCAATTTACCAGTATAAACATATACACTGCATACAAACTTTATGCCCTGATACAGACTTATCTCCTTAAAATTTTAATAACCTAACAATCAACCTTTATGTGTTGTAGTTTACTTATAAACTGTGTTATCTATCTCTAGCTATAGATAGGAAATAAAACTATAAAGAAATTTTTGGAGTTTTGAATAAGTTTAAGAGACTATAATAGCTAAATTTAGAAGTTTACTCAGTTCGGTATAGGCAACTTAAACTGCAAATATTTCAAAGCGCTTTTATCCCAACTAATAGGTTTACGAAGCGCACCCAAATCACAAAAGATCACCCTTAATCTGTTTAAGAGGATGACAGATTACCCTAAATCTAATTAAAGAAAGATAGTGTTCGCTTTAAATCTGCTTAGAGTAAAAATAAATTGAAGCTAAAGCTCTCTTTAGGGGGTAAATTTCCTATTCAGGGTGCTCTGTAAGGATTGTATTACTTTTAAGGCAAAAAGAAGAAGAATAAATTGTCATTGAAGTCTATTCCTGGGATTGTATTTGGCAGTTAACGGTTGCAGCACCGCTTATGTTTACGAAGTTTTATATACTTTTAGGTTTAGGGAGCAATATTTAACAGAAAGGTTTAAACCGCCACCAAATTTAACAAGATTAAAGGCCTTTCAGATAAAGCTGTGGTGTGAGAGAAAATGCCAAGTACAACATATATCTATACATTTCTCACTTTAAGTTTAGTTCCTTATCTTTTCTTTCATTGAGAGATAAATTTAGAGAACCAAGGTTTGACACTGTGAAAACAAGATAACTTTTAAGAGAAAACTTCCATTTTTCTTTTAACATTAACCATTAAGTGACCTCAATAGTTACGATGAAACTCTGTCATGCATATTTAAGATTCATTGTAAATTTATAAAACTTTAAATAAATTGAGTTCTAATTTCCTCATGAAAATGATACTAAAAGGACGCCTTATACTAAAGAACGGAAAAATTAATTCAATAAATCCAATTACAAAAAACAAAACAAAATGGAATGTATGAAACAAAATGGAATTTACTTATTTGTTAATATCTAATACATATAAAGTGTGGAAAATATTATTCTTTTAATTGGATTTTTTTATGAACGTGCCTGTCATTATTCTCCTTAGCTTTCAATGTTTTCTGGAGAAGTAAAATAGTGAAACCCCGATTAATCTTCACCTTATTTCTATACAAATAATGGTAAAAAACCCCCTGATTTAACGTTTCCAACGTATAAAATTTTTCATTGATCCCAAAATTGGAGTTTGGTATATCCCGTTTTTTAAAAGTAAAGGTATCTAATAAAATATCCCACAACTTACTGCATCTCTATTTTTAAAAAACAGGGGCGATGAAAAATAAATTTCTCCCAAGATGGTTCACAAATCAAGAAAACTCTAGTTTTTGACTAGTAACTGACTTTTGACACTAGTGCATATCTTTGTAGGGGCTCTACCCACCAGCTGTCCTAGCTTGCAGGCCCCGGAGCATGGGTACATGCTTGGCACCTGCTCACCAGGACGCGTGGGCGAGACGTGCGTCTTTTCCTGTGACCAGAACTACGTCTTGAGGGGGCAGAGAACCCTCAGTTGTCAGACAGGGGGACAGTGGAACGGAGAGCAACCCACCTGTGAAAGTAAGACAAAGACTTAATTATTCATTAATACGGGAATGAAGAGTAGCATATTTAAAGTAAGAAAAAACAACTCATATCTTTAAAATATGCACTAACTGATATGTTTAGTGTTCCATCCACAGTATCTTCCTGTGTAATCCTATTTTTTCTCGACCAAGCGGATCCTTGAGATCAAGCACACAGACAGGAAAATATATGTAACCAATCCACAATCATATTTAAATATTTCAGTCTTTCGCAATATGCCAATTTTGTTTTATTACTATAACTATACTTCAGTTTAAAAAAAAACTCCCGCACGACTCGAAATAAGTAGGAATAAAGCTAACAACACATCGATCAATAAAAATATAACAACTCAAAGCAAAATTCTCAATATTTTTTAATCCATTTTGAAAGGAGTGCTTGCATTTATTTATTTGCTTTTTTTTTGTTCCTATTTTGGCACCATCAGGCAACTCAAATTAACCTCGGTATTAAATAGTGAAGAGACATGGCCGGGGAAAGTATTCAAACTTTAATGGACGAGCTAAAATGTCAACCAACATTTTCGCTTTTCCTGAGGTTTCTATCTAGGAAAAGCATAACTTCGTTATCCTATATCTGTTTTATTTTATTAAGCACTCTGGCTTTCCTCCAACGGGAGAAAAATTGCGATGCTTCCATTTACTAGATATAATTACCAACTACAACTTCTACTTCCGTTTCTTCTCAAACTCAATTCATTCCCTGCTAGGATGTTTCCTAGCGAAATGTATCTGCCTTTTGTAACTGAATATTTTGCTCTCACAAAAAGCTTCTCTTAAAGGATCACATGGCTCTAAATTAGGAAAGCTGAACATTACATACGCTAGTGAATTTAATATTTGGTAAAGAGATTGGGAAAAGGTATTTTGTTTACTTTGGAAGATAGAATTGAGAAAGCTTTTCCCTTCATCTAAACATAATTTCAGAAATGGGAGCTAGATTTTTTTATTAAGAATTAGAAATATTCTGGTTTGAGGAGATTTTACATTTAGATTAAATGTTTAAAAAAATCGTACTGAAAATGACTTGCTGAAAAATTGTTTATTTCAATTCAAACTAAAAATGCTTGGGTGTATTTATTTCCAATATATTTCAAACTATTTAGAACTTATACTGGAAATATGTTCAATATAAGTTCTAAAATAACAAGATAAGTGTGAAAATACATGTACTTATATTATAATGTATACTTATTAAATTAAAATTAGGTATAATCAAGGAGTGAAATTAAATATTGATTATTGTTTTTAAGTGAAAATTAATGAAGAATTTTATTTACCATTGGAACTAAAAAAAATAATCATTTTACTACATATAGTCTTTAAAGAAATACAGTAAACAAGTTTACTAAAGCTAGTACCTATTGATACAAATTTTATTTTTGAATAGTTAATAGATTATCTTTAAAATAATTCTTATAATTTTATTTATTTTATATTTTTTAATTTTGTGGTTTTATGGTTAACTAGCTGATATGCCCGCCGTTGCTCGGGGGATAAAAGGCTTATAAACTGTGTGTTAAAATAAATAAGAATTATCGTTTAGATGCAATAGAGTCAACAGTCTTCCCACTAGGATTCTTTTTTGATGTCATACCACTTCATTAAGATGTAAAAAAACCCTTTAAAAATACCACCTGTTTAGATTTAATGTGTGAAATCCCCATCCCCGTTTTTAAAGAGTAATTTTTCAAAATAGAAAAAAAGTCAGGGGACCTTCTGAACCCCATTATTTTTTTCTCTTTTGTCCTTTTCTCCCTCCATCCATTTCTGCAATTGGTATAAATGTATATTTGAGGCAAATTTCTCCGCCTTCGCTCACAATAAAGATATATTATTGAACAGCAATGTTTATAGATAAAACTTATTTCCCCCTCATCCCGCTAGATTTTTATGAAATACAAAACAATTAAATATACTACATACTTTTATACTTTTTTAAGATCTTAAAAAACCGGTTTAGAATTAGTGTTTATAACCATTTTTTAATAACGATAATTTTTTTTAAAAATCAGGGGGAGACCCCCTGAACCCCCCTTTGCTGATTTATCACCAACTCATTCATTGAAAGAAATTTCAAACATGAAATAAAAGTAAACATCATTTGAATCGACACTGAAAATACCTGTGATAAAATATTGTTTAATTTGAACTTTGCTGGAAATACCATAAATTTGATTAAATAGAAAAAAGAATAAAATTTTTCAGTGGAATGGTTTTTGGTTATTATAAAAAAAATTATTTAATCATTAAAAATTGTTTCTTTATCATATTTTTTAAAAATTCACCTGTTATAAAACATTTCAAATTAAATATTTCCAACAATAGAGGTTTTGCGTGTCCTGGAAAGAGCAATAACCGCAATAAATTTAACATTGAAGGCTAAGCATAAGAATTTAGAAAAGGGACAAAAAAGGCTCCTTGGAATTTTTTGATTCAGAAAATTCTTTTTCGCAAACCTTCCTGGTTGTGTGAGGAACGACATGCTAAAATTTCATAACAATCTCATTAATAATGTGGGTGCTAGGATCCAAAAACTAAAAACGGGAGTAAATATTCAAGCCCCCGTGCACCCCCTCCAGAATGGAATATCGAAAAATCCAGAAATTACTTTCTTTGAAATACTCTCAAGAAGGTTTTACCAACAGTTCACTTCGTTATATCGATTTCTCGGTATTGTTTTCTTTGAAAATGTAAAACTTTGCTTATGCTCAGCAAAAACGGGTTTTTGGAATATTCAGACCTCTTAAAATTCGAATATCCAAAATCTGAAAAATGCCTTTCTAGATATTGTTGCTAGGTACCTTCCTGCGAAATAACAAAGATCTGGGGTCATTTGGGACGCCGCTGGGCTCGAAAACGTCAAAAACGCTCCAAACCCCCCTGTGGGTCAGAAAAAAGATATTTCGAAAAATCCCTTCTTAGTGCGCGTATACACCGTAAGGTCTTCGACCCTACCAAGTTTTGAGTCTTTAGCCCCGGTAGATTTTGCTGTGCGTTGATGAGTGAGTGAGTGAGTGGTAAAGCTCTTTTATTATTATAGATACGGATATCTGTCTTATCTTTTTATGTCTTTTGAAATAATCGTAAAAATAAGAAGAAATATCATTCAATAATAAATAAACCTATTTCAATTTTTAAAATGTATTAGGTGGTAATTGTAACTTTCCTGCAAAATTTTTAAGAACTGGAAGAAAAAAAACTTCTTTAGGAGGAACGATAGTTGTTTAAAAGCGCCATCTTTTGATTAAAATCAGAAGCAAACTAGTATCAGTGCTGTTTTATAGATGGCAGCACAGTTGCGTTTGATCTCTTTCTTGCCACAGTTTAAAATCAAATTATACATTTTTATTCTTTTTCTTATTATACGATAAAATTTCTTAGCCTCATTTAGCTCTCATTTAGCCTTTTTATTTAAAATAATACTACATGATATTTTTAATTTCTTCTAATAAATAATAAATTAAAAAAGAAAAAAAATACATAAATTTGAGAAAAGTTTGATTAATTTTTCACAAATAAAATATGTAATTATAAGATGTATTAATAACAAATAAATTAATTTACTCTGTTATTTAACATCGACAATTTTCACGGATATATAGTGAATCCTCACAACTAAAGAACAAAAAATTATTTTAATCAAAAAAGAAAAATAAACTCAGCTCTCTTCATGAAATTAAAATATCTGCTTCGAATTTTTTCTGAATCCGTTATTAACTTATAAAACTACAATTAATGTAATTAAGTAATTTTCTTCATGCAATTTTTCATCATCCTTTTGCTTTTCAGCCTCCCTCTACTTTTAGTTATATGTGCTCTTCAGAATATCTTTGCTTCCTAGCATTTGTAATAAATTGTTCTTGAGCCTCCCTCTACTCTTGGGTTTCTGTGCTCTTCAGAATCTCTTTGCTTTGCTTCTAAGCATCCCTCTTTCCTCTTCAGCATCATTTTGCTCTTGAGCCTCTCTCTATTTTTAGTTATCTGTGTTCTTCAGAATATCTTTGCTTCTTAGCATTTGTATTTGCTCTTAAGCCTCCCTCTACTCTTGGGTTTCTGTGCTCTTCAGAATATCTTTGCTTCTAAGCATCCCTATTTTCTCTTGAGCCTCCGGGAGGCCTGCCTCCCTCTTCTTTGCTATAAATATGTGCTATTCAGCATCTTTGCTTCCTAGCATCGCATTTTGCTCCTCAGCCTCTCCTCTATACACACTTAATCAATAATGACCCTTTGGTTGTTTTTTTTTGCATTTTTTAGCATCTATTTGCTTATCAGCTACCGCTCTCTGTAGCATCCTCTCTACCTCTATACCTCTCATCCTCTCTATCTCTATCTCTACCTCTCTCTCTCTCTCTCTCTCTCTCTCTCTCTCTCTCTCTCTCTCTCTCTCTCTCTCTCTCTCTCTCTCTCTCTCTCTCTCTCTCTCTCTCTCTCTCTCTCTCTCTCCATAGCCTCTCTACTCTTCAGCATCTCTTTGCTCTCGAAGCTCTCTCTCTCTGTCTTTTATCAATCCCTTTATTTAATATTTTCAATCTTTTTACTATCCAATTAATACTTTTATCTGTACTACTCAGTGACTTCTCTTCCAGGGCGAGAAGTAGAAGAGGACACCTGCCCCGCCTTGACCCCACCCCCTCACGCGGCTTTCGAAGAATGCGACAACCGCGTGGGAGGACGATGCGTGATCGTCTGCGAGTCCGGCTACCTGCGGACGGGGTCCCGAGTTCGCACCTGCCTGGCCGGGGGTCTGTGGTCCGGCTACGCGCCCACCTGCACCCGAAAAGTTGGGTACACCACCACTTACACATACAAAGTTGTGCCCCTCTGGAGCCTCGTCTTCGGATGAGATGTAAACTTTTGAACTGTCTCTCGTCCCCCTTCCCTCACCCCGCTTTGCTTGTTTGAGTCTTAATGGGAGTTTGGGTTATCATTATTGTGAGTTAGGTTTCAAGGTTTCGTTTCCGTAGGAATCGAGATCACCGATCAGATTGGTGATATGTAATGATTGACAATAGCTTTCATGGGATTTAGATCTCGATGATCACTCGTATGATTTGTCCAAAGTCATTAACATCGGGTTGGCCATGGAAATAAACCATTAAACGTTGTTTCGATTTATATGAACTGATAAGGTATGGCGATCCGGTCAGACCTATTAAAATCTACGGTCTTTTAAAATCAACAGTGCAATTTACTAATTATTTTAATTTAACCATTTTTTTAACCTGAAACAAAACTAAAGATATAGAGAAGAATTTTTGGGTCCTCTGCTAGTTAAATAGGCATACGTTGAATCATATCACAGTTAAAGTTAGGCTAGCTAATTATTATAAACGATCATTAATGGGAATTTTTAACGACTATTGACTCAGAGCATTCGAGTTAGCGATTATTTCGCTAAAAGGAAATATTGTTTACTTGGTTCTTATACCAATAAATATTTATCAAAATTCAAAAATTTGTGAGGTTTTGACATTCAGTCTAAGTCTAAAAAAAGGAGTTAAGAGTTGCTGGAACTTCTGGATTTTGTGGAAAGGTAATACAGAACCTCTTTTAAGTGGAAATGACTTCATTAGAGATGATCAGCTTAACCAGAGATATTATCAGAAACAACAGACAGTTTAAGTACGCCATATGGCCGAGCATTACTAAGTAGTATATCATGTTTGTCGAGCTACTCTAGCACTTCAATCTACTTAAGGCACATCTGCTCAATCTTATATAACAATATGTTACTGGTAGGAGAAATATCCCACTCGGTGGATAGTATTTTAATTTAACATTGGATTTAGAATAAGTATGGCAGCAGAAAACCGGGTAATTATGTAGGGATAAACGTTGTCTTATTTACATTTTGCGACAAAGGGATTTTTGTAAAAATACAGTAAGGAATAACTTTTATAAAAAGTCTTTGTCTTGAAATTGAGAAAAATTTCATATTTATTTTCAAAACAAATGCTTAAGCTTATATTTAAAGTAATCAATACAAACACTTTTCTTTCATTTATAAATTCGTATAATTTCAAAACGTAAAAAATAAGTATATTTTAGTGTGAGAAAGTGATTGTAAAAGATGTTAAAAACCGAATCTTCAAAGATTACATTTTTTATCATAGGTTGATAAAAAATAGTTGATAGCTGATTAATATTTTCCTATGATAAGATGTTTTCAATTCAAGAAGAAACACACACACAAAGATCAAGCCTATTTTAAGACCATGTTTAAAGCATTCAAAGCTTTTCATCGAGTTGGCTGCCGACATAGCTTGAAAGAAATAATATTCCCATACCAAGTTAAGAGCATAAGGCATTTCTGAAACGCCATTTTTTTTCTCAGAATGCTATCGACCTAAATAGAATTCCAGCGAAACTCCCAATAAGACTCTTTTGTGAGCCTGAATAGAAAACACGTAAAAATATTTACGATTCCCCAAAAGTTATGTCTCTTGCCAAAAAAGCGGTCTGAAATATCTTTTTTTGCGGGCGAAAAACTTTTCCAAACATTAATACACAACTCATTATGAGTACAAAGGCGATCATAAAATCCAAATCTTGGCTTTCTCCTTGTAGTAATGACCGCCCAAAATAGCCAATTTACACGACCATTTTTACCCTGCCTAAACAAACACCATATTTTCTTATTCAAGCCCCCTTTAAGAACGAAGCGTAAAAAAACCTCCCCTCTTCTTTTTGGCAAAGTGACAACTTCTCAACATTAATAAGGCATCAAGCGCCTTGCCAAAAGGAGATAGGGCCCAGGAATTATTGCTCCTTTTTGCATAGAAAAGTCATTTTCGGCCATGTTTCCCATCTTAGTGTGGACCTGAAGGGGGAAAAATTTTTTTTTTCTCCATTTGATCTGGAATCACTCGGCGATGTATCACGTAAAAGCAGAATGAAGTGTTCCTATTCCGTGCGTAGTGCTTTTTTCCCCGCAAAGCTTCTCGGTGCTGCTTTGTTTTTAATTATATTTCCTTCAGGGTTTCTCGGGAATGCGGAGATATAAATAATGTCGCAATTATCGTTGTATGGGTTCTTAAAGATTTTTTTGCGGCATAAATTTTAGCGATTGTTTGAGGAAATTACCGTTTTGTTTTTGTGATGTAAATTGTGTGCATTTTTTAGAAGTTTAATTGTTTTGAATGCTTTTTATTCTTTGATATTTTGTTGAGAATAATTGAGGCAATTTACCGAAAACTTAATTATTGGGAATTCAATTTGACTCATATTGGTAAAAGACTGATTTAGTACACATTTGGATTTGAAATTTTTTTCCATCCAACTTAGTATCATAGAACATTTTTTTTTCATCAAAATATGTGAGTAAAATTAAGATAGCATTCAAAATTTGTATCACTTAATACTTGAAGTTTTTAAATTTGTTTGTAATAAGATTATAAACACTGCAATGCGCTATCTATGTGATACAACATAATGCATTTTGCTCACACTGAATAGGAAAAGGGTCATGCAAAAATGAACTAAAAGTTTTGAAGAATCATTGCCGTACAGCAAATTTTAATGCATCCTTATGTGGAATACTTGCATTTGCTTCAAAGCGCCTTATTTTTATTCAATATTGATTTACTGCTAAACTAATATTGTAAATTTCTTTTTTAGGATTGTTGTAGTTGATGTAACTCGAACCAAAGAAGATGACAGTGATTCAAAGATTATCATTATCAAAGTTTGATTTCACAATTTGGAACTTGAATGAACTTTTGTATAAATTGTGATGTGTATTTGTTAGAATGTCCTGTTTAATTTTTATGTTTATTTTTAATATGTTTAATTACTGTGTGTGTTTGTATACTGTGTGTGTTTTTAATACTGTTTTTCATAGGAAAGGACGTGTATGGGTAGTTTTGTAGCATTGAAATTATGCGCCAAAATCTGTTGAAATAAATGTATATTTTTAGTTATTTCATGTGAATACTTATTAATACAATCCTGTCAAATGTTTTATAGGGTGATGAGACAAAAAGAAATATTATTAATCTTAAAAACATGCTGTTTTCAAACAGTCTATGGCAATATAGGTTCATTTGTAGATCAAAACCAATGATGTAAACATGTCTCGTCTCTTAAAATAACGGATAATTATCAGTAAAATTACAGCAGAAATTTCAACACTTTTATGTCTGTAAAGGTTGAAAGTTGTTATTGACATTTTTGTTAATGTAAAAAATGGGCAAAAGTTTTGCCAATAGTTAAAGCAAAAGAGCAAAATGATAAATATTACTTAGAAGGAGAAGGTTAAAAAGTATTTTGTGGTTATCGAAAAAAAGTTCAAGGTATACGCATTTTTCATGGGATGAAGCTGACTTTATAAAATTTGGTTTTAACAATAACGGTGGAAAACCTGAATGATTCATTACTGTTTTAAGTTTTAGCTTTAATATTTTTAAAAATTGTGATGAGTATAGAGTGTTTTCAGGTGACGCCACAACCGGTTATTTTCTTTTAACTCTGTACCTTCTGTAGGGCTTTTAACTGTTGCTAAGGCCGTTGTTTATATGTTGCTAAGGCGTTTTTAGGTTTGGGATCACGTGATTGAAAATTCTCCAATAGAAGAATTCCACGGCTAGTCATTTTCTGTAACTGTTAACCTCTGTAGGGCAAAAAACTGTAACATCTTCTGTTGCTAAGGCCGTTGTTAGGTCCGAGTCATGTGATTGAAAATGCTCTATAGTTAAAGAAAAATTGCCAAAAAATGACTTGGGTCAAATGATTTAGTGGCATTATTTTAAAACAATAAGTGGCAATCACAGAGTATAGAGAGTTAAGCTCTATACTCTGTGGTGGCAATAAACTTTATAATCATAAACTTAATATAATCATAACTTAATAATCATTTCTAGATATATGTATTACGTATAATCACGATTTTAAAAGCAAACAAAACATTTTTATTTTATTTTAGAAATTGTAAACAATAGAATGTTAGAAGTCTTTCTCGTTTTATGTTTATGCTTGTTGTGTTACATCAAAAGTATCGATTCTCCAATCAAATTTATTAATTTAAAAGCATTAACACAAAAATTTTATGACTTTTCTTTTTATACAGATGGTTATTTGTATAAATCTAGCTCAGTGAGATGACCAAGTTGAATTTTGTAAAAGTATTACAAGCAGAGTTACCATTACCGATCGACCATTACCGATCGACATTTTTCCCAATAGAAGTAATTCTATTATTTATGATTTACTTTTTTTAGTTTGGGGTATTTCAGTGAATTCAAAAAACATTGCGATGTAATTTTATAAAAATCTAAACTTTTAATATTTTATATTAGTATTTACAAACTAAAATATTTTACTAGGAAAAATATATTACTTTCTAATTTAAATTATCTTTCTACGCTATATTATTTTCCAAGATAGATAAGGCAAATTGTTTACATCAGCTTGAAAAATAATTTGGATAGGTTTCTTATTCTAGTCTCTCATGTCTTATTTTAATATGATTATGAATTAAAATAACTTTGAAATGTCTATTTATTAGTTTTCCCGACAAATCTTGAATAACAAAATAAAGATCGTACAACCATACAATAAACTAACACTTATTTTATATTTATTCATCCCAGCAATCGCGCATGCTCTTAAAATCGAATAGTAGTATCTCAAGTATTCGCTTGCCTTTGAACTGAGGAAGTGTGTGTAACGGATGATTTCTGTGGGTTCTACATAGAATAATTCTACATTTCCTGACAACTCAGAAACCTCAAGGTAAGCAATCCATCTTATTTTTACGAAAATTTCACATTCTTTGAAAAGCCTTCTATGAGTGTTGATCAAAACTTGTTAAACCTTCTTAAAATGCAGCTCGATTCTCGATCTTAATTAAACGTGCATCAAATCGAAAGGCTTACGATGTTAAAGGCCCATCAACCGCATTAATTACTATCGTCGTGCCATTTAAAACCGACGACACTTTGACAGCTTCGAAAAAAAAATAAGGCAAACTTTATAAGTATCGCAAGTTATATAGCCATAATCTCTTTTACGCTAAACTTTACGACCATGATGAACATTAAAAAAAACACGAAACAGCTTTATTTAGCTAACCAAATCCCTCTTTTTCTTAAAACGACTTTAACGTGAACTTATTCCCCCTAAAAAAATGAGGGGAAAAAAGGAACATGAAATTTTTTTACGGTTTGTTAGCCAACCCTATCTACATATTGATCGGTCCTTGCTGCAAAAAAAAAATCTTCTGCCACAGTGGTGACCGTTTTTTCGATGTCCTCTCTTCCGACGAGAAACTGTTTCGGTCCTGAGTAATAACGTTATGAATTTTTTAAACAGCTTATCTCCACTGAGCACGTTTTCCCCGCCGGCTTATACAGGGGGAGACTAAAGGAATCCAATACAGACTAATAAATTTTAAAACAGGGTGGAATCAGGCTGAGGGTAAAGAAACGTTAAAAAAAAAAGAACGACAGTCGGAAAAATATTACGTGTTGAAGAGCCCTGTGTGATGAATGTTGAACGGGTCATTATTCATTGAAAGGTGGTTCGGAAGTAATGGAAAGGCAAAGGCAAGTTTAGAGGCGCTTAAATGTTCTGGGGGCGGTGAAAAATCGACACTGTTTTTGTGAGTCGCGATGGCTGTTTTTGCCACGCTTTTGGAGATGGAGGATTTTTCTCCGCTTTGTGATGTATGTTTGGTTAGAGGCGTCCCCTCCATAAATTACGTGTTTTTTTTTTTTTTTAAAGGGGTGGAGAGTTAATTGGATTTGTGTCAGAGTCGTTTCTTCGATTGTTGAAATGTAAAGATGTTTTCTTTTGTGAAAAAAGGCGCGTGGGGAGGACGTTTGGAAGTGGATGTTTGTGTTTCTTTTTTTTTGTATCGGGGATTGAAAATGCGTGCTTCTTATTTAGAGCTTTTGTGAATGATTAAGTCTTGTTTTTTTAGTAGTTTTATTCGAAAGATCTTACAAAAGAAGTGTTATTAAGGCTTCAATATATGCCAAGTATGTACTAAGAGAGCTTTTTTAAATTTGAAAATACGATCTTTAAAAGTATATCCCATTTATCAAAATTACTTATACAGTGTATTTCAAAAATCCTTTTCACTGCTTTTATTTGAAAACAACTTCTCTTACAGCCGTATTCGTATTCATCGCTACCCTGATCGGCAGTCAAACTTCTGATTGGTGGAAAACTGGAAAACTAGTTTTCTTCTTTAACTGCTGATCAGAAGTTATTACTGCCGCACGACTTACGGCTTACGGACGAGACGGCTTACAGCACTTGATAGCGTCGAAATAAGTTAAAAAAATTATAAAAAGCAAAAAGAAATAGCACAAAAACTTAGTAAGAAAATTGAGTTGAATATCACAACTAAAGCACAAAAAAAGTTTCCTAAAATTAGCCTTCCGAAGTTTAGAAACATCTCCAATACGCTCTTTCTTTGGTGTTTGAATTCAAATTTGTCTAAATGCGTCGTCACCACATTGGAGTAGCTTCTAAATTTGTAGACAATCCCTTTTTCAAAATTAAAAAAGTGCTAACTTTGATCGCTGATATATCCGTGAACATTTAAGATACCTTTTTTCTGTGTGTTTGTTACACGATATTCTTATTATTTTCTAGCTGAAGTTATCTTTTAATTAACGTTAATTAATTTAAGTTTATAACATTAATATGCTATTAAATTAAGTCCCATAATAAATAAACAACTTTAAAAACTTTATTATTCAAAACTAAATGGTTTTAATTACATAAAAACTAATTAGATAATCTTTTATTAACATGATAGTGTAATTTATGTTATGTTCTGAGGCCAAATCTACTCTTAAATACGGTGCAGATTAAAAATTCAAAATCTGAATGAACTTCCAAAAAAATTAGAAATACCCAACCTAAAATTCCAAATTAAAAAGTGAAATTGAATTAATAATATGATGTTCAATGGATCAACCAATATCTAATAAAAGATTTCCAATTAAATTCGTTCTAGTTGTAAAACTCTCACTGTTCTGACTCAGATACATTATTTATAACAAAGAGAAAAATTAATACAACGGAGTAAGCATGCCTTTTAAAAGTTTCTTTTGATGCTTTCATTCCCCATTTCCAACATAATCATTTCGCCAAACTCAATTGCTTGTTTCGAAGAGTCCATTTGAAAAGCCAAAATCTTTATTCCGATACATTCCAAGCTCCTTATAACACACAAATAATATTCCAGACTGAAAAATATCGCCGCCATTACCCTCTGATCAATACCAACAAAGAGCAGCAGACCCTTTTCTTTCTACCTAATTCATTTTTGATTCCCCTTGAAAGCTCAATTAAAAGAGATAGAGCATAATTGACCGGGAATTATTCAGGAGCTCAGCATAAAAATCCCTCGATTGAAAGCCCTGAGAATTAAACAAAACGCTTTATGACACAAATGCAAATGAGGCCGTCTAGCGAAGCTTTTAAAACGGACCTTTAAAAGCCCGGCTATCGGATTTGAATGGGGAAATCTCATTACCAAACAGCCGGCTCAATCTCTAATTCATACAAAAGAATTCGATCGCAATAATTCTGAAGCACTTAATATCTATCGGGGGATAATCAACAAAAGGGCGGTGGAGTGCTATATCTATATAATAAGAATGGATAGCCTGTTTCAATCAGAGAATTAATGGATTTTAAATTTTCCGCGGAAGGATTTTTGACCGGTCGCCATTTCTGCAAAGCCAGCTGATAAATGCCAGTCTCGTTTAGGGAATGAATATTTAAGTTCTAAGCCCTCATTGTTCGGCGGGGCAGTCATTAAGACCAGATCGTAATTCTTTGAGTGTGCGGAAAATATCGCATTTAGTTTCGGGTAACACTTTCTCCCTTTCTGACACCCTTTCTACTTTGCAAGTATAGAGTAGGCAACGATTGACCCGAAAATTTCAGGTGTATCCTATGTAATTGCTCCATATATGACGCATCTTTACTACTACTGAATTTACAATTCAATCAACAACGTACGCAAATTTACGAATGAAAGTATTATATGACACATGACAGCCATTGCCAAAAAAGAATTGTAAAAATCAAAATGTCTTCACTATCAACAGAGTTGTAATTCCCAATTCCCAGGTAGCACAAAAACACTGACCAATATACCCTTATGTCATATTGACCATTGTCAAATCAACCCCTTCCGAAATATCGTTCAATATCCACAACATTGGCCAGTATTGGTTTTTATTTTATTAAAATAGATTGTGTTATTTAGAATGTTTTATCGTGTTAAAAATCCCATAAAGCGTGTGCGTTCGACATTAATCGATGTTTACGATATTGGTCAATATTTTTACAACACTGTTCGGTGCGGGTTTCCTGGGCTACCTGTAATGAACGTACAGGTACAGCCATTGCACAATTAAGTAAGGGTTGAAAAATTGAAATGTTTTCTCACTGCTTTGACTTTTAAATTTCCAATTTTGTAGCCCAAAAACATTTTTGTTCGTACTCTTACTCTCCCTTACCATAAGTCTTTACAGCAAGATCAGCTTAGATAGGTTTTAAGATTAGATACCACATAGGTAAGAAGGCATTTTGAGGTGGGAATACAAAAGAAGGGAAGGGAGGTCCATCCTCTCGTTTTATACTTCTTCCCCTTGTATACACTTTTCAGTAATAAAACTTAAGCTTACAAAGTCTGCGTATTGGAAAGCCTGTCAGAAATATAACCCGAAACAAACTGCTAGATTTTCCGCACATGAACTGTACGGTCTCTCCCTTTGAAGCAAGAGGGGTCCTCCTTCAGCGCGTGGGAAAACTCCAGAAAAGCGGAAGTCCAAAGGGGGAGCGCTCGTTTGACATGAAAGGAAGAGAAGAGGAATGTTGTGATCAGATACGAGAAGTTGGTTTCTCTGTGCAGAGCGGAGTTTAAATTCTCTCCGCTGCTGCTGCTGGCAAATATAGGAGAGAGGAGGGGGCGCTCGTAAATGAGGAAATATGAGGCTTTGGCTCTGGAATATCTCCGAAATATTTTCGTATTTCTCTCTGTCTGTTGGCTTCGCGTTCTGGGCTAGGAGAGAGGGGGAAGTGGTGAAATAAGCGAAATATGTTATTTAATGTCTCTGTCAAATATCGCAATGGGAAATTGTTTGGCTACCGATATCGTAAGTTTTAATTACCGGGTCTGCGCTTTAACAAAGTTAGATGATAAATATAGATTTGAGCTCCTCACTGTGTTAGCCTTTTTCTGCCAACTAAGCAAGGGAGCTTATGAAAAGTACGTTGCTGTTTTCTTTGATGAAATAATAAACCACTATTATTAATATTTTAAGAATACGATTTTGTGACCCAGCTATTGCTATTTCATTACTTTTTTATAGTACAGGGGGCCAGATTAGGCAATTCCGTGCCAAACGAGACCATACCTATTTTTCAGAAATTTTAAATAAAAATTAAAATTTCTAATTGTACTTTTAAAAGGTTGTAGATTGTTACGAATGTTTATCTATCGGCTCTTAAATTTTATCATAGTTCTAATGTAGTATTTAATTGATAAAAGTTACATAAGGTTAAACAAGTCAAATACCTTTTTTTGGGTTTAGGTAAGATACATTTCTTTTGCTACTTTAAATGGAATATGAATATGGGATCAAGAAATTCCGAGTAAGGTGAAGTTCATAAGATGATATTTTATAACCATCATTAATTCTGTAGCATTTCAAAAGCGTTTTGTATAGCATAAATACATAAAACCTTTTATAAAAGTTTGCATACAGGTTTTTTAATTAGTTGGTTTAGTTCGATAGTGTTGAATAGTATACACTAGAGAGTTTGTTGCCATACAGTGTCATGAATTATGCTATTGAAAATAAGTTTACATGTCTCCTCTATGACGATAAACCACCTTCACGAGTGATCATATACCTTTCTTTTCATTATTATGAACTTGTACAAAATAGTTTTAAACCGCTTAAAGAAGTCAAGTGTCTAGTTAGTGATACCAAAATAAGTAATTTTAGTAAACAACACTTGAAAGTCCCATTTGCAGGGTAGAGAGCGCAAACCTCTTTGTCTAAAACATTTCGGGGTTCACAAAAGAACCCATTTAGAACGAGAATTCCCATCTAAACACCCTTCACAATACAACTCGAACATCCATTGTCCTGGTGTTCAATAAAATATCATTACATGGAAAGACAAAGAGAAGCTCTTTACATTTATTTGGTGTTTGAAACCCAAGTCTTTTGTTAACAGGAGAGCTTTCACTAACTTTAAGAGCCTAAATGATGAGACATAATATTAACCTCACACTCTTATCACAATTCCAGTCTGATATTTCTCAAGAAACATTCATTTTGCCCCGTTGCCACTTCCTTAAAGAAAACTTCGCAAAAGAACATCCGCTGAGATAAAAGCCAGACACATATTACAGTAACTCATAAGCAATTTACCAACAAACCGTAATTTTGCATTCTTACAGAGAGGTTAACACCTGCTAAGCCTAATCTTTGCTTGTTTTTTGTTACCGACCACCAGAAAAAAAGAGCGATAAAATATGCTTCGCCGAAACTTCCGAAACATTGGCTGAGAGGTTAAAACTAATTATCACTTCCCGGCAGGGAATTTCCTGGAGTAAAAAAATCCCTAAAATCCCTCCTCCTCCGAAAGCGGGGGAGATAAGTTCTGAGTTTTCAACATTAGTCGAGGGACGTTAGGGACGAAACAAACGAGTCTGTACCTCAACCTTTCGCAAGAGCTCTTGGCTTATCTCTGGAAGCGTAGACTTAACTTATCTCGGCGAAGATTTAGACCATTAGTTTTCGGAACCCTTGACAGAATGCCGACGCTGCAGTTTGCCATAGACTCGACCAGTATTTACCATATGAGCTGCTGCTGCTAAGAATAACACTAGTGTACTGTCATACCGCGAGGAGAAGAGCTTTGAACAGGGTTGCCGTGAGTAGACGAGTCCAAAAGAAGAGGGAAGCTGGTATGAATTGAACGGCATTATTTGGGTTTTTAAGCGTACATTTGGCGAGTGAGAAAACGCGTTTCGCGAATGAAAATAAGATAATCATATTTTATTAAACTACATTAAAATATAGATTATCTTTGGAATTTCTCGTTAGTAAAAATCGAATTAATGAACACGGTAACTATAAATCCAAAAAATTATAAAATATCCAAATAAAATCAGATAAATTGATGTAAATCACATAACATAATATCAAATTAAACAGATCAGATTCGGTGAAAAAGATCAGATCAGTTAAAATAGATCAGATCAGTTAAAATAGATCAGATCAGTTAAAATGGATCAGATCAGTTAAAATAGATCAGATCAGTTGAAAAAGGTCAGATCAGTTAAAATAGATCAGATCAGTTAAAATGGAGCAGATCAGTTGAAAAAGGTCAGATTAGAAATATTTAATCAAATCAGATGTAATTCGAAAGGAAATTCCAAAATTCGTTACTCTAGAATCGAAAGAAGTACACAGCTGAAAGATAGCCACTCAGATTTGGCTCAAAACATTTATTTTAGCGCCAAGTGAATTACCATCACCCCCAAAATTCAGTGGAATAATCCGTTTCTATAACAACCGCAGCATCATCGTATGACGTCAATAGCTCTTCTCCTCGCGGTACGACAGTATGTTCAAAGTTGTAAAATTAAAAATAAGCTCGTACTTTTTTCTTACATCCTTTATTTAGTGTTCTCCGTATGAGGTGCTTAGAATGAAAGTCATTTAAGTCCAAGAATACAAAATTTGGGAAAAACAGGAATATGGATTTCTTTTAGGATTCTTTATCTAGTGTGGTTGTCGCCTAAGTCAAAAAGTGGCTCGTAATAATAGTGGCCTAAAAATACATTCTCCATAGAAACAACACGGGTGAAAACCTATAGTTACTCAAAACAAAGCTAAGTTGACTTAGAACACTTTCATTTTAACTAGCTCAAATTAGTTAAGTGTTATTAAACCTAATGAAAATGGGTATAAATTTCAAAATGAACTTTCAAACTGTTCATACATACTGTTCATGTTAGACATAATTTCACGATTAATTTATTTTAATCCCATTAATTCAAGGATTAAATAACTTGTAATACAATCGTTAATTAAGAATGATAATGATGCAAGTCCACCGATCGCATTTTTGGGTAGTTGAAGGTTTTCTGTTAACTGCACCTGTATGGTTAGGGGTCTCTTACAAGATCACCAATGAACTTCTGATTTCGGCAACTACAACGGTAAAGAAGAAATCTAAAAATAAATCCAAATTTACATGCTTTTCTCAAACTTGCTATACTTGGTCTTAGACCGCTTTTGTTCTGAGAAGTTCAGTTACTCAAAACAAAGTTCAGTGGACTTATGCCACTGTCACTCTGAACAGTGCATAAAACGAACAGTGAAATGCTCCTGTGTATTTTTAGGGCATTTTGTTTTAGACTGTATCTAGAAAATTAAGGATCCACAGTATATACAGATTCGATTGGTATCCCGAGTGTATATCTGTCTATTCAAGTGTAGGCGTGTAGGAGATAAAAGGGATATAGAAAAGCATTTCTGATCCCAAGAGATTAGAAGTCGATAGATACGGGCTTAGGCTTTCAGATTTATCTGTAACAGGAAAGAAGATGTAATCAACTAAATCTAAAATGAAAGCCCCTCTATTTGATATTTTTGTCAATAGAAAGTTCATGATACCAATTTATTTTATTTGACCACGATGACTGGATTTTAAAATGGAGAATATAATATCTCTCATATTGCATAAAATTCTGTATTTTCATAAGATTTCTTAATCCAGGATAAAAAAAAAGTAATTTTTATTATCTTCAATTCCGATCAAAATATAAGATGGGTATTGAAAGCTTCGCTTCTATCTGTTCTGTTATACTTAAAATTAATGTTTTACATTAATTTATTCATTTAACAGTAACCAATAACATTAACAGTAATAATAGTAATTACTACTTACTATTCAATCTTTCTACTAATCAATTACTAATCAAGTCTTTTAATGGTTGGATTAATCCAACCATTAAAAGACTTGATTTAAAATTCATTTCTAAAACATTAATTCCAAACCTTTTTTTTATTTAGACATTACAAACTATTGAATAAAATAAATGTATGTTTTCTAACGTTCTTCCTCAATATACCCATTACTCTAAAATATTATACTGTCTGTTGTTCCTAAGGAACTGTTAAATCCATTTCATCCCGCATAGCCGAATGCACTTTTTTTATATTAATAATAATTGCTTTATTAACATAACATATTGAAGTAGTACATGGAAAATTAAAAAAAAAAAAAATTAGAACATGTGAATCACCAAGGGAACTGTCTCTTATTCTAGTGACAGATAAGTTTCAAAATACTGTTCATGTAAAACACATAATTTAACTTTAAAAAAAATAAAAGAAGACACGAAAAACACTCAAAAAATTAATTAGACACAAAAACCCCCAAAAAACAATAAATATTGTAGTAATAAAAAGACAATAACACATCCTATTTAATAAGCAAATAAATAAGAAACGAATTTGCAAATGACTGGTGATAGATTGATTGGAAAGAGTATGAGAGATATGAAAGAAAACCGAGAAGAGAAAAGAAAGAAAAATAAACATTATAGAATATAGATAGTGAATACTCTTTAGGATTCAATAATTAAGTCACCTTAATGCTTCAATTGTAACTATAGATCCAGATTAAACTTACTCCAGAAACCCCTATAGTAAAGACATAAGATTTTCAAGTTGCGACGTCACTACACGAAACCAAAGATTTCTCCTCCTCTGATGCTTCCACCGGTTATCTTCAACAACAGCTCTCCAGCAAAAAAAAAAAAAAAATAACAATTTGATCTCCAGAGGTAAAGTTAAAATTTATTACCGGAACCCACCGAGCCATGCTGCTTCTAGTACAAATTGTGTACTACTTCAATGTATAGAATCTCGTCCCGTGTAATCTAGGTCCTTTTTTTTTCGAAAGAAACGTCGGCGTGACGGCTGATCCGTGATTTGGAAACACTGATTGCTGTACAGAGAGGAGGAAAAAAACTTACGTGCTTCAAAATAACGAGAGCAATTCCAGGCTTCGGAGGAAGCTGGTCATACAAGAGTACTTTTGAAAATTCTTTCAACGGGTTTTTTATTTCATTCCGAAGAAATATCCTACTATAAATCACAACTCGCTTTTTTTCTCTCTCTCCCAAATCTGAAAGTTTCGGAGTCATTTCGAGAACCAATGGATTGTTTGGTTGCTTTGATGTTTTTTAGTTTGGAGATTTTTCTACCTAGGTTCATTTCTTATCTTGACTTCTGTGTATCCTGAATCTATTCCTGATACAAAATCGAATTTAGTTAAATTTAGGCGTTTAAAATGATATTTTAACCGATAACTGTAATGGTTTTTTTTTCTTTCTTTCGATACTGAAATATGAATCTTTTTAAGCTTTTTTTAGCACTTTATTTTTAATTATCGGTTTGCTTTACTATGTACTTTAATTCGCAAAAGTAGTAAAAAAGTTTCTAAAATACTGATGGGAAAACAAACTACACTTTAAATTTTGTGTATGTTAATTTGTGAATAATTAATCCCTGACATCATCAAGCTTCATTCTTGTTGTTGTTATTAACACCGAATTCTTGACACTTGAGAACTAATTATACATTAAAAACCGTCTATAAATAATGATTTGTTTAAAAAAATAATAATACAAATAAAATTTAACTTGCTTATTAAAAATTAAATATATTTTATATTTGTACAGTACAAGCTTATAACTGCACCACATGGAAGTTATTATCTACATATTTCTTCTTTTTATGCATCAAACCTCTATCTCTTTTTACTGATACTATAAATTTGCTTAAACATTCTTTTCACTTTAACAAACCGAAGTAAGAAGGCCAAACATAACTTTTTACATGCATTACATCCCAACGAAAGCTCACTGTTTTCTGTCTTTACTCTGCAGCAGAATAACATGACTCACGCAGACAAGAACGACACGTGATTTTTATGATGCCCAAGGATGCCCTAAATCACACAGAGACGAATGAATCGCAGCAGCAGCATTGTTTATTACGGTCATCGCGAGGGAAAGGTCGGTGGAAGAAGTGTTCACAAAGGGGGAAACACGGGACGCTACATTAATCCACTTAATGCGAGTTTCTTGGGTTTGATTGATCGTGTGACCGGACTGTTAATGGTAAGGGGATCGTTAGGCCCCTGGGACCAATAACACGGCTGTGAGGAATGGGACTTTTTTACTCAATTGGAGTGGGAGAGAGTGGAGAGGTTTATTGTTTTATTAATTGCTTTTTGAAGTGGTTATGTGATTTGTGGATTTGTAGTCTCTGTGCTTGCAAGGACATGGAATAAGCAGCGAGCTCTAACGTCTAATTTGAACCTAAATACAGCATTGATGTGATTTTCGCTTGCTGCATTGGATGGCCCAGGGATGTATTTTAATTCCTGAACACACCGTTATTTTCTCTCTCCCTTGAAATTTATGCATTTTTGGTTTTGTACCGCTTTACTTGTGTAATTTTAAATGTTTTACCTGCCTCATACACAGGAGAAGGAAAGTGAAAAGATTATGTAAAGGATTTAACTTTTGATTTTTTTTATAAAAATACATTCATCCTTTGGGGTTTTTTTTGTAATGTTATTGAATGTTAGGAAATGCTGAGGAATGAAGTGTTCATAAAAAAAATTATAGTTATTACTTTTAATTCTTTTGTAATACAAACCATGTCTTTTAGTAAGTACACCGTTATACCCCATGCTCCCCTATCGTTGTTTTGAGCCTATTATTTTCCTAATAAAATAGAGCAAATTAGAGTTCAACTTCACTTAAACAAATACATACCTCGTTTGATTTATATTCTTCCAACAAAATCTACAAAAATAATTCTTCTGTCTCTTCCAGAAATATCTGCCCTACCTACGAGTAATTTTCATGCAGGAAATAAGAGAAACATTTATACCATTTCTACTAAATAGATAAATCCACAGGCTGCTTTTGTTGATTAAAAATTATCAACAACTCGTCTAAATATATCCGCCTAATTAACTGTTTTTCTATCAAATAGCTAAAAAGTATGGTAAATCTAAGGTTCTCTCAACTCTCTTGTCTTTTTAACCTTCTTACAGTGATACTTATAAGAAACAGTTCTATTTCTTGAAGTCATGCTGTTTTTCAAACTCGATACACTATTACTTTCGGCTTTTACACTTGAAAAGGGAACAAAACTTTTAATAGTTTCTATTTTCAACGTCTACAATGAAGAAAAGGAATCGGAACACTGACATGAGTGACAAAAAGCAATGGGATCTCCTTTCAATTTTATGTTTGCACTTCTTTTTACCTGTTTCAAAGAAACCCTTCTTTTCCTCGAGCACTTTTTCCCAGGAAAGGACATAATAAAAGGCACATCCCGGAGCCCTTCATTCTCGACTATTCCCTGAAAATTTATTTCCCCCGCTGCGAAACATCAGAATCCCTCGATCGCTTGCTTTTACTTTAACCCTTTCAATGCTATTCCGACCGAGATCTCTGTTGAATCGTATAGAAAAACTGAGGCGGCCAGGAATGAAGGGTTTAATCCCGAACCCCGGTTTAATTTTACGAAACGCGCGCTTGCCGACTTTAATAACTTTGACGGAGAGAAAGTTTCAATTTACCTTTTCCCGGGATATTAAAAATACATTTAATTCCACTCCGAAATGAAAAACAGCCCCCCTACGAAAAACCCTTTTTAAATGAGTTACCTCTCCCCCCCCCCGCCCGAAAGCAAAGCAAAACCGAAAAGGAGGAGGAGGAAGAAAAGATTTTTAAAAGCGGCGGTTTTACCTTAACAACGAAATTCCGGGCTCCGAGATTGCCGGGGAAGAAAATAAAAGTACAAATAAGCTGTTTTATTGGCCCTTTATTAGTTTCCAAGCCGTTGAGCATCCACTAGCGTAAAGACAGAGGCAGGGGAAAGACCATGAAAGCGAAGCAGCAGCAGCGGTGGCATCATGATGAAAAAAGAGTTATGGCCGCCTCGGTTTTGGCCGTTATTAGATACGATTTTATTTTTGGCCCCTGTATCGATTGCGAGCTTTAATCGATGGAGACACTGGAGGAAATAATGAAGGAGGATGTAGCCATAAATGTTGTAATGGTCATCGGCTTCGGTTTTTGGGAATTTCGCGTCGTTCGGGAAGGGTCGTAAATTCCCCCGGGAGACGCTTATGGAGGTTGAATGGTAAACTATGATCTCCTTTGCTCGTATGAAATGCCTTTGCTGGAACTGATATTGGGCCTATGGTATTGATTTATGTATCAATTTATAGTGGTACAGCCGCTTTTTTTTTAACTGGACAATCATTGTGAGGACTGTGTAAAGGAAAATGGAAGAACTGTTGATATTAAAATTATAAGCTCGTCATAAAATTAAATAACGTGTTCCATTTTACAGTTATTTACCAGAAAATCTCAAACATTCCAACCTTCCCTCCCCCATGTCAGGTTTTACTAATGTTAATGTTTCAGTTTTTTGCCTTTTAGTGGAAAAAGTCAGTGACTGACAAAACAACTAACGATAAAACTTAATATTTTTCTGTAACGTAATAAAACGTCAGCTATGTTTTCATAAAACGTCATTGTTATCGTAAACTGGCTAGAACAAAAAGTATTAGTAAATAATGTAATGAAGAAGATTTTGAACAACGCAAGCTCTCATTATAAAACTTATGTTACATTTTTGCAATTTGTGTTGAAAAAAAAACCCTGACAAATCACATTGGCTGACAAGACGAAAAGAGTCATTGCTTTCTTATAACGTCAGTTATTTTTTCATTTATACATAACTGTAAACACAAAGTTTTGCAATGATAATTTACGATATTCGAAACTTTTTTAATTACCTTATTTAATATTTGTCATACTATTTCTGAGTCCCTAATCAGATTACAATTGCACTCAATTTTTTTAAAATCTTAATGTGTTCAGTATGGCTTAAAACCTCCATAAAACTTTTTAATATACATTTCAAAGCACTAAATATTAAGTTAGTTTCAACCAAAAACAGCTTCTTTTCGGTCAGAGCTGAAACAACTTGGGACTTCACGCTTTGAAAGATATTGCTCTCTAGTTTTTGTTTTGCTTTTTCAGCCTACTGTTTCCATGGAAACGGTGTTTCCCACATTTCTGAAAGGCACTTTTGACATCAGCTTTTCTGTAAGGAAATATCTTATAATTAAGTAACAAAATTTTTCTAGGAAAAGACAAGCGTATTTTCGAATTCAGAAGAGAATTTTCAATAAATTAAAATTGAACATTTCGATATTTAAGAGATGTTGTAAAACTCCATTATTTAAAAATACCTTCATAATGACAAGTGACAGTTGCACCGGCGCTTCACAAATTCAGCAGTTAAATTTTCCGACGGCTCTCTCGTCCGAACATGAATGAAACATCCGCATAATACTCGCTTCCACCGACTCGATCGAAAATCTTCACAGATCCAGAAAACTCTGCGAATTTCGAATCCATACCCCATTACACAAGCGCCAAATCACGCACTGCTGGACGGCGCTTTCACGCGGACACTGACGGACATGTTTTATGTATGACCAATACTTTGGAATTCTGTGCTGTTCGTCACTTCGTTTTCTTGTTTTTTTCTCTGTTCTTCGAATTTCTCAGGTTGACCACTACTGACAGGGGCGATGCCACAAACACGGAGGCGATGTTTCAATTTGCATATCCTTCGAATCGGAAAACTGCGAGGATGGTGGGTGGATTTGAAGTTTATCGTGGACGAAAATGTTTGTGTCGTTAAGTTATAGAGAATGCATTTGTCGTTTCTCGGAATGTTTAAGACGTGTGGTGAAAAGTTTGTTTTGACAGCATATATGTCAGATATTCCAAACAACGAAGACAGTTACACAGTTATTTTATACGAGCAAGATTTTATAATATTTTTCATTCAATTACTTATGGGTTTTATTATAAGCGTTATTTGAATGAATTCCCACTTGATTTTTTTTATTCATCTAAATATTTATAAATTCCAACATTTCACAAGTCTTGACATGGTTCCATCGAAGCTCATGCAATATTTTTTCAAAAATTTTACACAATCTCTTTTCCTCAGAGGAAAAGCCGAACAGAGCAGCAGTGAAAATGCCAATCATAGCTTTGATTGATAGATAGGTTAGGCAGTGCCATTTTGGTGACCACCAGCTGTGATTGGATGTGACGTCTTCTTCTTCTGAAACATTCCTTAAATAAATGAGTTTTTAGAAATTTTACTTGTATCTGGGTCAGTTCATGGTAGTTATGACATCTTTTGGATTGAGTCCGTACCATGTAAATTGTCTCTAAATATTATAAAAATTTGAATTTTTAAAAACTTTTCGATGCTGTTGGTATGTTAATAGGCACAAAAGTTAAAGCACAAAAAAATGTTTATTAAACTTAAAAAAGTATTGAAAATATTACAGACATTAAAATCGGGCGTATATAATAAAGCCTAGCTACAAGTTATTCTCGTCCATTTTCTAGCTTTATCAAAAATTAGCATGGCAGATTTAAATTCATTTTGATCTGACCCTAATAACATCAAACAGATTTGATAAAACCCCTCATTAAATAAAAAGAATTTTTATAAAAACAATTTTCACAAGAGCCATCCAAAAGAAAAAACAACCCCAAACAACTTTCCCCCCTCGTCACAAAAGCCAACACTGAATTAGCTTTCACGGCATGGCAACACGAATAGGGACAAGTCGTCTTCTTTCCCGGCACCGAAGCTAGCAGGAGAAGCCGCTTGCGAAATACAAATTGAAAAATCGGCTGTGATTCTTAAGCTGCAAATCACGACGGGGGAGGGAGAATAGCTTCTTTTGTGAGGGGGGGGGCTCTAATCTATTCATGTTTTGTTTGCTTAGAGGGGTGAGACACGCATTTCTGGAACATCCTGTGATGCACACTTTGGGGGCTGTAACAGATTAATAATCATCTTCGGGTTGTCATAAAGTTGTCGTCGCAGTTCCGCCAGTTTTTTTTTTTTTTCAGCAGAGGATATGAATAGGAAAGTGAGGCGAGTTTTTGAACGATTTCGCTGTTGGGGGTCGTCGCCATATACAATGCTACTCTGATCATGACTTCGTTGAAGTAAGAATAAACATTTTCTCTTACACTGGGTTGTTTTTCCTATAACATGATTTAAGTCTATCTTAGAGTCTAACAATATTTTTTTAATTATCAGTACTTCCTTTTAAAATCACATTCCTAATTTTGGCAGTTTAATGACCGTGGTTTTAATTTTAAAAATACTTCATCAGTTATAACAACTTTAGTTTTCATATAAAAGTAGTAATTTATACATTTTCGCTTGTGTTATTAGAATAGTAGGTATATATTTGTGTTGTACTAGTATGTGTTATTAGAGAACAGAATGGAGGAGGATTCTTAGGAAGGCCTTGGCCCACAAAGGGCTGTGGAGCCAATAAAGAAGAAGAAGAAGTATGTGTTATTAGAATTAGTGTATTGATATAGTACAAATTTTTAAGAAAGTAAAATATCATATCAGTATCAAAAATATGGAAACCTCAATCACAAATATCTGATCAGATATATTTACATAATACATACCTTTTAACTTTCTTAATTGTCCACTAGATGACACGTAAACTGAACTGTAATGAATTCATTTTTAGTCATTCGACTACACCCTTATTATCCTTAATCCTGATTGAACAATCCTCACATATAATTTGGGACATTAATTATTTATCTTAATTCCTATACATTAAATATTTGCAGATAAAAATGGGATTTTGCATTAAAAATCCACAAACTTATTCATGCTATAAGGTATAAGGAAACGTTGTGCATAGGACTTTATTCTATGACATATGAGTGGGTTATTCATAAACGTATATCAATATCGTATGTTCTTATTAAAGTATATATGTAAAAAAATCTTAAAATTTCTAATTAAAAGTGTATTTTACAGGAAAAATGTCAATTTCCCAAGAAAACTATAAAAAAAGTTAATATATTTTAATTTTACTATAAGCTTGTGCTAAGCTTTTTATCCTTATTTCAAGGTATTAAAGTATTACCTTCAAGATTAGTTAAAAAGCTTTCAAAACTTTTCCCCACCTTTGAGCAAAGCATCCATCTTCACATCAACTAAAAAATCCACTTAATTCGCAACGAAACGCACAAAAAACACTGACATTTTCAAAGACGGATTTCTTCATCAACTCCGATTACCAACGACGCATATTTAACGTGCTATGCACAATAAACAAGTACATAATCTAAAAAATAAATGAGTAAGCTTCCCTTCATAGGCTTAAGTCTCGTCTGTCCATACATTAAACGCAGCGGCATGGGACAGTGCCAAGTATACCCGGGTACTTTGCATAAGCCCTTCTATGGGCATGCCACCGCCGGATCTCACCCCATATCAAAAGGGGATTCCTTTTATCCCCTCAATATTCCCCATTTTTGCCCTCGAACGTGATTTACCCGCGTTTTTGGCGGGGAAAATCGATGGCCAGCAGCTTTTTGGCGTTCGTAAAACACAAGAAGCGGGAGGAGAGAAAAAAACTCAGGGTCTCCTCCTGCTTATTTATGCCGGTGGTGTTAAGTAAAACTAAACCCGAGTTTAAACAGAGTTCTCCCGCTTATTTATTCATAAATGCCGTAATTAGCTCTTTTTTCCCCGCGCTCTGCTGACAAATTAGGGGATAAAAATCGAATTTTTACGTTATTGTTATTTAGTTTGTTTATCGTTCGACTCTCGTGGAGAAAAAAAAATTCTAGGCCATCCATTACAAAAATGACATTAGTTTTTTTCTTCTCGCTTAATAGTATCCGCCTTGTTTGCTTGTGTTTATCAGCGTAAATGGAAGGGCGGGGTTGGGGTCTTTGTATAAAGTTTTTCGAATTCGTCGCTGTCTCTGGAACGTCGGTTTTAAGTAGTGTTATTTATGCGGAGACAAATTTCTTTAATGGCGTTTGGAAAAACCTTGGCCTCGCGGGCATGAGGATGAAAGCTAATGACTCTTAATATGTTGCGAAAACCTTCTCATAAATCAAGTTCTCAGTTAAAACACTGTTTAATTTAAATTGATTGGGAAAAATTGGAGTCAATTATTCCCCCACCAAATGTGTTTGGTAATAAAAGTTATGGGGAATAAACACCCGAATTATTAAAGGGTCTATTTTTACAGTATCTTTGAATATATAATTATACTTTTCGTAATTAAGTGAATTTAGATGTTTATATTAATTTAAAGAAATTAAATGAAACTTTTTAAAAATATATTTATCAAAACGAATGCAACTATCCCCTCCAGATACTTAAACCTGCAACATTAATTCTTCATTTTTAGAATTGATTAGACAATAATACTCGAAGTTTTGAGATAAATTTCGAAAACAGATTGAATAGCATAAAATATTTATAGACATCTATACATATTTTTACACTGATAGACATAGTGTCAGAAATATGTTTTAAAGCGAACCTTAATGGTTGATTAAGCATTCATATTTGACAACTTAAAGCGAATGAAAGATGTTTTTAAGATAACTTCATAGTTTTTCACTTGAAATTTATTATTTAAATTAAACATTTGTCAAAAACTATCATGTCATACTTGAATATTCCTTGTTGCATAGCAGTATGGCTCTATGGCTTGTTATGTATATTATATAAGTAATAAACTATCTCGATAGATTTAACAAATTTTCAAGCAATAAAATTAGCACCCATTGAGAGTTAGTAAACATAATTTTTTAGCATTTGTGTAAGATTTAATTACAAACATGTAGTACTTGTAGTTCAAAGAACTTTAGAAAAACTGGGTAAAGATTAATATCTCTATCTTTTGTCAAAATTGGATTGGCGTATACTATTCTATAATTTTTTAAAAGAAAAGTTAAGCCTTTTGAGGTTAGAACACAATTCTTTTGATGATAAATTACAGTTCATCTTTTAAATAGAGTTTCATATTCCATCAGTTATCGTAGAAACAATTATATTATTGATTAGTTTATGTATATAATTTTAAACTTTTATTTAGCTCAGTAGAAAATACAAAAAAAAAATTAATTAAATAATAAATTCAGAACACGTGTTTGCGTGAATGCTGATAAAAACTCAAAAACATTGAATTTTTTTAGCATAATTCTCAATCTCAAAAATTTATTATTTTAACATTAAAATGAATATCAAACATATTTATTTTTAAATGTTCCATTGCAATATCAAGCTATAAATTAATTTGAAATATTTGTTCAATTATTCATTTTAAAGTAAGTTTTAAAGAACGTTAAAAATAAGTTTTAAACTCAAGTGGAATCTTTTCTTAGACTTTAAAGAATTTTTAATGATTTAATCAACTTCTCCATTAGAGTTTTTGTCATTTAAAATTAATGTTTATGACTGTATAAAATGTAAATATAATTTTGACTAATAACTTCATAAATCTTGGTTATTTTATTATTATGAACGTCTTGCTAACCAAAGTAATCCTTGAAAAAAATATTTAACGCGCCTTAATTAATACTCATCGTAAAAACCGTTACTAAAGTAATTAATTGCTTTTAAGAGCAAAATAATAAAATGCTTGTAAAAATTAATAAGTTGTCACGTAATGTAATCAATTAGAAAAGTAATGATTTCATCTAAAAGGGTAAAAGAAACTGCAATTTAAAATTATAATAAGAGTTTTGTTTGTTTGAACGTCTTATAATTATTATGAAAAATTCATTTTTTTTTCGTAGTTACGTTCGTTTTTCCATTAACATAAAAAATAGGAATAATATTTTAATACTGTTTTAATGTCAGTTTAGGTCTTATGGGTTATTTTAAAACAAGTTATCTTCTGTATAATATTAGTCCTTTCAATGAAATTCTGCGTAGAAAAAACCCAGTAAAAAGAACATAATTTACAAATTAAATATAAATTGAAGAATAAAAATGACGACCATTAATAATTTTGTAACCATAACTCATAATCCATTTTGATATTTTTACTAACAGAAACTGCTTAAAATTATCAATTATTCAAACATTTGTAAAATATTCAATTACATGAGAATACAATTAATTGATTTAAATACATAAAAGTAATAGGAAACAACATAAACATCAAAGTTATTTACAAAAATTTAGCCTTATTACTCTCACCACCCACCATTATACTTAAACTCTTTTTATTTCTTAAATCATAATGTGTTAAATTTAATTGTACTGATTGAAATAACTGTGGATATTCGAATAGATATTTAACTTAAATTATAATAATTATTTTCTCTAACGAAACTTTTATTCTCATTATTAAATAAATATTTAGTTCAAAAAATCTTATGCATGTAGTCGGTGACTTTCTAAGAGACATTAAAAGAACTGATCTTTTGTAAATAGTCTTATTAGTATAATTCCATTTCTTATCATATTAACTGGAATATTAAATAAGAAATCAAGGTATAAATGATCCAGGTTAGGCAAATCAATTTCAAAGTGAAAATCAAGGTAAATTCAATCAGATATATTAACTGGAATATTAAATAAGAAATCAAGCTATAAATGATCCAGGTTAGGCAAATCAATTTCAAGGTGAAAATCAAGTGAAATTCAATCAGATATATTAACTGGAATATTAAATAAGAAATCAAGGTATAAATGATCCAGGTTAGGCAAATCAATTTCAAAGTGAAAATCAAGGTAAATTCAATCAGATATATTAACTGGAATATTAAATAAGAAATCAAGCTATAAATGATCCAGGTTAGGCAAATCAATTTCAAGGTGAAAATCAAGTGAAATTCAATCAGATATATTAACTGGAATATTAAATAAGAAATCAAGGTATAAATGATCCAGGTTAGGCAAATCAATTTCAAAGTGAAAATCAAGGTAAATTCAATCAGATATATTAACTGGAATATTAAATAAGAAATCAAGCTATAAATGATCCAGGTTAGGCAAATCAATTTCAAGGTGAAAATCAAGTTAAATTCAATCAGATATATTAACTGGAATATTAAATAAGAAATCAAGGTATAAATGATCCGATTAGGTTCAAGGATGATTCCAGCTCGATCAAGCTAAATGCAATGCCAGCAATCCAACTGGAATCAATCTGGATGTGCGTCAAGTACCGAAGTTGGAGCAACCTGGATTTCTAGTTATAATCCAGGTCGAGCAGGTCAATCTCAAGTCGGATATCCAGCTTGATTCTGACTACCTGTGCCGTCTGGGTAGGCTATTCATCATTTTTTTGTAAATAAATAAATAAATAATCGACTGCTCTAAACCATAAAATTTTAATGCGCGTCCTATTCACAATACATTTAACTTATCAAATAAAAAAGGAATTTGTGTGAGTAACTTAAACTAAAAACTATGTCAAAAGAGATTTTAAATAAAAGATAAAGTTTTGTTCTTGTTAAATATTTCGAAACTATTTAATATTGAGTAATTAGAAAAGAAATATTCATTAAAAAAGTACTAAAAACATGTAAAATCATCTCTATTACAGGTTCCTTTCTGGCAGAAGGAAAATCACAGCACCACAGACTAATTACGGTAAGTACTCCGATCAATTTACATACAACACACCTAATGATGTCATCACTCCCCCAATCACGATATCTCATGAATCATGTGGAATGACCTCCTCCTCCTCCTCCACACGCAACCCCCACAACACGCAAACCTCCCACTCAACCCCCGCTCAATTTATACACCACCCCCGAAAGTCAGGGGGCGCGCAAAAAAGAAAAGGCAACGTCGAAAAATCGAGAATCAATTTGAAAACAAGAGGTTTCCAGATTGTTTCGTTTTTAATGATACCCTCCCCCCCACCGCACGAAACCATTAGGAAGGGGGTGGAGTGGAGACCCCTTTCCACCCCCACTTGATGACTCATTCCTCCCCCCCCCCTCCGCAACTTTTCGGGATCGATCCATTCCTGGGGAAAGGGTGGGGGAGGTAGCTCGTAATACGTATCCTTAATCCATTGTGAGAACAATCTTGTTATTGAAAAGGGAACCAGTGGGCCATGGGATAGGATGCAAAATCCTTATTTCTTTTCTTCTGTCGAATTTAAATTTTGTTCTTTTTTTTTTTAGAAGCACTCTCGAATTCCCGCGTAATCTCGTTCCGAGTACGAGATTGTAACCATCTCAATCCGCTTGTCAGAATAGAAGAAGAAGAATATTATATTCTTTTTATTTTCTCTCTCCGAGAGAGGGGTGAGTTCAGTTTTCTTTATGGATGTGCCTCGACTAGAGAATTGCTCCTTATTTCAATATTTTTATCGGGCCCGCGTGTATTATTTCCGATGCAGACGGTGGCTTTGGAAGGCAATATATTCCGAATCTTCAGTTGAGTTGGGTTCGGTTGATTAAATCCCTGACGCGCTTTTTGATTCGAAAGGTGGGGGTGGAGAGAAGCGTTTCTTCTTGCCGTTCTAATCGTTTGTGCCTTTTCATTTTAGGGAAATCCGCTGAACTTGGTTCCTTCTTCTTAGAGTTCTTAGTTCCGTCGATTAAAATCAAAATACATTGTTTTTCTGTTTAGAAAATTCAGAGTTTTTGTTTCTTAAGGGATTTGTACTCATGTAATTTACGACTTGATTTTTCAATACACTGCATTAACCCTTTCACTCCAAGTCGGTCCGAAATTTCCATAAAACTTATAAAAAATTTAGTGCGGACCGGACGTGGAGGGGATTTAATTTTAATTTACAAACTCTAGTGCTATTACATTTAAACTTCAAATCTTTCTTTCTTTTTGTATGCATATCTTAATTTGAGAATATCAATACAAAAATTATCACTACCTCTTTGTAATGCATATTCGAAGTTTTTGCCATTGCACTTGTATGGCGCATGTTTCAAAATTGCATTTCCAAACCGATCAAATGAGTTCCTATCGGAAAGATTTTATATAATGAATCAAGGTGACGACAATACACTATATTTACTTTTTTTGAAGAGGTACTAAAGAACATTTCTACTTTTATCCAACGCATTTAATTACGTCAATTGCTATACCAATCTAACACCTCATGATGAGACAGCTCAAAATGACGTCAATTCTGTCTCTCTACCTTAATTTTTTTTTCAGAATTTAAGGTAAATTAAAACTTTTCTCAATCATATTATTTTCTCTCTATCTTTCTTGATTTTTTCTTATTTCTTATTTATATTTTTTTATTTAAGTCTTTTGTGTTAAATTTCTCTGTTACTCCGAAATATTTTATCCCTTAGTCACGGTAACGAATATGTTCTTTTTTCTTTATATTTGCACTTATACCTAAAGAACAATTAAGATTATTAAATTAAGTAGACCATTTAGTCCATTTATAAGTAGTCCTTTTTTCCCCACTCACTGAGGATACCTTCCGAAGCAGAGAGCGAAACAAGGGGTTTAACGTCCTAAAGACACGGCCTAAAAATCTAGGCAAATAATTTAATAAAAAGTAACCGTTCAGGCCAAGTTTCCATGATTTTAATAAATCTGAATAATAAAGCAAATTACACGACCGATTCCAATACACCAATTATTTTTCAAAAAATGAAATGATCATAAAACCTCTTCACAGTGCATTTTAAGTCACCAATTTTTTTAGCACCCAATGGCTCCCCCTAACTGAAGGCCAATTTGCAATAAAAGGGGAGCCAACGACCTCTTCGATCTCCCCTTAAAAGGCGCGTTGATGGACGCGCACACACGACCCTCGTCTAAACGGCCATTTACCATTTTTATCGCAAATTGCATCGGCCATCATAAAAACGCCTCCGCGAAAAACATTTTTATCTACGACTTGATATTGGGTGGGGGAGAGGAGTATAAAAATGGGGCCTCTTTCTTTTAGAGGTTATTCGTCTTATCACTAGCCCGGACTGGTAGATGTATTTTTTAAGGTTCATCTTTAGATACATGATGTGTGATGTGTTTTAAAATCTGAACTGAAAACGCTTCATACATAAAAATTAGCACGTTGTAAACACTTTTGAGAGCATTTTTGTCCTCAAATTAACTGCATTTTAGTTGTGTTGATGGCTGGAACACTTTGTGATAGTGTTCGGAAAGTGTTGCAATCTTAAATGTTTTTAAAAAAATAGTGTTGTGAAATTAAGAATATGAATGAGTTTTTAAATGAAGACTGGACTTTAAAAACGAGCTAAGTGCCAAAACTAAAAAAAATGAGTTAGACCCGAAAAACCAATCTAAGTACCATCACCATAACCTATAAATCCAGCCAGATAAGCTCCACGATCATGATTAGTAGTTCAAAATAAAGCCTGAATGATGACTTATTATATGTATTTCTATGGAGAATCAAATTTAAAATGATGAATTACGGAAAACCTACTTTTTGGCACTTAGCTCGTTTTTGAAGTCCAGTCTTCAAATTTAGATCGAAAAGGACACTTTTTTTCTCTTATTTTTAGAAACACCTTTACTGCAATTTTCTCACACAACCAGATAACAATATAATTGTTATACAATCAAAACTGTTTTGGTTAGAAGGGTTTATTGTGTTACTTAGCGTTTCAAAAGTGTTTCTCGTAATTTCACTGAGTAGAGTTTTTACAGGGAAGGTTCAAAAGTCCGTTTAACACCTTTAGATTTGATTTCACCTATTGAGAAGTGACCCTTCTTCATCTAATGAGATGAAAATGAAAACTATGGATTGGAAAATGTATTGAATATCATAGCAATAGCTCAGAAAAAAGAATCATGATATCTTTAGTACGACAGATTAAGAACTTTTTTTCTGTTTTAAGGACAGTAAAAAATATAATACAACATTAACGGTAAAATCTCGAGAACTAGCTTTAACTGTTTCCGGGCTTATTGCTAAAAAATCTTTTGAGCGTTCACAGTGCTACGAATAAATGCACCATGAGTTCATGGAATGATTCCAAATCTAAGAAGTTGAACGACATTGACTTATTTTTTTACCTTTTCAAATAAAAATTTAAAACATTTTATTCAGTGTTTTATAGAAAGTTAGAAAGATATAAATATTTTAGAGCATTAAGTTTTAAAGGTCATAAGTGAAGCTTTTGAAGCCTATGAACTATGTCCTAAATAAAAATACATAATAAATAAAATGAAACCTCCGAACGAAAACTATCAAAACAGAACCATGAAAGTTCTCACCATGATTTTCAGAATGAATTGCGAGAAGTTTCCCAGTGACATTTCGCTGTTAAAACACCATTATTCTCCACAGACAGTTGTTTTCATTGCTGTGGAAATAAAGAAAGAGCGATTTTGGGATGTAATGCATGTCGGGAGGAGACCAAATTGAGATGGATATGACGTTGGGTGAGCTTCTCCAGCAATTAGATTTATTTGCAAGTGTGATTGATTCGTTTTCCTTTGTATGTGGATCACCTGGTGGATGATGATGATGATGAATGAATGGATGGATAGAAGGAGGGGGTTTTATGGGGAGGGGAGGTTTTAATTTTGAGGGTTGAGAGTGATTATCACTTATCTGGGGAGTTTGGAGGAAATAGTTTTTTTTTTTTGCTCCTGGATTATTTTGTTGTTGTTGTATGTTTTGGGTTACTTGTGAGTGTAGTTCTTTTTTTCATCAGATTGTTTATTTCGTTTTTATCAGATATTTAAAATGTTAAACTGTTTAAAAATATTTTGTTTTAAATAGAAAAATTTACAAATTTTCAAAGCATTTCATTCATTTCAAAAGCATTTTAAAATTTAGTTTTGTCTTTACTTTACTAAAATAACTAAAAACATCATGAAGCACTGGAAGTAATATTGTAGAAAAATCCTTTCTATGTCCTCCAAAGAAAGAGAAATTTTCATTTACAATTATCTCTTTAAATATTAATCATGACTTTGTTCCTTCATGTGCCTTTGTTATATCACACTCATCATTTTTAACAGAAGTTTTTTTTAGTCTTAATCCTTTAACTTTTAAAATATTTTTAAACTTTTTATATCACTACACGTTACGCTGTAATTCTAAAATTAAATTTTTCATAAGTATTCCTCACCATGACTCTACAAGACGTTGTTTCAGATATACCCAGATAGCATGTAACCTTACGGTTTTAACCTTCTCTTTTCAATGTCATTAAATTTCCCAAAACAAGGTTTGCTGAAAAACCTTTCCTTAATACTATATTAGGGTTTACATAAAAAGGTTGCAGAAAATAAATGTTTGAAAAACCCTTAAAAAATCTTCTCAAAACCAGTTTCCTCAGATTCTAACCTTGTTTTTTATACTGTCGCTACTAACCTTATTAGCGTCAACTAGCGCAAGTCTTTTTGTACCTTGTCACAAGGTTACTAGTTGTCAATGACCACCTTACAAAATTCTTATATATGTTACGGGCAAAGTGATTAATCGGGCATTATTAATAATGCCCGGAGTCGGGCGTTATTAATAATGCCCAATTTATCACATTGCCCGTAACATATACTTATATGCTACTCCGTAAGGTTACAACAAGGTTTATAAAACCTTACATTGCTATCAGGGTAAGCGCACCTCACTTCCATGACTCTACAAGGCGTATAGCTTCACAAATCTAAAGGCATGACACTAACTTATAAAACTTTCTAACTTTGTATATCGACCTCCAATTACGTCATTCTCTTTATAATTCATATCCATCAAACCGAATTATCATAGCTTTCTATAAAACTCAAGCAAAAGTCCAATCCATCAATCAACCAAAAACCTTCGAAAAAAAAAGAGCCATCTATCCCGATGACAAGGATGTCCCCACTTTTCAAGAGCCATCTCCAATCCTTTCACGACGACTCCCTTGTCCTCACAGCCGGACACAAGAAGCAAAGGGTGATGGGTCCTTTACGCGTAACAGGGACATTAGCCCCTCGCAGCTCGTGTATTTAATGTATTTTTCGTGTTCTTTCAGACGCTGGCAGCTGGGAGCTTCAAACGAGCTTATAATGTTGACTGAAAATCCATCATTTTTTTCTCGGGGACTTGTTTGGAAATTTGTCAGCTCATGGCCCGCGGGAAGGGGGTCACGAGGGCCATTTTTGTGTCAGAATGTGTCAATTGTCGCGCGTTGCTGGCTCCAGATGGGGGCGGGGATTCGTCTGGTGATGATTTTTCTCTTATTGTGATGGTGCGGCGCCCGAGGTGGTGGTGATGGTGGTAATGGCGTCGGTTTTAATCGATGGCTTTGATGAGGTGAGGGGAATCAAAAATAAAGTTATGGATATCTTTGTTTTTTGGAGAGTTGTGTGGAGGGGATGGTGAACTAAAACACATAGGATTTCTTATGTAGTACGTGTGGTTTCTTATTACACACAGTGAAATTGTTAATGAAGGAGAGTTGGTCTTACTGGTACAAGAAACACAATCATGGAAAACCAAAGAAACTTTTAGTTTCAATGTTTTATAAAAGGATTAATCTCTTAGAAATCATTAACTGAATTGGGAATAAATTTCAAGTCAAGCATTTGGACACCTCCATCGTAAAAACTATAAATTGTTTATTATACAGTATTTGCTCCTTTGATTAGAAATAACATCAATTTAATTTTGTTATAGTTTTACTAGACGAGTTCAATCGGAAGTTGACCAAACACCCCGAGCACTTCCGGTGTATATTCCATAACATTAAAGATAAATCGTATTTCCGGTTTGAACGACGTCTCATTGTTGAACTCGTCTATAGGATTTTATGACATTCATTTAATAAAAAATATCTGCTGAAGGGATCCCTTATTACTCATATTAAACACAATAAATTTTTGATTCTATGGGTTTTAATTTTTTTTGTCGTTTCCATAATGAAAAACAAAGGATTCTGAGACAAGAATTTCAAATGTGTCCATGTGAGCATTGATGACGGCCCTGGCGATCTGTTCAATGCCTTCGTCATACAGATCCACAGCAAATGGCAATACCTCTATATTCCATGCGTTTTAATAACAGAACTGATACAAAGTTTCTCAAAGCGCATCAACACATATTTAAATTTTTAGCCCTTTTCAGTTATGTATCAGTATATACTAAAAATCTGACATCAGATGGCCTTAAATAAATGATAATGAAAAAAATCCTGACCTTGTTCACTTTAATTGCCTGTTATCACTCTATCCATAGAAGTATATGTACAAGCGACTTAGTTTTTTCGTTTTCTGTGAATATGGGAAAATTTAGTTATTCGATTATGCGCCTTAAGCGACGATATTCGTTTACTTTGGAAAACCTAATTCTTCCCTCTCTTGTGGGCCTTCTGGACGATGTATGAAGACCCCCTGAGATTACTGGTAAAACCGCAGAGTATGCTCCCTCTTCCACTCACTGACAGATTCAACTATTCACTTACCCGATTAAATTTTAATTTAATCAGTTTCTCTCCTAACATACCTTGAATTCAAAAATTCATCTTTAAGGATGAGGGATACATCAGGAGAACAAATTAAATTCATTACTTTCCATTGATAATGAATATATTTTATGCAATTATTTTACTGATTTGCCATACCTTTCAACACTCAAAGCTACTACGTTTCCTTTTACATACGATACTAAGTTGTTAACTTTAATGAACTCTTTAAATTATTTTTTTATCATCAGAAACTACCGAAAACCCATAATAAACTACCTCTGCGTTTATCTGCAATCAGCGAAGTCATCTAAACTTCAAAGAGATGATGAATTTTAATCTTCCTTTTCAACTCCATCAATTTCAAAACGGGCTAATTTCATCTTTTTTTTTTCATCCCCTCGTCCTCTTTCAACACGGCACTCCTATGGAAACCCGAGTAATCATAATCATTACCTAAAATAACTCAATTTTCTTCCCCGAAATTCCAACATTAATTGGTACGCGATTTTAACGCCCGCTCAAGCGATTTCGAGGGAAGCGGGAGTTTTAACTTCATTACCGATTCGCGAGAATTTTATGAATTATCCAACCAGCCGAAAATTCAATTACCCAGCCGAAAAGAAGCCACCCCTCAGTATCCCTCCTTTTCGAGAAAGAGGATAAATAGAATTAAAATTACGAATAACTTCGGCCCGTTTGATCTCACTGATTAGCTGTACGATCAAAAACGTTCGCGTCAATTTAAAATTCAAATGGCTTCTCCATCCAGTCCTATTGTTCAGGATTAAAAATCCGGATGGATTTCTATGCAGGTTGAAATTAGCATACGCCTCCTTCTGATTCAGATGATCTGTCAGCGTTTCTAATTTCCTGAATATTTAAGAAAAGAAAATTATGCGCGCCTCTCTTCCTTGTAGTATACCTGGCAAGAGGCAAACTATCTCTTATGCATGCTCTTTAGATGATTTCCATATTCTTTATCACGTACGATATGAGAAACTAAAATGGAGATGATTCAAGCGTAATGAAATAAACTAGCTGTGTAAGCGAAATTTTCTCCGTCTTTTTTGAATTGGGTTTTATTTGCTCCCGGATCTTTTTTTAGTTACCTTTGAAATAACTCGTAGGGAAAAAATGGTATAATTTTATTTTCATGTTTTCTTGTGTAAATATATTCAAAATGATGAAATGAAGTTAAGGTGCTGACGCAAGATGTGATAAGAAATCAATCCGGACGGAGCGCTTGCAGAAATGTTTAAGTTCTCTTCTGAGATATAACTTTCGAATTCTGATTTGGACCTTATATTAAAAGTTAGAATAATTAAATATTCTAATGAGAAAGATCTTTGGAAAGAAATAAACACATTTTTAACTCCCACTTTTTCTAGCGTGAATTAATGAATACTACATTTAGCTCATATTAAGTTAACAGTTTACTAATAAATTGCATTATTACATTAGAATTTAGTGACGGAGTATCATGATAATTTTATGTGGTATTGGAATAAATTTTATAAAGGAAATATTTAGCATACATCTTCATCAGAGGTTTTCTATTAACTCTAATCTATGTAACGTCAAATTAAACATTTAATTGCAATCATAAATCGCAATATTCAGTTTCAACTATTAAATGAATCGCAATGCTTAAATACTCAATGATTCAAAATTTGCATTTTATTGCTATAATCCGAATTAAACGTTTACAGCACTGAGTTCTGAAACTACATAAATATTATAGAAAGGCCTTATTCAAATTAAATTGGAGGAATTCCGAAACTCTGTTTATGAACTTGGACCTAAACTAGTATACTTCCATACCGAGTACACGGCACCGCATTCTAGATTTTAAACTAATGTACCTCCAAAATACTATTCAATAGAATGCGATATTTCAAGAGATTTCCTCATTTCTATCCATTCTCTGGCTTTATAAATAAATATAAGCAGAGAGAAGCGTTCCTCCCTACCTATTACATGCTCGTAACCTCATTGGTAGAGGCGAGCGCAACCGCATTTTGCCTCCACGAGTGCTCTAGAACTTGATCATTAATATTCAACAAAATCCAGCTTAACTCATTTTCCTCGCGTTGCACATCAAGCGAAAAGGAGCTATATAGCTCACTGAATGCCGTTTCAGTCAGAATCAGGGCGGATTTATATGGCTCGGTAAACGCGACGCGATCGCGTTAACGAAATTGATGACGTCGCTACTACGTAGTGGAGCTCAGAACCATTGGAAGGACTGGATTCTCCATTCGCTCACGCAGTCGAGATGGACGATGGGAAGTGCTACAATCTCGTCGCGTTTGCAGACCCATGTAAATCCGCCATCAGACCCCTTTTGAACGGACGTTTCGTAAGGGGAAGCGAGGCTTTGGCTTGGTTTTATTTATTATGCTCGCTGTCGGTTTGAATATTTCAAGGTGGAATCGTATCGGAAATGTGTTGGAATTGTTAGGAAATTTTGAGAGGGAAATTGTTACCTTAATGCATATTGGTGGCCCGTCTAGAGTAGCGTGTGGGAGTAGTTAGAACTGTTGAGGATTTTGAAATACTTTGATATGTCTTATGGAGAAATATGCAGAAAATCGTACGCGCAGTAGCAAAAAAAGTTTTCAGAAAGAGTTAATGAGAATTAAATTTCATTAAATGCAAATGCAAAAGTAATTAAAACATTATACTAGAAAAATTTAAAAAAACACTTACATTTTTAATACCCAAACCATTTTTTTTCGGTCATTTGGTTTTAACCGGTTACAAATTTGAGACTATTTCAGTTTAAAGCTGTTTTTGTTCCAAGAGCAACTCAGATAATACGATATAACAACTTTTCGTATGAAAACTCCTAAATACCTGTTATTCACACTTTTACCAGTAATGTCATAAAAACATTTGTAAAAGAGTAAATTCTGCCAGTGATTAAATTTAATGTGTTGTAAAATTCATTTCAGAAGTATGTAACAATTTCCAAAATTTTTTTGTAGTACACATTGATGGCATTAGCTCACAACAAGACTTTTAATTGTATAGTGATTTAAATATCTGATTAAACTTTAAATTACAGTTTAATGCTTATTGAAAGATTGTAACATCCTTTTAGAAAACATCTAAAAGATGAGTAACATTGATTAAACATCCTTTAAAATCTAAGGACATCAATTTAGTAGCAGTTTATGTACTTCAGTCGAATAGTATTGGAAGTTTTTAATCAAACTACCTCGAAAGAAGTTCTCTGAAACTGTAAGAAGACTTTTATAATCTCATAAAATTCATCCATCCAATGTTCCCGATCAAGTTAAAAAAAGTTCCAAGACAGCTTTGATTTCTTCTACCGTTTGATGAAAGTTTCCCACTTTTTTTATACACCAAAACCTTCTTTTTCCTTTTTTTAATTTTACCTGAGCGTTATGTTACAGCATTAATTTGTTTCAAAAATCCGCCGTGCCAGCAAGTTTGGTCCTGCTTCCTTTTAATTTCAACCTCAACTTTTACCCTGAGTGAAGTTTTACCGGGAGGAAAAATACAGTAAGTTAACTAAGCAGAAAGTACTTTTTTTTTTCTACTGCCCATCCTTAAAACAGTTTTTTTCTCTTTAAAAAATCTTCTGAAATTTCCTTCTAGTTTTACGAAAAGTTCTTAAGGGAATAATAATAAAAAAAACTTCTTGCTGTCGTTGCGGCAAAAATTCAGAGGAAGCGAAAAAAAAATGTATTTTACCGAAATTAGAGATTCAATCAGTAAATTTCCGAAACTAATTTAAATGTTAATACGCTTCTTTAGCCATCCAATCATCTCCCGGCAGAATTTTAAATGCAATTAAACCTCTATCAAAGAGATACAGGCGTTTCGGCTGAAAAAAAAAATAAATGAGAAAAGTATGGAATTAATTTGCGAGCTACAATTAACTGGTTTTGATTAATTAATTAAAATGTAACATGCTTATTCTTCCTTTTGTGAAATAGTACTACTTTTATCTTATTCCCTCTGTGTGTGTGCTTTTCTAAAATTCATTTACGATTTTTTTTTTACTGAAATGTTGCATTTTTTGACTGCCTTCCCGAGAGAAAAGAACTAGTTTGAGTTTATTTTTCATTTTTGATGTAAAACCTTGGGGAGTTTTCTAGCCTCTCCCGTAACTTCGATGAATATGAAACGAATTAAAAATCTTTTTTTCTCTTTAGTTTTATGGGATTTTTAAAAATGGGGTACCGAAATAGAGTTCAGGATTGGAAGTGAAAAACAATTAATTAGGTTCTTAATAACGTTACTTTTCTAATTTGACATTGAATTCTTTAAAATAACTTACTTCGTGATTATTCGTGATAATAAAAATAATCGTGTTTTTATACACTTACTAAGCTTTTTTAAAATTACATTTTAAACAAATTGTCTAATAAACTAGTTAAGTTACCCAGCATCGGCAGGTAGAGTTTATTAATATGTATTTAAAAAAGTTTTCACAAGTTGCATGCCTATCTTTTTCTGAATTAGCCGTTATACCTATCATCCCGGCATCCACTTGGTCTTTTTCATTATGGGTCCTACTGTGTAAATCTACCATAACTCATCCCTTCCCGCATTTAACTTTTTGGCATTTACCAATTATCCATTTTGAAAAATCCAATTAAAAACATCGAAGTCATTTAGCACAAAGTGTAAAAATATGTGTCCCATTTGAAATTAATTTATCGTTTTCCAAATAATGTGATATTAACTTAACCATGAGAAATTAATTCCGACAATTAATTCAGTTTAACTACGTAAGAAATAAGAATATTCAACATCATATCTAGTTTATATTTAAATTATTAAAATTAGGATGAAGCATTACATTTTCCACTTTTATGATACATCCTAGATAGTATTATAATCATCCCACATATGATAATATCGATATACGTTATTTAATATATGCTAGTGAAAGCTAAAAATGTAACTTTTTAAAATGAGATTATTTATATGCAATTATACTATAATTGCGTAGTTGTATTTAGATATTAGTAAAATAAATACTTAAATTAAATTTTTCTCGTAAAAGATAATTATAAAACCAATTGTTCCAGTGGAACAAGAATGTTACAATGAATTTCAAAATAATACAAAAATGTAAAAATAATAGAGCATTTTCAGTCACATGACTCGGACCTTAGTAACGTTGTTCCTGTCCTCCACGTCGTCAAGTGTGACGTCACGTGCGAATGCTCTATAGAAGATTAATTACAAATTTAATAATAAAAAAAGTATTTTTTTATTTTTTATGAAATATTTAATTTCCTTCATTTCTTATTAAGGTGCCTGCCTACCTAAAAAAAGCCGTTTTTGACCAAAAATTCCAATTTTTTTTTTGTATTACATAATTTCAAAAAGCACATCTATAGCTTTCCAAATCAGTTTAAAATTTGTCTTTATCTTTCCTAGAACCAAGGTTACAGAAAAACCAAATAGGGTTGTAAAGGGTGTGTTTATCAAGGGTCAATACTTCATTCGCGTTTTTCTCAGAATCACTTTTTTGCTATTTTCCTCCTCCGCAAAACTTCATAACTCATTCATAAGTGAATTTTTATAAAACTTGGGCACAATACTTGACATAATATGATTTAGGAGTCCCACTATTTTTTTGGTTATATGTGTAATATTTTTTATTTTATGAATAGTATAATTAAAAACTTTACTGAATTTTGGTGTTTTTTTTTTTAATTTTTCAAGTTTAGTTCTATAACTTTTTATATTAAATAAATTTAGACATAAAAATAGTAGGCCTCCTAAAACATGTTTTTACGAGGATAATAAAGTTTACAAAACAAAAATATCTTCATATAAATTTGAGTTATGATGTTTTGCGGAAAGGCTGTTTTTTTGTGATTTTTATGCATAAATTCTTCAATAATATGAAAATTAAAATTAATATTTAATTATTTTTTACATAGTTCATAGTTTTTAGATGTATTTAATTGCATAAACCACAAATTAGGTCAAAATTTTAATTATTTAAAAAAAAGCCTCCATAGGTAGGCAGGCACCTTAATTACTTTATGCACATATAAATTTTAAGTAGGAAATTTATAGTTATACAAAGCCTTTAAACTCTAAACACCTATAATTTAACTCTTAAAGATTATAATCATAGCTTAAAAATATGTATGTTACGGGCAATGTGATAAATTCAATGACATTTATGAATGAAATTTATCACTTTGCCCGCCTCCACTTCGGGCATTATTAATAATGCCCGATTAATCACTTTGCCCGTAACATATACATATAATGGAATTTATTCTGAAAAACATGAACGCTAATAAAAAATATAAACCTCTTCTGTATAAAGAAATATATTACTATATAGATTCGTTTTTCTCATAAACAACTGATAATAATTAATGCAACACTATTGAAATTTAAATCCTACTGCTTAAACTACAAGCTGCTATCACTACTAGCAACTTGCAAATTAACTCATGTCATGAAAAATTTTAAAATCCCAGCATAACACCATGCAGCATTGCTTTTTTTAACGATAGAAACACTCCCCAGTTTAGAAAGTGAAAGCCCCCAATTTAAAAACTCCAATATCCCGATTCCGGATGCCCTCCCAATAAATAATTCATTCCATTGATTCGAACTATCTAATTTCCCGATCTTCGCGGGCTATTTTCTCATCCGACTGAAAATCAAGTCTGGTTTATGCATGGAACACTTTCACCCCAGTCCAACTGTAACCGCTTCGCTATCAGTTCATCAATATTGAAACCATCGCATCCGTGGCAATGGGGATATAAGTGGGAGGAAGCAGACTGCGGAGAGCTGCAGTTATAAACTCCGATAACCAATATCGATTCTGGGGAACTTAAAGATTTGACTCGCATTGAAATGTGTTGACATTCTGATGAGGATTTATTCTTTCTCTTCACAGACGGTCTGGTTTCGAAGGTTGAACTTGGGATTGAAATTTGTAGGATAGGTTTCCTGGTCGTATTTGGGTTTTTAACTTGTTTTCATGTGTTTATTTATTATTATTTTTTGTTTCTGTGTTTTTATTCTCTTAGGGATTTTAGTTCGAATACTTTATACCTCAGTTTCTTTACTGATTTAATAAATTTGCTTTTTTACGAACGGTATGTATTTAATGTGGGCCTACCACTTTGAGTTATACCACTCAAGAGAATCCACTTAATTATGTTATTATACATAATAACATCCTATATAATAAGCATTTATCATCAAAATGAATTAACTAAAAAGCGGGAGGGCGCACGCTACATCATTACCCAACGATTTTATTGCTGCAATACAGTTTTCTTCACTTTCAAAACAATATTTTTTTTCAAACATATATTCAAAAATTATTATTATAAATTATATATTATATATTATAAATTTCAAACATATAATTTTTTGTTCAGATGGATTTTGTAGTTTGTCAAGAATATGTCTTCGGCTTACAAGAGAAAGGCACTAAGTCACTTATGGATAATATTTTAAAAGAGGAAGAACGATGCCAACGAACAAGCGTATTCCCAAAATCTCCCCAAGCTGAAAAGTGATTAGTGAAGTAGTAGTAATTAGTGCGTAACTTCATACAGAATAGATGAACCAGAAGTGACTTAGTGCCTTTCTCTTGTAGGCCGGCGATGTGAATTATTTTATGAATTAAATCCCTTTTTCCAGACTTGCGTCAGTACCAACTTTTCGATTCACTGTGTCAAATGACACAGATTTCGCACTCAAGAGCAACAACCCATAGGTAATAAGCGAGCCAAACACCACAAAGATGGAACTGGGATGAAATTGAATCACATGACCCGCCGTCATGACAGGGAACTTCTTCTCTCTCATCCTCTCCACACAACGAACGACTTGAGCATTCTCATCAACGCACGCGAAAGTGAACTGATCGTGAAGTTCTTGGAGAACCAGTTCCGTCTCCTCTAGCTTTTTCGTGATCCTGTGAGCGCACAGGTTCTGCACGATGAAAGTCAAAGGCATCACCGTCATACCGGGTAAGCACACCAAAATCATACAGATAGGAAGCGATTTAGAGCCCAAAACTAACATAAATCCTCCTGAGACAAACATAAATGTCAATTGAATCAGAAGAAGAAGAAAAGTCGCTGTCGAAAAGCATTCTTGCAGTTCATGGGCTGCCTTGTGCGCTTTCTGGTGTATGCGCATGTGCAGCATCATCGTTTTCGGGGAAGAGTTGTCCTTCAGGGATCTGTTCATGTTTTCTATGGCATTGCTGAACTTGAACCATATTACGCTGCACATGATAGACATGCAGCTTGGGAAACCTGCTATGACGAAAAACACTAAAAACAGCATGCATAATCGGACGGCCGAAGCCAGAGTCGGGTTAGATATTTTCACTTGAAATTGGTAGTTCATAGACAGCGCTTCCATTTCTTCTAACATGGTATATTCAGTGAGAATCGAGCACAGTAAAGCTGTAAGAAGAGCCCCGAACAAACTGATATTAATGAAGTAATCATGTGTCTTTATGAATTTATTTTGATGTAACGATATTGTCTGGAACTGTCTGATTAATTTGTAAATGACAAATCTCTTGGATTTGACGGAATGCCACAATGCTATTATGAGTAGAACAAAACAGGAGTTGGGTACAGCCAAAGAAATGGGCAAGTTATAACGTATAACAGAAGTCAATCCCATGGATACAGAGTATATAGTTGTGAAATACATGAGCACAGGAAAAATTTTCCGATAGAATGCATAGCAGTTCTTTTCATATTGTACTCTTTCAAAGTCGATTCCATAAACTAACAATATTTCCAACAAGTATCCGTATCCTTGAGGCGACATATTAGCAAGGAAGTTTAGTTTAAATATTACGTGCATCAGTCGGAACAGTGCCTGATATTTAGTAATAAATTCAAGTGGTTTTTTTGGCATAAGAGGTTGTCCTAGAAACGTTACCGTCATTGAAATTTAATAGACAATAAATATTAATATATACTTGTTAAAAATAATTAGGAAAGAAGAGTTCAACCTTTTCTTATTGATCTTACTGATATTGATATGTTTCCTTGTATAAAAAAGGTTTTATTAGCCAATCATATTAAACGAATTAGGATGAAAATGCCTTTATTGTAATGCTTTTGAGGTAGTTTGTAAACTTTATTTTATTGGAAAATTTTCAATTCAAAAGGGTTCTTTGTATGATATACATTGATGTAGTATTGCTGCTACAGTAACTACCAAGTATTGATACTATTCAAAACATAAAAATTCAATACACATAATTCACAATTTACAATTACGCAATTATCTTTATCTGTTCGTATACTCTTCTTAACAATGTATATTCTTATTTTTTAATATACTAAAGGCACTCCAAAGTTATACAAAAAGTTTTTTAATACACTTGTTCCGTATATTAAAATTCAAACTGTCTGAAATTAAGTGTATTCACTGAGTACCAAAATTATTTTAATAATAATAAATTTTAGATCAGGCTAGCATGTAATTTCATTCAAAGAAAAAAGTATATACTCTACATTTAAAACTTTTTTGCACTAAAAATAAAGCAAACATAATTAACTAATTATCCTCATAATAACTTTATCATTTTTGTGTTCAGAATTAATGTTTCTTAATACTAGTTTTTCTTTTATCAAAATTTTGTCAAAATTTCAGTAAAAAGGCCAACTAGAATTGCTCTTTATTTGAACGTTAATGTTTCAGCAAGTATAATGCAGGTAATTCTATAAATACAGGATGAACAATAAACAGTTCTAAATACAAATGCAATGTGGTGGTTCGTATGACACAGCATTTTCCCTGACTTAGTGCCTTTCTCCTGTAAGCTGTAATGCTGGAATCCAAATATAGCAGTAAACAAACAAGCTCCAAAGAATAAATGGTATACCAAAGTATATTAAAAATCCAAAGCTTTTAATAGTAGGTACTTTAAATATTATACCACTGACTGCAAAATTGATTTGTCAGTAACGGCAAACACTTCATGCTTTCAATTAAGAAACAGAATTGAAACCCTTTTTTAAGACTTGGCGTTACTACCAACTTTCTCTCGATATAGTGTATCAAATGACACAGATTTCATACTCAAGAGCAACAACCCATAGGTAATAAGCGAGCCAAACACCACAAAGATGGAACTGGGATGAAATTGAATCACATGACCCGCCGTCATGACCGGGAACTTCTTCTCTTTCATCCTCTCCACAAAACGAACGAGTTGAGCATTCTCATCAACGCATGCGAAAGTAAACTGGTCGTGAAGTTCTTGGAGAACCAGTTCCGTCTTCTCTAGCTTTTTCGTGATCCTGTGAGCGCACAGGTTCTGCACGATGAAAGTCATAGGCATCACCGTCACACCGGGTAAGCACACCAAAATCATACAGGTAGGAAGTGATTTGGAGCCCATCATTATCATAAATCCTCCTGAGACGAATATAAATGTCATTTGAACCAGAAGAAGAAGAAAAGTCACCGTCGAAAAGCATTCTTGCAGTTCATAGGCTGCCTTGTGCGCTTTCTGGTGTATGCGCATGTGCAGCGTCATCGTTTTCGATGAAGAGTTATCCTTCAGGAATCTGTTCATATTTTCGATGGCATCGCTGAACTTGAACCACATTACACTGCACATGATAGACATGCAGCATGGGAAACCAGCTATAACGGAAAACACTAAAAACAGCATGCATAATCGGACGGCCGAAGCCAGAGTCGGGTTAGATATTTTCACGTGAAATTGGAAGGTCATAGTGAGCGTTTCCATTTCCTCTATCATCGTATGTTCAATGAGAATCGAGCACACTGAAGATGTGAGAACAGCACCGAACAAACTGATATTAATGAATAAATCGTGCGTCTTTGCGCGGTTATTTTGATGTAACGATATTGTCTGGAACTCTTTGATTAATTTTTTAATGACGAATCTCTTGGATTTGACGGAGTGCCCCACTGCTATTATGAGTAGAACAAAAAAGATGTTTGGTACAGCCAATGAAGTGGGCAATTCATTACTGATAACAGAAATCAATTCCATTGATACTAAGTATATAGTTGTGAAATACATGAGCGCAGGGAAAATTGCTTGATAGAATACACGGCAGTTCTTTTCATATTGTACTCTTTCAAAGTCGATTCCATAAACTAACAATATTTTCCACAAGTATCCGTATCCTTGAGGCGACATCTTAGAAAAGAAATCTTAGTTTAAATATTACGTGCATCAGTCAGAACAGTGCCTGATTTTGGAAATAAATTAAAGTGTTTTTTGGCATAAGAGGTTGTCCTAGAAACGTTACCGTCATTGAAATTCGTTAATAATAAAATAATATTTATATAGTAAATAATATTAATATATTCTTTTTAAGAATAATTAGAAAATAAGAGTTAAACCTTTTGTTATTGATTTTATTGATAGTTATATCTTGTATTAAAAAGGTGTTATTAGTCAGCCAATCATATAAAACGAATTGACAATGCCTTTATTGTAATGCTTTTGAGGTAGTTGTAAATTTTATTTTATTGGAAAATTTTCAATTCAAAAGGGTTCTTTATATTATATTGTCAGTATTTTCCACTTACGTAATTCTCTTTATCTGTTCGTATACTTTTATCAATGCATATTCTTATTTTTTAATAAGCACTCCAAAATTATGTAATAAGGTTTTGAATACACTTGTTCCCTATATTAAAATTCGAACTGTCTGAAATTATGCGTATTCACCATAGAGATATAATAGGTTGACTCATAAAATGCAAACAAAACGAGGTCGTGTCGTCACAAAATACAGAAAGTTGGTCTGCCAATGTTAATAATATGGGAAACTATGCATAAAAACCGACAAAAATAACTGATTTCCACTAAATTAATTGTTTTTTTAGCAGTAGTTACTGATAGATGATAGTTCAAAATAATTTTTAAAAATGAAATAATAGATGTAACTAGATTAATTTAGTTTTTATAGGGTTTCAATTATTACTAATATCAGTTTATTCACAATAGAAAAAGCTTATTCACGGCTTTTATCTAAGCATTGCTGAAATAACACTCGCTCGTCCTAATTGTTTTCTATGATTTTTTTAGCTGATTTAATCTTTATAACTGTATTTTTTATTGTTTTAGTTAGGTGCAAATAATTTTAAAAGTCAATAATATTTTTTCAATTTTGCATTACTTTCAATGATTTCAATCTTCTTGTTCTTATAAAATATTTTAGTTTAATTTTCCTACATTATATTTTAATTTCATATCTAGCTATCATTTCAAGTTCAGTATTCATATGAGAGACATAATATTAATATGATAATAACAGGTAAAATAATATGATATTATTCATGAAAAATTTGACAGAAATGATAAATTTTAAAATTTAATATCTTAACTAATTCAAATAAGTTATTTCAACAATACTTACATATGTAAGAGCCGTGAATAAGCTTTTTCCATTGTGAATAAACTGTTTTTAGTAAACATTAAAACCCTATAAAAATTAAATTAATCTAGTTACATCTATTATTTCATTTTTAAAAATTATTTTGAACTATCATCTCTCAGTAACAAGTGCCAAAAAAACCCAATCAATTTAGTGGAAATTAGTCATTTTCGTCGGTTTTTATGCATAGTTTTTCATAGGATTAACATTGGCAGACCAACTTTCTGTATTTTTGTGACGTCACGAAATTTTATGAGCCAACCAAAAGACAATGAAGGTACACAACCATGAAAAAAATTGAGGACAATATTTGAGAGCGTTGGGATTTTCGGCCATTACCTCCAAAAATGACAAAAATATCAAAACTTTGACCGTGTTGCGTGAGGGTCAATCGTTGACCGATTTCAAAAATTTTTGTTGCATTACTTGTATGCATGTTTTCCGCACTATAATATTTCGAATTTTTGACTTTAGTCTTTTTCGACCCGTCCTAATGAACAATAAACAGTTTTAAATAAATGAGGTGGTTCGTGTGCCACTGCATTTTCCCTGAAGATAACAGTTTTAATGGTGTCAATAATTACTTTTATTTAGGTTTAAAAGATTAATAATTAAAACTGCGACATTTATAAAGAGTGATTAGAATCAAATTATCAAACGAGAATCAAATGAAAGAAAATACACGGCAGGAAGCTTTGCCTCACCTTCAATCTTCTTTATTGAGTGTCTCAAACCCATATTTCCCAATCCCACTTGGTTAGGTGCGAAGGGAAGCTCTGATTGGTTTGTCCGAAGGATGTGATCGCTCTGATTGGCCCTATTTGGAGGTGGAAATCTTACAAAGTGCGATTGGAAGAAAAAATATGCGCCTCCAGTGGATTGTATGATTTTCCTCTTCTTGAAGAATAGTATGAGTGCTGCTTCTTAATTAAAACTGCGAAAGAATAAACGAGAGTTTAGATAGTGAAGTACAGAGAAGGTAAAAAATTCGTATACATCATCACACCTCCTTCAACTTCTTGCAAGACAGGAAGTACACCTTGGAGCAATTGAAAGGCAAGTCCTCCTCCGGAATCTCCCTCACCTTCCACTCGATCTCCCCGAACCCACTTCCCTCCAGCCCCTCCTGGATGTCCCCCTCGCTCAATTCGAGGCAGTGGAACCTGTTGCTGCCCACCTGCCAGTAGGAACACATGATGACCCCTACCATGACCAGGTGACCTCCTGTCATCAGCAGACGGTTAGCCCTGGCAAGGATGCGGCGGTAGGAATCCAGGTCGGCGGCAGCGGCTTCGAAAGTGAGTCCCGTGACCAGGACGTCGAAGGGGGTTGAAGAGTACTCTGGAGGGAGCACTTGGTCCTGGAGCACGTCCGAGTGGACCACGGCTTTGACCGAGGAGCGGATGCGGGATTCGATCTCACGGCAAGCGGCGTCCGAGTCGCTGCTGTGAACGGATGAAAGGATTTGAGACTTGCATGAAAAAACTGGACATCAAAAGCAATCTATTAACGAGGAAACATTCTCAGGCTGAACACACAAAAATGGGCGAAAATTTTATTGGGGTTAGTAGATGACTCGAAACACTTATTATTGTGAAAAAACTAGCTGCGGAATTACAGTTGAAAAGCAGTAAAAATTTTTTAAATCATTACTTTTAACACCAAATGTAATCTGTAAAGCCGTTTAAATCGTCCAATCAAAAAAGGTTCATCAAATGCAAGCCAAGTCGCGAAGTGGTGCTAACTGAATGGGTTCGGCATCTCAGAACCCTATTTTCAATACTACCTTACTCCTCTCCTAATGAAATTCCGCAGCTGATTTTTTCACTGTGTTCCGAGTCATCTTGTTATGCGTATAAAATTTTCGTCCCTTTCTGTGAGTTCATCCTGGGAATGTTTCCTTGTAAGTGCCAACATATAAAAGAAAAAGCTGCAGTAAAAAAAATGTTGATTTAATAAAAAAAATCCTGTCGACTATGCTTCCGGAAACCCCTGTAGTTTGTGCAGGAAAATCCTGTTATATTGATACAGACTGCGTAGTCAGACGAGACAGCGACAACATTTATCGGTTAATGGGATTCCTATTAAAATAATCTGCTGCATACATTTAAATTCTGTATCAATATATAAGGAATTACATGCGGAAATAGAGGGGTATTCTTTCATCTGGTAGCATAGCTGACAGGATTTATTTTTTAAATCAACAGCTGTCTTAGAGTGTGAATGTCATTGCCAACCTTAAAAACAGGCTAAAAGCAACAATCATGAATGGTAGTGTTCGGCACTAGTTAACTAGAACTAGTTGCAACTAGTAGTTAACTACCGATCAACTACTAGTTAACTAGTAGTTTAACTACTTTTAGTTTAAAGTAGTTCAACTATTAGTTTAACTACTTTTTTAATCAACTACTAGTTAAAACTACTTTCAAATTTTCAACTACTTCAAAAAAAAATTTATTTAAAATTTAAAATTTTTATCAAAGGTAGAGTACTCAAATAGAGTATTTTCAGGGGACGTCACAAGCAGTTATTTTCTCTTAACTGTGTACTTTCTGTAGGGCTTTTAACTGTTGCTAAGGCCGTTGTTTATCTGTTGCTACGGCGGTTTTTAGGTATGGGATCACGTGATTACAAATGCTCCAATAGAAGAATTCCACTGCTAGTCATTTTCTGTAACTGTTAACCTCTGTAGGGCAAAAAACTGTAACATCTTCTGTTGCTAAGGTCGTTGTTAGGTCCGAGTCATGTGATTGAAAATGCTCTATACCTTAACCAGAAATAAAGAACATTTTTGCGCGAAGCTTAAACGATTTTTGCTTTTGTGACATAGATAAGAAAGATGTATTAGAATTTTGCCAAAAAATATTTTATGAAATTAAATAGACTAGTTAACTAGTAGTTAACTACTTTGGGAAATAGTTAACTACTAGTTGCAACTAGTCCCAGGAAAAAATAGTTAACTACTAGTTGCAACTATAATTTCCCAGACCAGTTATTAGTTGGTAGTTAACTATTTTTTGACCACTAGTTGCCGAACACTAATGAATGGTAGCTCATACAAAGCCCAAAAGATGACTTGATGTAAAATCAACTTTAAAATGACCGGTTAAGGAAGATCAACTTTTTGGGACTTAAACTCGTTTTTGATATCTAGTGTCCAGGCGGTTATGATTTCAATCAGTGCCCTACAGTACTTGTGAATCTCTCTCAAAGGACAATCTTAACCAAAGAACCAGTTCAATAACCAGTGATGTAGGAACTAAAGAGGATTGCCTGCATCACTGGTTATCGCAAGAAACAGCTCACCCGTAGTGGATGTATCCAAGTAGGATAGTATGGAGTTCAACACCCTCGAAATTTAAATAATTATTCAGGTACTAGTTTTTTTCCTTGAAAGTTCTTTAGCATAGCAATAGGAGCGTTCTCCCTCGAGTGTCAGCCTCTGAGTGAGAAAAAAAAACCCAGATAGCAGCTACCTTTTTCCTTCTGCCTTGGCGACCTCCTGAAGAAAGATGGTCCAGTCTATGATGTCTTCGTCTTTCCTCAACCACTTTCGCAATTCCTCGCAGTTGCTCTCTAGAAAATCGCTAAGGACAACATACTGGAAGTACTTGCAAGCGGTCGCCACGTTGTGCACTGTGGGACCACTTCCCAATTCAAGCAGACGCTCACCGCTAGCTTTACCTGAAGCGCAAGATTTACTGTTAACGATAGTTCATAAATTCCTTAAGTTCATTATTCACTAAAGTTCATTAAATTCATAAATTCATTTTGGTATGGAAAGAGACAAAACAAAGTGAGATAAACCACTTACCTGATGAAAAGAAGCTATTAAGACAAGAAAACCAAAAAGTATAATTTTTATAACTCTTTTCATTTTTCAGACGATATAGCTTATACTTTTTGTAATTAAGGGGATTCAAATTCTTCTGGTAATCCTCTTTGATTTTTTCCTCGATTTTAGCCATAATTTTATGTGTTCTAACGACAACACAGGGTAAATTCTAGAAACAGGAAAAGGCTTCCAATAAACTCTACTGCTGCTTTCCAAGATAGAAAATTAAATTAAAGAGTTGAAGGTTCGAAATTTATAAGAAGAGATGACTTGACAATTTTTATTATCCGACATTTTATCTATGATGAAATTTGTTGGATGTCATCTATCTTATTTGTTACATTATCATTTTAAATAAAATTAAACTTATCTATCCCGATTAAGAGAGTTCAAGTCATGACCAAGGTTTTAAGATTGATAAATTGCGATAACTCTGGTTATGCATTCATTAAAATTATTATCTTATAACATTGAATCGCCGTGATAAAAAATTGATCGTGTACAATGCAGCTGAATAAAACTAATAATTTTAATGATAAAAAAGTAAATTAGGGAGGGGAGTTTACACAACAATGGGTATCAGTCAACACAAAACTATTTGCACACTTTGGGAAACACGTTTTAAGTGTTTAAATCATGTAATAAAAAAAAATTGATCAGAAGAAATGCAATTATTGATTTATTTAAAGAAGTACTCAAACTAGAGTATACATTAAAGCCATATTGATATTTTAATAAATTGGGTAATGGAAGTCCTTTATGTCATCCTTCATGTAAAAACACAAATTGATTGATTCTCAATAAACGAATCAATAAATTCAACTTCTATTAATTTGATTGATAAAATGTTTCTAGGGTAACACCTAGACGCATCAAAAACACTTCTTTTCAATTTAATCCTAAAAGTCGTGTTTTCAGTGCAGTGTTTTCCAATAGAGGAACTAAACCGCATGTTAATATGGAAGCTCAAGGATACGGATATTTATGGAAAACCGTATTAGTGTTTGGAATAAAGGTAGAAAAGTCAAAAAATAAAAACAGGTACTACCATGGAATACTACGAATTATTTTCCCAGCGTTAACGTACTTTGTACTAGGATACATCTTGGTTATAGGCTCATTTTCCATACATAAGTACAGTTTTCCCATTTCCTTGGCTTTAATCAACAATCTTCAAGTATCGTGTTCGACTGCTTTGTGGCATTCCGTTAATTCAAAGAGATTCACAATTCATAAATTAATCAAAGAGTTCAACTCTTTATCCATCAATCAAAAACGGTTATCATACAAAAATGAAATTTTCATTAACATTGGTTTATTGTTGACATTATTCATGTCAATTCTGTGTGCAATTATCTTTATATGTACCATTCCGGAGGATTGGGAACAACTGATTACGTTCTATCAATTTCACCAGAAAATACCCAACCACCCGAACCTGGCTTCAATTGTGAGATTCTGCACACTGAACTTGATTTTACTGGTCGTGATTGTCTTTCCATGTTGCATATCCATTATGTGCAGTGTAATGTGGTTCAAGTTCAGCGAAGTCATCGAGCACCTGAACATATCAATCCAGCACAGTTCTTGCCCGAAAGCCTTACCACTCCTGATGCGCACGCACCAAAGAATATACAACACAGCCAATGATCTTAGTAACTGTTTTAGTTTCGTGTGCTTTCTCCTTCTGTTCATCCAAATGTCTTCATTGTTCGTTTCTGGGGCAACGATATCGTTCACCATCCTGGAATCGCTCCCGCTTAGTACAGTTTGGATAAGTCTGCCCGGTGTGACAATGATTACCTTGACTTTCATCGCACAAAACCTATGCGCTCATAAAATAGCGGTAAAACTCAGAGAGACTGACTTGATTCTCCAAGAACTTCACGATCGGCTCACTTTGAATGGCGATGGCACTCATCTCGTTGATATTGTTGAGAGGATGAGAGAGAAGAATTTCCCACCCATGACAGCGGGTCACGTGGTAGAATTCAATCCAAGCTTCATCTTCGTTACGTTTGGTTCTCTCGTTACCTATGGGCTGTTGCTCATGAATGCCACTTCTGGATCATTTAAAACCATGAAAAGTAGTGCAGTGCCCACAACAGAAACAGTGGCAACACAGAAATTAACCTTTTAGTCAGTGTAACACTTTTAAATCACTCAAATATTTTCGAAATTTCTCAAGCAGGCTTATAAGTTAAAAAATTAAGCATGAAAAAGATGGAATTTTTGGGTGAATTGCGAAAATAGCTGTAGCCTTCATGAAATAAAATGTGTGAATAAAGAAATGTTTGACTGAGAAATATTTCTTTGATAAAACTTAAGTACCTTTTATGTTTTAAACAACTTGTTATATTCTTAACTAAAGAAAATATTTTCTGATAAATTTTATATTTTTACATACTAATCGTCAAAACGAAATATTTTATGGAACATTGATTATAACAATATAATTGAATGTAAGTCCAGATTATTATAGAAACATTATATTAGTTATTTGAAGTTCCAAAATTGTGCCATCTCAACTTCAAAGCCATAATGAAGCGTAACAAGCCCTGTTAATTAAATAGATTTAATACTTCATAATTGATTATCAATTTGATACAATTATTTATTGAAATTTTTTCCACCAAACGGTTATCATAATATCTACTGCAAATTCACTTCAACAGAAAATATGTAGACAGACAGCGAACTCCAACTTGATTTGAAAATAATCCATCCACCCAGTTTGATCCAATTGAAACGATTGACCCGAATCTCAATCAAATCACGAACTTTAACTAACACCATTAACCGACGGCGACCGCCCATTTCGTTAACCAAATCCATTAAAGCGACCATTATTGCGTTATCAGCATTCAACAGAAGAATGATTAGGCGTCTATTAATCCCACAACTCCCCTCGAATGAATAAACAACCCGCGACCAATCACGAGACGACCCGGAAGTGACGCAAAAGCCGACGTAGTAGTAGTAATTGAAATCAAACACAAACCTCCCCCCCCACGATTCATCACTGGCATTGTCTTAATCAACAGAAACTATACGGGATCATTAAAGTCAGCCCCCTTTTGCGGGGGCGCTACAAAAGGAGCCCCAATTACGGTCTGCCGGGGCTCTTCCGTTGGGAACGCTTCCTTCCGAGCCCTTTCCGTAGCCCGGGATTTCCGGGACAGGCCCGGTCGGGCAGAGATTAGATTACCAGTTGGTTGTTGTGGGTGGGTGCGTTTGGTTCGGTCGGGGACAGTTTCGGTTGAGGGCCCTTTGATGTGGCAATGAGGAGGGCTGATTGCGTCTGGGATTGCCGAGGGGGGTGTCTTTGAAGTGGTGATGGGGGAATTTGGTGGGAAAAAGTGGATTTGCCTTTGTCTATCTCGTTCTATCTGTTTGAAATTGGGGTAACTTTGGCTCAAGTGAAGTGTTTTTTTCACATTAAAAGCAAATAAAAGTTGTTAACCAAAACAAATTTGGCAAGGTCCCTGGTTTATATTCATTGTTTTTAACATGATCAACTTAAACTGTAATATAAACTGTTTTCAAAGTGCGGATTTAAATTTTAAATATTTTTAAAGAATTTTAAAATGTTGGGCTAAAGTAATCTTGAATCGTGGTAACTTTGGTGTCCTCAAAAATCCAGACCGAAAAAATCAAAAAGTTAAGGCTTTGAGTTAGTTTTAGCTAATGCTGTACCATTTACATGTGTTGCTAAATCATCTATAAATAAAAATAATCTCTATCACAAGTACATAAATAAATAAAGTAAGTAAGAGTAGATATAAATAAAACCCCACCATAACGCTGCATGGAGACCGCATTGACCGTTTTATTCAGAGCTAAAATTTGTAATTCAGGTCCTATGTTGAAGATATTTCATGGTATTGACTGCTGTTCGGTTAGTTTTTGGTGTTATTGCATTAGGCCCATATTATAGTTCAGCTAGCTCTAAACAAGGTATTAACTGTCGAAACATGAATATTGTTAAAGTTTTCAAACACACTCTTTCTGAAGGCTTCTGCTTAACATTTATAATGTGTTAATTTTTCAACTACATTTACTATCAACGAATAAAATGCAGCATAAAAATATATTCTCTGTTACTTGGTAAGATATAGATAAGGGGTAAACTTTTTAATGACTTCCTTATTTAAAATAAAAGGGTCATTAAACATTACTTCAAAAAAAAAAATCCGTATAGTATTTCTCAGATTCTTTTATAAAGTGGCATCTAAAAACTCCTCTCTTCAACTTTCGGTGTTCAAAATATTTTCACAACAACAGTAACAAGACATCATCAGTCTGAAAAAGTGTTTTTAAATTGGATATATTCTTAAATTTATGATCTTTTGAGATCAAAGGTAATCTTTTACTTAACTTTCTACATCAAACAAAATTGGAGTAGCACATTTTACTTTTTTAAATGGAATGTTACTTTGCAAACGTAGTATTTGAATAATATTTCATTTTATGAGATTCGCATATTCTTTTCAAACACAGGGAATTTTGCGCAACGAAGGTTTTTGTTTTGTAAATGTTCTTAGCTGATCATTATCCCTTTCTTTGAGAGAAGCCTTTTTTATATTACAGTTAATTGAGCAATTCGTACAAATTATTTTGCGGGGCAATGCATTAATTTTCTTATGTATTTTATGCGTTTAAAGAACTCTTTGAGTTATTATTCGAAAATTACTACATAACTTTAATAAAAATACTAGTTTGTCATCGATATTTTGTTTTAATTATTAATGGATTTAAACATCAAAGAAATTCATAAAAAGTTATTTTCCCTTGTCTACAAAATCTTATTATCTTTAGATGTTTTTAAGGATATTTTTTACTCTTTAGCATGTATGTAAAGACATAATGTATTTTACAGTCTTAATAACCAATAATGACACCGTTTAAAAAGTATAAAAACGTTATTGTTGAATATGTGAGCCACGGGGAGATACCTATCCGAAGGTCGCGTAAGACTCAAAAGTATACTTCGGAGTTAAATTCGCTTCAGTCGGTATTTATATCCCATTTAAATAATCAGACTCTTAGGGATGAGTAAGCTTGCCACAAACATATAAATTTTATCAACATTTTAATTTAATTTAATTGATCTATTAACAAGCATATTTGTTAAATAAGGAAGAAAAAAAAACAGAAACCCAAAAGTAAATAGTTAAACGTTTAGAAGTTTTTTTTAATACTTTTTATTTTCTGTGGGTAAAGTGATTTTTTATTGGAAAATGCTACATTTATACAAAAAAAATACTATTTTTATACTAAATTGTTTTAAGATTTCAAGTAACGATTGCACTGTTTTGTGGGTGTGCTTGCTCAATGAACTGTTTTTACTGAAAATAAGTCATTAATGAAAAAAAAATATTCTAAAAAAGTAGCAAGTCGCTTTTAAGTTAATCTGACTAGTAATCTCGACTAGTGACATGTAAACTTCAATAAACTTTAGATTAATATACTTGGGACATAAAACTAAGAAACGCATTTAAAAACAAAGTCTTACAACTTTTTATAAATTCGTTATTTTTCAAATATATTCCTTTCCACGCGGATGAAAAGAATTCAACTAATGCATTGGGATTTCTTTGAACTGTAATATTTATTCCGGACATTAATTAGCATTTTCAAAGAAATAACGATTCATTCTTCTTTGATTCTACAAATACTGTCCTTATTTTGCATAAATGCATATTTTTTATAATATACCATTCTGTTCCGTTAAGACACATGCACGATTAAGTTTTTATTTCACGTTTCACCTCTTAGTTATAATAATGCATATTTTATCTGGATTTAAGTTGTAGAGAAATTCTAGGTAAAATTGCAGTGGGTTTCGAATACTTTAATGTTTTAATGTCTTGCACAACCGAATTTCTCTTTCAAAAAGTAAGTACCCCCAAAAAATTCAAAATTTATCAAAACTTATTTCTGACTGACTTTTGAGACGGTCAGGTCTGTCAGTTTGGATGATCAGGTTTAAGTCTATTATGTTTTCGGCATTCACTAACTTACCTAATCCCTTATTTGTTTATTTATTTATTTAAAACTGCCAAACCGTAGGAAGCACATTGTCATCCAAAATAGTGTAGTAGGCATCGTCGTTGAGATTATCATGAATGGGATATCATGAATAGTGTAGTAGGCATTCTACGATATTTATCTTTTAGATTCAATTGTACCCATTCTGAAACCCCAATCTTACTTGAACAGCGCAGATCACTTATTATTCTTAAGTTTTTCCATAATATTTTACATAACAATATTGATTGCCCTTTTATATTAAATCAAATAAATATACATGTTCCCCCATATAATACAAGAAATAGCAAAATTTTAAAAGAACCTTTTTATTCCAAATCATATTTGAATAAACAAACAATAATACAATTCATAAAAATAATAAATCACTTACCAGAGCACAGTGACGTATTCTTTGATAGTTTTAAAAAACTTCAATTTGATTATATAAACAATTTGTAATTCAGTCATTTTTGTAATTTTCTGTTTAATGTTTATTGTTATTTTGAACGTGTTTATTGTAATTTGAATGTATGTGTATGTATTCGGTGTCTTCCTCTGTTTTCCTCATGTAAATGGATTTTTTGTCTGTATGATGGAAATAAAATTTATTTGTTTATTTGTTTATTTATTTAAAAAAAAAACCTTTTCTTTTAATTCTTTTTCAATGTCAGTTTATAATTTATTAGTTAGATCCTGCATTAAAATTCAAGAAAGCAAGGGCATGTACGCGCGTTTAATTAAGCATTTATTTTGCATAAGAAACTCATTAATTAAGCGTTATTTTAATGCTGACTTGAAATTTAGTTGCTCTGTCTGGAGCCCTAGTTCATTTGCTTAATTACCGGGTATTTAGGAAAAGACTTTGTATACTTAAATAATACTCCATGTTGAGTGCCTCTTAAGCAGAATATCTCCAATTAGAGAAGTAAATTACACCATTAGTACTACACCGTGCGCTTCAGAAACGAGCAATTTATAAATGACGGTCATTTACAAAGAAAGCAATAACCCCCATGCTTAATAATCATAACTCATAAGTCCTAATTCCCTCCGATCAAAATAGCATTATCAAACTTTGAGGCAAACGGAGCTTAAATTTTTGCAAAGCTCTTTCTTTTTTTTCTCTCTTTTTGCCCGTTTTTGATGGGAATGGGTTATTGAAAGGCCCTTCTGATGCCTGGGCATTTATTCCCCCGCTAATCATGCTAACAGGGGTTTGAGATCTCAATCAGTGCGCATAAAGACCTTCAAAGACGCAATAAAACTTAATGCACAATAAATGGTATTAGCTTTGTCGCGGTCGCGGAATGAACAGAAGGACATCTCCGCCATTTTCGACCACGCTTTTCTAAATTAGTGATTTTTATCTCTATAATTTAAAAACACTGGTGAGTTTCGTAAGTTATCATAAGACTTATATGAATTATGTCACTGGTTTTCATATGCACATTGCTGCGAGCAGTTTTGAGTTTCAACATTATTTTTAAACAAAGATTTGAAAATCAGTAAATCGAACTGACGAAATTAGGTACAGTGCGCAGACTGCTAGCGTAGTGGGCAGCACGTAAACCCACTAAGCCGCCCCGTTCCCACATAAACTAATGTTTTTTTAAAAGTATTTGCAGGGGTTCTTTGCTTTAATTATTTTCGTGATTCTCACCCCTTGAACCCCATTTGCGATCCCATATTCTATAGCAATTCCTGTTCGTCTTGATGAGTCTTATCATCCCACAGTTTGTTGCACGATTTCAGATACACCATGTATATTATTTTCATAATGTAAATGTATTATAATTACGTTACATGTAGCCAATTTAAATCAAAACGTATATACATGTTTAGTTTTAAATATAGGTACTAATATTTACCCTAGAGCCAAAAGTAATAAGAAAACGGTTAAAAAAAGCAATTACTTATAGGAAATAACATCCAAATAAGGTAAAAATTATGTTAATTTTAATTGATAATAAATGAATGAATTTTAATTGACATCTCAAATTGATAGATTAGTTACTCTAATCCAAATCGTCGATATTACTTAAGAATTTAAATTGACAATGTATTTTGTCATGCTTAAATTTAAAGTTAAGTCACCATTAAGTTAGAAAACCATTTTCTAATTTTTATTAGATCAGTTTAAATTTGTGATTTAAGTTCCAAAAAGTTCTTGCAAGAATAGAGTAACGCGGAGATTATTATAATAATAATTAATAATAATATTAAAATTAATTCTAAAAGGTAAAACAAATTCCATTGAATAAGAACCCTGAAAGTTAGCATCGGATTTATTTTTAAAGATAAATATTAAAAGAAATTCTTTTTAAAAATTAGAACAATTTTTATAATTTCATTTCAATCTTAAAAGTAATGTAAACATAATAACTAAATAATGAAAAGTTGAGAATTAAAAGTAATGCCTACAGTAAGTCAAGTAACTAAAATTCAACAATGAGGGAATTGCATAGGTGAGGGATTTGCTTAATTGTACACTATTTTGATACGTTATAGTTTAAAACTCTCAAATATCAGATTTTAAAGTTCAAAAATATACTTTAAATAACTTAAAATTCGATTTTATTTTTGCCAAAACACTAGTAAAGTCATGTGATCAAAAAACGGGATTTGACGTCACAGCGCCGTCGAAACTAGTGAATTGTTGAAAATAAAAGAAATCAGACTTATCATAAAACCAAAACACGCATAAAACCAAAACCCTCTATATACAAAGCCTGACAACTACGTCACTGTGACGTCAAAGGTGGCGGAAAATCTCTAAATTTCCCATGTTAAGTCTATGGAGCATAAAAACTTACTTTCTTAACTCCTCGCGTTGTGTATGCCTTCAAGGCTGATAATACTGTTCTGGAAACTCAAAATCTTTCGTTTAGAATCAAAATTTTGTCCCTTTTGTACAGTTTTTTTGTATTTTCATTCAGTTTTTTAGCCTTAGGACTAACATGGCTTTTAGTTCAGTTTGCAAACAATGAATGCATGTCATGTAGGTTTTTCTCACAATATTAAGTTTATCTAGGAAATTAAAAAAAAAATCACTAGTAAAATAAAAAGTAAAATCTATTAAAAATTAAAACAAATCATTGAATTTTCGAATTCTTCCAACAGTAAACAATTTATTTAATTACACTAAATTCTTTAATTTATTATAAGATTAAACTGATGAGAATCAAGCATTATATTTATTGTTGCGGGAAATGCACTAGTAGCATTAAGTTCTAGTTAATTCTTCTGATTTGTATTTTTACATTTTTCTCAGATGGCATCACGTTTTTGTTTGTTGTTCCATCAATTTTGTTAAATTAAAAGACATTTTTGATACTTTATGCTTATTTCAGATTTCTACTTATTAAACTCTGGTTTGAATAGCGATAGCCATTAAAAATTAATATCACGGCGTATGTTTTTACATCGATACATTAATGTTAATAACAAAAACACGAATATTCCTTGTTCAGTGTTAAGAAGTCAAAAATATAAATCATGGCGTCGTTTTGCATGTGACGTCAAAGGTGGCGGAAAATGTGACGTCACCCGTCCGAGTTGTGAGGCCATTATTATAGAGGGTCTTGATAAAACTCGTCTGTTTCTCTAGTGAACGGCCAGAAAAAGAAAAAATTAAAACTTTGAGTCCTAATAATTCCAAAACCAATTAATATTTTTTGAAAAACAAAATGCCAATCTTTTTATAAAAAATATTTGTATGTGTCTTTAAAATATCATAGTTTTTTAGTTAAAACTTTGTGAAGAATAGCAGAATGAAGCAAGCTAAGCATACAATAACATAGCGGGTCCAAGTGGGTCCAAGCGCTGTGACGTCACACAGCAGCCATAACGAAATTACTGTTTTTCCCGCCAATACTGGAAACGACATTTTAAAAATTAATATCTTGGGGAATAGTTTTCCGATTTCAATAATTTTTACGTCATTTTTCATGGATTTTCATCCTCTATCATAATAAAATTAAAAAAAAAAACGTGCAATTCCCTCATTCTCCTGAAGAAACATTTTCTTAGAAAAGTCACACTGTTTAACAAGTTTGAATAATAAACTTTTAATGAAAATATTCATTTTAAAAGAAAGCGTGAGAATTTCCATAAACGAAGAATATCTTATGTTTTTTTTTTTAATTTTCTTTTAAAAATGAAATTTCTATAACAAAGGTGTTTTATTTACAAACTAAACTAAACTATTTCCTCCCATGAAATAAAAACCGAATTGCGTGTGGTAATCCAGATTAAACAGTTTAATTACATTTATCCTATAATCATCATCTTTTTACATTTAGTGATTTAAAAGTGATTAAAAGTTATTTCTGTTTGCAAAATTAATTTTAGGTTGTCGTTTCACTTAGCAAGATACTTCATAATTTCCAAACTAAACTAACCAGAAAAAATTCCAGTATTGAACTAACTTGATAGCTAATGAGGTTTTGGGGTACATAAAAAAGGTATATTAAAAATTTTGACTTATTAAGTATATTTGTTGCATTAAAATAGGATTTATTTATTTTTAAAACAGATATCTGAGCGCTTAAGGTTTACAGATACATACCTATATCATTATTTATTTGTATGTAGTTAAATTTGAAAGAACTTTAAAAAAATAGTGAACAGTATTTCTTTCAAATTGTTTTGATGGAAATATTACTTATATTAAATTAATTAATTCCTTATATTATTATTAAATTTCAAAAAGTCAATTCAAATCCAACTAGTTTATAAAAATAATACTTATTTTAATATGCAAAATAATACTTCATTGAATATATTCAGTATAAAAATAAGATTAAGAATTCCTGTTTACTATTTTAATATATAAACATAAAAGTAACTCTTTATATTCTAGTATTATAAAGTATTCATATATAATGTAGACAATTCATAGAAATTACAATTAGACTAAAAAAACTCAATAAAATTCAGTTAATAATTCCATTCATGGATATGCAAATTTGGAAATTCACATGGTATTTTTTAACTCTGAGTAACAAATGTGAGTAGAATCAAAACACTCATATATTTTTCATCGAAAAATACTGATATAAAAAACAGGATGTTTGCAGTTGGGTAAAACTATCCAATTCAATTTGCGTTAATTAAAAATTATTTTAATGAAAAACAAACATATATCATTTTGAGTTCAGAGAGTATTCATTAGCACAAGATCTAATTAAAAGAACTGTATTTTTTTAAACCTGGGAGTGTGTTTTCGTAAACATTTGTACTACCATAAAAATATCTTTTTTTCTTTAGGTAGAGGAATTTGCTTGTTGTAACGTTAACTAAAAGTGTATTTTTTTACTCTTTTGTAGGGTTTATTGAATGATTAAACCAGATTACAACGTGAAAAGTACTTAAGTTTGAGAGAAATAATAATTTTTAGTTAGCATAAATTTTACTGTGCTTTTAATTAACTCTGAAATATCTGTTATTGTTTTGTTAAATTCTAATAATAATAATAATAATTAATGGAGTATTTTTAGCTTATAAAAACCCTTGAAGAATTATAAATTCTGAAAGTATTAGGATGTTTATTTTAAGAATTTTGATTAGGTGCAAAGATATAAATTTGTTGTGTTTGTCATTTGGGGGATTTACGTATATATTTGTCCTGCCTATTCTTCAAATGAATAACAGAGATTTATTATCTGTATGGATTGCTATTATTATATTTTTCTCACTTTTCCAAAACTACTTGCAAATTGTAAGTTTTCTTATGCTTTTAACTTTCTTTTTGTAATCAAACTGATAAATTCTTCGGAATTATGAAAATTTTAAATTTAAGTTAAATTAAGAAAAGAAAAGACATCCCACTTCATAAATTTTTTAAAAATATATAAGACCGGGAAGGTCAGCTAGTTAAAGATAACAACTGACTTTTTTTAGCTTTAAGATATTTAAAAAAACAAACATATCATTTGAAACTTCCTCAAGAGATACTATCACGCATTCTTATTTATGTAGCTACTAGCTGATATGCCCGGCCTTGCACGGGAGGAGTGTATCAATTTATTAAAATTTTCTCAAGTTACATGCCTAATTTTCTGTAACCGTAATTACCAATCATCCTGGTAGTTTTTCATATCCCGGTGTTCCCAGTATTTTTTCATATCCCGGTGCCTTTTTCATCTTGGTGTCCCCGGTGCTTTTTCATCTCGGTGTTCCAGGTGCTTTTTCATCTCGGTGTTCCCGGTGCATTTTCATCACGGTGCTCCCTGTGCCTTTTCCCTCCCGGTTCCAACTGTGTAAATCTAACCTAACCATCCAGTTCCGGTGTTGCACATTTAATTACGACAGTTACCAAATTATCCATTCTAAGTGAAAAAAATCAATTAAAATTATTACAGACTTTTGAAATCCCAAAATTTGTAAATACCCCCTGTTTAAATTGAAAAAAAAATCCCGTTAAACTACACCAAAGAAACAAATTATAAGGTTAAATAACAAATTGATCTAGTGTTTCTATCATCAACTTTCTAAAAAAACTGCATGATGTAATCTTTACTTTAACCAGTCTAATGGACTCTAACCGTCTGACGTCACACGGAACCAACACGTGACCTACTGAGCTTGCAATGGACTCTAACCAAAGCTATCAACAATGAAGCAACGTCACTCACATGCTAGCATCGGTCGCAAATTTCTGAGCGATCGCAGCGCCAAATTTCTTTGCAGCGGACGATATGGCATGTTAAACTGGATGACGCTGGGTCCGCGCATGCGTGTTTATATCTTCCTTAGCGTTGCTTACCATTGCTTACAATCCGTTTTATTTAGTCTTGTAGGAGAAATAAAATAAACTGGGTTTCCATTTTCCATTCTTAAATAAGGTTGTTGTTAATTATAAAATTAACTATTAAAACATAGAGTGGGGAAGCTGGTGTTATTATTTGTGTAAGAAAAAAGGCATGTTTTGATTTAAAACCATTTTATTTTAATTTAATCACATGAAAAGAGCACATTAAATAATTAAAAACCAATATAATCCATCCTGAATACAATTTACAAACAGATATTTTTTTTAATTTATGAAAACTTAAATTTTATCTAAAATTTTACCATACATACCTTATTAAAATTGCAAAAAATGTAAAAGTTTTTAACTGTTTAAGCAACTTGTAACTTTTTTTATTGATTTTGACAGAATACAAAAATTGTTATTTTTGTATAATGATATTTAACACTAAAAAAGTTTTAAAATAAGGATTATACACTTTTTAGTATCCAAAAGTTCCTAATAGAACATTTCAGGGGTGACGGAAATGTTTCAGGGCCAAAACTTCCCAAGAACACAATTTGTGTTCTCCAAAATTTCCCGCAAAATGAGATTTTATTATAAAATATACCTATTTGATTCAAATATTGAAGTTCTTTATGATTCAATAATTTTCACAAAATTCATAAATTTGAATTTTAATGAACTTTATCTCTTTAAATCCTTTACATACCATTAGTGCCTCTTCTCTTGAATTATTTGTTGCAAACTATTTTTTCTCAAATTTAGCTACTTGAAAAACTTTTCTTTTTATGTTCTTATTTGATGTTCGTTAAGAACATCAATGTGATTAAACAAGAACACACTTTTTAGTGAAAATCATCCATTCTATCATGGATATGTTGTTTTCCTGTATATCAATCAAAAATAAAAGAAAAACCCTGGTCACTAGACAAAATATTTGTTGTCAACTAATGACAGTAAGATGCTTTGAGTTTTTTTTATCCAACTTGGACAAAAATTTTCCTACAGCTGCTTGAATTTCCCTTAAACCTCGTTTGGGCGTTCAGACATATTCTGCACCCCTAGGACATTTGAATGAAACTAAATTATAATGATTAATTAATTAAGTAATAATGAAACTAAATTATGTAACAAAAAAAGAAATTTACAAGAACCTTGAATAAAAATTTAAATCTCAAAAACTAATTAGGGTATCCAATTTATGAACACTTGAATACAATTCCTAACTTTCAAGAAGAGCTAAGAACTTTTTGTTATAATCCAAAAACATACAAGACCAAGTAAGTAAAAGTTTAAGTACAAATCTGATTGGATTTAGCTGAAATTAAGTACTTAAAATGCATATAGTAGTACAAACATTACTGTAATTTCCTCAAAGAAATTTTATGATGGTAAAAATCTACAAGATTAACAATCAATGTTGCATATGCATGTTATGTTAGTCTTCAATATCAAAATATTCTATCTCAACTTCTAAACTAAAATATTAAATTCTATAATCAAAACCTTAATCCTTATTAAGAAATTGATAAAAATGTAATTTATAAAAGAAAACTGGTAACTTATTTACAATATGTGGGAGAGAGTGGGGCAGATTTTATACAAATTTACATTTTTAATTTTCCAGTTTAAACTTACCAAAAGTGTAGCTTATAAAAATTTATAAGTATATTCTATGAACTAAATCCGATAAATCTTTAAAAAATACCAACTTTTCTAATTACAAGAAGATTCTTAAAAATAAAAAAAGTAAGCACTACAACAATTTGGTATAGACACTTATATACTATGTTTCCAACTCTTTTCTCAATGATAACATACAGTAGGTACCTTTTGATTTGAATATAATATAGATTGTTACTATTTGATGGTCACTGTTTCATATGAGGAATATTTTTTTCATAAATTACTAAGTACAGTAACTGTTCTTCAAAACAATTTAGATGATTAATTCATTAATTTCCATTACTATCTATCAGAATGGTTGTTTTCATCAAAAGATAACCTTTCAGATAATCAAAAGATAACCACACTTTCTTCAAATAAATACATGCATGCCATCAATGAAGTTGCCTCATTAAATTCACAAAGAACAGCATTTTATATGAAATAAAAAAACAATTATTAGCATATGATCACAAGATCGAAATAATAACAAGAAAAAATTATTTAACAGTAAATTGATTACTATTTAATGACATATTAAAATGTTTATATTCGCATTCAATGAATTTTTTATCTTGGTGTAAATTTCTAAATTTTATTAATCCCCTAAAATAAAAATATTCCTGCGGAAGAAAATTTGTTTAATAAAAAACGAGAGAATAATAATTCTTAAAGTATGGATTTCCTATGCAAAAAAAATAAGCGTAATACAAAAGAACATTGCTACATAAGAACAAGCAAAATACTTAAAAAAAATAAAATTATTTGATCCCTGTTCCAATCAAGAATTACAAGTAGTACTTGAGTATTAAAGTAATTTATAATCTGGGCAGAAATAATATTTTTTATGAATTAAAAACACATTCAATCTCCTATTTTCTTTAAACTAAATTAAACATCAAAAAACATCATTTCAAAGCAAAGTAAACAATAACTAATAAATAGGATAGGTAATTTGAATTTGTTAAGCAAGATAGCTTTCTTTGAATCTAAAAAAGTTGAATACCTACCTTCTTAATTCCAATCTTGATTTCTTGAATTGGCCAGAATTCTGGATCTTAAAATAAGATCAATCCAAAACAAAATTCGCCACCGTCGCGTCAATTTGAGCAACATGGAGAAAAAACATGGCGGCCAATTTCGGGAGCTCTGAGATTTCTCTAATATGCCATAACAACCGCTAGAGTGCGCTGCCTGTAAGAAGCGACCGGTCGTCCCATTGGATTGTCTTCGCTTAATATATAGCGCTTTGACTCTAACCGTCTGACGTCACACGGAACCAACACGTGACCTACTGAGCTTGCGATTGGTTACCACAGATACTACACTAGTAGATCTACTAGTGTAGTATCTGTGGTAACCAATTGCAAGCTCAGTTGTAGGTCACGTGTTGGCTCCGTGAAGTCTCGAACCAGATAGGCGGTTAGAGTCCATTGGTTACCACAGATACTACACTAGTAGATCTACTAGTGTAGTATCTGTAGTAACCAATTGCAAGCTCAGTTGTAGGTCACGTGTTGGTTCCGTGAAGTCTCGAACCAGATAGGCGGTTAGAGTCCATTCTTAAAACTTTCTATTTCAACTTAAAGTTTCATGGAAAATGAAGTTTTTAATAAGAAAATACTGTTATAAAGTTTTTTATAAGGGCCGTTTTTAATTTTTTAAATTATTAATAACCTTTTTAAAACATTTAAAACAATTTTAGCCAAGTTTTATCTTTAAATACTTTGTTTTATGTTTAAAATTGTTTTTGTTGTATTATTTGCAACAATGCGAGTTAAACAGATCTTCTTTAGTGGAGAAGTAAGGCGATTTTTACAAAAAGGCCTAAAAGGGGGTGAAGGGGTGGTTTTAGAAATTTGGAAATGATGTCATTGTCTTTCCCCCGTCCCCATACGTATGTGTACCAAGTTTGGTTCGATTCGGACGGGTAGTTTTGGAGAAATTGAGCCAAATCTGTTCCGGACAAACCCAGGAACCCAGGAACCCAGGGACACCTTCATTATATATAGAGAGATTTGTCTTTTAACAAGAACATTAACGCTTTTTCTAATAAAATCTTGTTCACCATTATCATAGAAATAAGCATTAAGAAAACATCAGCCATTAAATTCCTAATAATGGTTACTTAAATAAATAAAATAGTCAGACATAAATTACAGCCATGAATCCAGTATTGAAACCTATTTAAATATTTAGCACGTTAGGGGAATCGTTATAGCTCATCGATTTCATTTTGCATTTTTCTGCAGAAAATCTCATTTAAAAAAAGGCATGTCAGAAGTGAATAGGTAAATGTTTATGTTGTACCAAATAAATATGATTTATTTCAAATCAATATTTTTCCTTAAATTATTTATTCAGCAAGAGTTATTTTAAAAATACACTTCGAGAATAGATGGAAACTTAAAATTGCCAGACTTTTTGAGTTTTAAGCCACTTACAAGTTTTACCATTGCCCTTTAAATCAGTATTAGCAATAAAAAAATCTACTTGAAAATTTTAACTGAATTCTAAAATTATTCTTTAAAATCTTAGTCTCTCTTTTTAAAGTTAATTGGGGTTATGTAATACTGAGACTGAATAAGCACAACTCTTGTTTAGCTATAAATAAATATATATATTGACTGATTTTGTTAATTTCAACTGAAAGTAACCAAAACCTACATTAGCTTTTCTTGGGTTAAGATGGATAAAATTCAAGAATATTAATCAAATAATAATAAAATAAAAGGACATTATTATCGACCCTAATCTTATCTTTTTGGAAATAAATGAATGCTTGTTGTAAGACAGCATAAATTTACAGAGATTTGAGATGATTGCTTTTAACTAAGCTTTTTTGTAAAGCTTTGTTTAACTGAAAGGTTAAAGTCGATGAAATCAAGTATACTGGAGTGTCTGATCTGGATTTATCATTTATTTAATCTTACCGAAAAGAGAGGGAAGTTGGATAAATATTTGGATTTTTAAGTAGAATTTGTTTTACAATCAACCGAGGAAAAATATGTTCAATAGGTCAACCGTTTTGTGTTCTGCATAATTTTCTGTAGTCTTAAAGCCATTTCAGAGAAAGCACGATTATCGTAGTAGTCAAAAATGCCCTTGAAATCCATTATTTTGCTCAGGCTATATAAGTATAGTGAAGAACATTAACGCTTAATTTATGGTCCGAGTAGTTAATGAATGTTTATCAACGCACAATTATCACTTCCTGTAGACTTTATAAGCTGTTGACTGTCCTTTCCCAAACTTGTCGTCCATTTTATGTTGTGCAATTAATCAAAACTGTATGAATTGTGTTTAAGATTTCTCAATAAAATGTAGGTAACCAAAGTATTTCTCTCAAGAGTATTATCTGGGAAAAATGTCCCCTTCCTTGTCTTCAATACATTTAAGCTGTTTAGAATAAAATATACGTAAGTTATAGTAACTGAAAATTTAAGTAGAGTGCTAATTTAGATTCCTTTTCGATCTTCCGTGTGGAAAACTTCAAAAGTTGGCCTGCAAGAGACTCCAAATACCCCCACATTAAAAACCTTCAATTTCTCGAAAATAAGCTGGAGTGACTTATGCTACTTATTTACTCTAACCAGATAACTTTATAAACTAACAATAATAGCAACTTTTTTTGTCGCAAAATATTTTTACTTCAAACCTTTTCAAATCCACTTCCAAAATCCTACAACTCCCACTCCAATGTATGATCTATTAATACACTCTCCCACAGCTTACCAGCCAAGAACCTCATTTACCTCGGTCCACAAACCTTAATCTTTCCCTTAAAATTTCGCTCGGCGAGGCTTAACACCTCAAGTCACAGCAGCACCCGGGACTGACCCAAAATGTCCGGGGGCTTCCTTTCTTAATCATGATTCATCCGGCAGCCCCTGCAAAGCCCTTTATCCGGCGGCAGGTCGAAAGATTAAGCTCCCTTCCCAAGGGCGTTTAATGATGATGAATAACGCGGAAGAGTAATTTGCTCACTTTGAGCCCAAAGTCGATTTGCTGCGCGGGATTAAGAAAGGCGGCCGGGGGATTATTTTTCGCCAAAGGTGCGCCAAACAAAACAGAGCGCGTTGATTGGGCGGAGTCTTTCTCTCTCGAGTGGGGGGATTAGGAGCCCCGGTTGTGTTTGGATAGAAGCACCTTTTTTGGGGTAGATTTTGAGCGTTTGGGAAGTTTAATGTTTGAAATCCACTGAGTTCTGTGTGGATGAAGGAATGAGATTAGACGACATTAATGAGGGTATTTTTATCTTAACCCACATGTTTCAAAACTTTCTCATAAATAGGGTTTTTTCACTTAGATGACTTTAAAATCCTCTTCCTACTATTTAGACACTTGGTACACTTAATGCTAGTTTGAGACTGTTAAGTTTCTATATCTTTATCAGTTGTACACGTTTAATGATGTTTGAGAACATTTTTATCTTAATCAATATCATTAAAACTTCCTCTAAAAGGTACTTTTCATTTAGATGACTTTACAAAATCATCTCCCCCACCATTTAAATATTTTATACAGTCTCAGTATGATGATTATTTTAGGTAGTTTAGTTGCAACATCTTTATTAATTTTGATGATGCTTTACTTTTGATTTGAAAAGGATTCAAAGGGTTAAAGCAATTAAAGAGATAGTTGCTAAACAGCTCGGGGTGAAACAAATTCCGCTGTAAATTTATTGTTATGCTTCTAAGCTTTGTAAAAACTGAGTAATGGCCGTATTCAGATCACGTATTCACGGCGAATTCACCTGCGCGAATCAGCTGAATTTGTATTGATTGATATACAAATTCGGCTGATTCACGCTGGGGAATTCACCGTGAATACGTGATCTGAATAATTCCATAACTTCATTGCTGTTGATACGACTTTTATCTGCCAACCAGCGATTTGCCAAGTGCCTCTGTGACCCAATTTCACTAGGAGATTTTCAATAATCTTTTATATGATACCTACACTATAAAAATTTTACATGAATTTGTACTAGAATTGGGAAACCCGTTTATAATGTCTGGAATTATAGCCGTGTGTGAGGGAAAGCCACACCGAGTTCTGTAAAACTCGTTTTGCAGCAAGGGTAGACTTGCTGCGGAAAAGCAAAGTACTCTACTCTCGAGTTCAATATCTTTGCGTTACTAACATTTTGATCCAGATTTTCTACTTATAGAGGATTACAACTCTCTTCCAATTCTTATACTGAAACTGTTTGCATAAAAAAGTAGAATAACTAAAAATGCAAAATTTGGTTATCAAGCTTGATCTGATAGATGACATGATAAAACCTATCCTTTGAAAACTAACATTAAAAGCATTTCCCGTCTGTGACAATACCCCCTAAAACCATATTTACGACAGTTATTCTCTGAACTTTTACTATACATCAAACCATAAATTCCACCTCCTTTTGTTGTTAAACACCATAAATCCTTAACCACAGCAACCCCCCATCCTTTTTACGAGGGATCATAACCACCGAAACCCTTAAAGTTTAAACCCCCCTCCTCACAACAACACATTGCTTAAATCCGCAGGGGACCACATACAACCACTAAATCAGCCACGAAAGAATTGTCAATCCCCCTAGAGAATAACAAAAAAGGCCAAAAGACAATCGCTACGTCGTTCATTTTGCCCAGAAATCGTCCCGAAACACGCCGTTTTTACGAGCCCTGAGGAATATGCGTTTCTCTCGAGTATCGATCGTAGACTGGAAGTTAGGAGTCGAATGTCTCGTTATCTGGCGGGAGTTGGCTATTAGGTACTGCCTACTAGTTACGGCGCGATTCGGCTTTTAATGAAATCGGAGTAACCCGGCTGGGATTGGGAGAGTCTGATGCTACCTGAGAAGGTAGAGTTACTTTGTAATGGGAGTGGAGACGTTTATTTTTCAGTCAGGAATTGGAGTTCGAGAGTCGGATTAAATAGTGTTTTTGGGATCGCTTAAATTTTATTTTGCTCAGTAAAATGGTTCTAATAGTGGGCTGAGAGATAATAAAAAAAGGGAGAAACAATAATGATTGAATTTCGCCTCAACTTTGTCCTCTTTATTAAAACAGTAACAGCCGAGACGCCACTCTGCAGTTCAAAACTTTAATTTTGTTCCAAACTTTAACTACACCAAAGCTATTTCATAGAAAGTAATGAAATTGTAACAATTTTTTGAGAAATGTCTGTGGAAAATTATCATACAAAAACTTAATTAATGTGAGTTATGTATTTATTAACCTAACTTAATTGATCATTAAATAACTTTATTAATTAACTTTATTAAAACTTAATTTATCTTGGAGATATTTTTTGTCAAAATTGAAAATTATATTTTTTTCCGCTTCGTAACTAAACAAGTTCATCAATCAACTAATTGATAAATTGAACAGAAAACTATCAGCAGCACAGTATATTACGTACTTTGGAAACCGCATACTCTACTGAATAAAAAAGGGAATAATGTCACTTTTTTTTTTATTTTTGAATTGGTTTTTTTTTTGTGTGTAATTAAAGTATAAAGATTCGATCTTTTTGACACTGTTATTTTATAAAAATGAAAATTAATCATAGATGAATACTCTACTCTCTCTGTGAATACTCTAAAAGTAAAAAAAAAAAACGGATAAAAATCTAGTTTACTGTAAGTTTCTGCGAGTCATATGACCGGACACTTTACTTTGCTTTTCCGCAACAAGACTACCCTCATTGCAAAACGGGTTTTACAGAACGCGGGTTAGCTTTCCCTCAAACACGTGCGGGATGACATTCATCGGTAAAAGAACCTGTATTTTTCTGATTCCATAAAAACTTTTTACAGGGTATTCCAACAGTTTCACCATTCACGGCTTACTAGATACTTATACAGACTCGCTAGCCGAGTTTTAAACAATGAAAACCATTTGACAACTTTTCCCGCTTGGAGCGCTACAAGACCTACCTATATCACCCACCGCCTTCAACACTGTGAATATGCTTTGCCAGTTTGTCCAATAATGCCATCTGGATTTGCAATGATTTCCGTTCTCGGCTAGCCTGTATAAGTATCTAGTAAGCCGTGCACCATGCATACCGCAATATATATTTTTAATTTATCCAAATTAATCTATATTAATCTATATTCAAGTTTTTCTATGTTCAAATATGCAACACAATATAACATTTTTATTCTGTCGCAATTTTCTCAAAAACTATGGTTCGTAGAGGTACAGTTCTTTGGGTATTTTATATGTACTCCTCGCAAGCAATCTGGCTGTGCATAGTTGCACACATATAACCATTAATGTGCGATCTATCCTATATCCTTAGTATAACCCACGCACCCACAACAAATTTCAAATCTCCCCACTCTCTCCAAAAGACAACCCTTTGAGCGCAACTCCAAGGCCTGGTTCGTCCCGATATCGTCCAGAAGTGATCCATCAGACGTCGGGAATGCCTTCCTTAGTGGGCTGTCACCGTCAGCTGAGCGCGTTCGCAGGCATCCCCGGCACGCTGGCTCGGTCTCAGGGCCCAGTGGCCCGCGTCACTTCGCTCGTTTATCACGTGCCGTCAGCGGTCCCTCCGGCTGCTGGAATTCAGCTGAGGATACTGGGGGTCTCTAATTAATGCCTTAGTTCTGTTGTTGTGAGATTGTGTTTGATTGTTTGGGTGTTCTTTAAAGGGATGTGATAGGGGAAGGCACCCAGAATTTGAGTAGTTCATGGAGTAGTTCATTGTATGTTCAGAATTTGAAATTCAGTAGTTCAAAATTTGAGTAGTTCATTGTATGAAAGCATACGTACTAATTACTTTAAAATATGTTGGTAATTTTTGAATCCCCTTGAGGTAAAAAAAATAACAAAATTGAAAAACTCATAAAATTTCCAAGGCGAAATTTCCTTTTTTAATCCATTATTTCTTTTTGTACCAAATGTACACTACACATGGTTTCTCTTTTATTTTTCTTTGACATTACTTTGAATACTGCAATAAAGATGAGGTAAGGAACACCTGTTTTATGTGGTATATGTATATAGAATCAGGGAAATAATTCATTCAGCTGGTGGAAATAGTTCCCGGAACTGCCATGTATTCAGTTGAAAAGTTGTTCAGTTGACTGAATACTTTATTCCTTTCTTCAGATGAGAGAGAGACTGACTGACTCAACTATTTTTGGAATGTCATTTAAAGAAATTATAAAGAGAATTAAGTAAATAGTGGAATAAATTCACTGATTCGAGACAAGGCTTCCCTTTATTTTAACTTAAAGTTCTGTATAAAAGTGAAAGGAAAAGTAACAAAGAGAGAATCTTTGCAATCCAGGGGTTTTGTAATGTTCTGCAACAAGAAATATTAGCTCAAATAACATTTCTTAATTTTTTTTTCTTTTGAGAGATGCCACAAAAAAGTATGTAGAAAAAGTGAATACAAAAATCAAATTCTTTTACAAGTTACATGAGACATCTATCATAAAATAATTATTCACGTTTCAAAAATATGAGAGAGCAGTTTATTTAACACAAAACTAGAAGTAAAATATATACTTTCCGTCATGAGAATAAACGTTAAGCCATCATTTCTACACCGCTCCATCCACTTCGTGTTTCAAATTACACGGCATAATTGAGAAATAATTCATAAAGACCCCTTTCAAAATTTAAACCCACTTTTAAAAGCACGCCTAATCTTCGTTCGTCACGCAAAATCCCAATTCAACGCCGAACGCGAACCTCTCATGCTAATTCAAAACGCGAACGAGAACCACCTTCGGCGAGGGAAACGCAATTCAACCAACAATCCATCTAGTAGGCGGCGAGACCCAATCAGCAGGCCTATCGGGAAATAAACGTAAGAAAACGGCGAGGGCGGAAAATCAGCCATCTGCTGCCGCCGCGCATGAAAAATGTCCGCTTAAACCCGCATTTTACTAAAAGTTGTCATAGAGCGGAGGCTTGAAAAATGGGGCTGAGGCTCGATTAGTTTGATATATCAGAATAGTTGGTCCGTATTAATAACGCTGCCCGATCATTTATTCGAGGATTGATTCCTGGAGAAAAAGGAACGGATGTGAGTGATTGGTCGTGTCAAGAGGCAACGGTTATTTGGCCCTCTTTAAAAAGTGGATTTGAATGGAGGTTATTTCGCTGTAATTGTGGGGTTACTGTCGGTAGCAGAAGGGTTTTTTGGGCGGGTGATGTATGGAGGGTATATGTAAGGATATTTTTAAGGAGTGTGGAGACGTATTTAAGGGGGATTTTATGGAGTGTCATGATCGTTCGTTCTGAATTGGGGTTTTATTTCGCGTCACGTGATCAAGACGTCTAATAAATTTTTCAATGCTGTTGGATAAGTTGATGGATATCGTATATTTTTTTTCTTCCTTTTGGAGCAAAATTGATAGAGGTTATTGAAATGTGTTATGAGAAAGGGGTGACATTTTCAGTTCGAAATTTATTCCTTTTCATCACTTTGGTGTGAAGTGGAATTCAGTTTTTTAAATGAATACGTCAAGTTTTATTTTTATTGCTTATAGGTAAATATGAAATTCATGAGGAAAATTTGTATTGCAGAATTCTTGCTGTTTTTGGAAGAGTGAAACCATAAGGAAAATATGTACAACTCCTTCAAAGACGAATTATAGTAAGTTATCAGATTTTACAATTAAACAGAAATAAATACCCACAATAAATAACCTAAATATTTTTTAACATTCTTTCTTTTTCCCTTGCTATATAATTCACATTTATCTCAATTCATTGAAAACATTTGGCAGTTCTATTAATTATCAGTCTACTTAATGGAACTCAAGATAGCGTGCTTCTGCTTGTCTTAATGTATCCATATTCTTTGGTTTCCTATAGTCTTGAATTCGGTAAATGTCTTTTCCAAGTTTGATTTTTTGCACTAAAATGTTTAATGATTTTTTTTTAAATATTCAACTCATAAACATTTGCCCTGTTTTAAACCTCTTGACCAATTACTTAAATCTGTTACGGCTAAAACGTTTAAATCGCATCCCATTCTTAACACCGAATATTTTACACCGATACGAAACCCCACTTGTTTTAAGTCCCCTTCCCCTCCTCGAACTTATTCAAACCAAAACCAAAAGAGGTAAACGCGAAATTCGTCCGGAACGCCAATCCCATCCCGAAAGCAATCCATTCAAATTAAATTCAGCGAATCGAATCAGCAAAAGCTGACTCCCTTAACTTCCCAACAAACGAGCTCCATTGAAGCGCGAGGGAAACTTCCAGGACAATTTACCCGTGTTTAAACGTTGACATACCCCCGACCCTGGCGCATTTTAAGCCACCCCACAAAAAAGAAGATATTTCGCCGTCACAGAAACGCCAATGCCACAATTAACTCCCTTCACCCTTCGTGATTTATCACCGCACAAGTGGGGAATTTATCATCTTCCTTTTGAAATCGTCCATCTATTTTTATTTCTGCTGCCTCTGATTGTATAAGACACTTATTAAACAGAGGAGGGGGCGTGGGGAAAAAGAGCGAATGCGGCACAATTAATCAGGCTTAGGAGTGACGTTAAAAGGTATCTGTTTTTCCCGATTTGACAAAGTAAGATGGAGGCTGTGGATTTTTCACTGAGGGAAGAATAAACATGTCTTTCGGGGCCTTTTTTTTATAAAGGGTGCCTAAGTCTTTAATTAAATATTTATCTTTGGAAAGCCAGTGATTATTTTCTAATTAGCTTGTTGTGATTGTTGTTATTGCTATATGGGTGGGTATGCTGCTTCTGATTTATTGTAGAGAAGATTATATGAGCTAATTAGTTGAAAGGTTTCTTACACTACAGGGTATTGGCTCACCCAGTTTAGTATTAATACTTTTAAAAACAAGAACAATAAAGTCTACTTCGTTGCAAATTTTTAAAAACTTATATTTTAATGAATAGGTAAAGTAATATAAATATTAAAACATTATACAGGGTGTTTCAGATAAATGTTTCAAAACCTATACTAACTCTAAATCACATATAATTGGGGATTATAAATGCTCCCCTAACGAGTAAGGTTTTTTTATAAGCTGGCATTGGAGGTTAACATTTTAAAATTGGATTAAAACCATCTTTTGATTCCGGCATTTGTTATGTATAGGATGAAAGGAGAAGCCCTTTATCATTTTATTAGATTGGCGATATTATAAGACATGTGATAAATTTTATTCTTCTAATTTCCATTACGTTTATTTCGAAGTGAAACTACTGAACCATTTCTCATCTTGTTCCTGTCAACATTTTTAGTTGAAAAAGGGTTTAATTCTGTTGTCCAGCTCCTCACAAAACAAATAAGTTGGACATTTACCTCAAAGGAGATTTGCGCCTAAAATTGACGAACATAAAGCCGGATATTCAAGCTTTAACTGAAATCCACTAAGCATAAGGCAGCCATTGAAAGGATAATTTAAATTTCCAACAATAAATAATACAATTCAAATTTAAGAGTGACCTGATAAAACTGCTTTGGTTGTTTTTATATACGGTAATAAAATTGCTTTATTATTTACACTTTACTTCAAATTAAAATTAGACATACAATGAGAATGGAAAGGGGGCAATAGGTGTTAGTCAACCTCCAGAAAGGGGGCGATGGGCCACAAAAGGTTGGGAACCACTGATATAGAGTGTTTTCAGGTGACGTCACGACAGCTATTTTCTTTTAACTGTTAACCTTTTGTAGGGATTTTAACTGTTGCTAAGGCGGTTGCTAGGTAACAAGGTATCTGTTGCTAAGGCGGTTTTTAGGTATGGGGTCAGGTGGTTGCAAATGCTCCAATAGAAGAATTCAACGGCCAGTCATTTTCTGTAACTGTTAACCTTCTGTAGGGCAAAAAACTGTAACCTTCTGATGCTAAGGCCGTTGTTAGGTCCGAGTCATTGAAAATGCTTTATATGTATACTTTGTTTTGTAAATTATGATATTTTTATTGAGGTTGTTATACATATATTTTTATCAGAAAAATATAGGTATTGGATAATTTAAATGTAATCAAAGGTTGTGAAACTCGAGTTTTAAGCTGTGCGATGTTATTTTTTTCTATATTTAAACTTGTCTATCGTTTTTCTATATTATGGTTTCCTTTAGGCCTTAGTTTTTGCCCTTTGGGTTTCTTTATAAGTAAAACAAAACTATACGTAAAACTATTTTATGTATGTGGAGAAATTTTGAAACAAGTATATAAATGTGCTTAAATGAACTAAAAAGAGATAAGGCTCCTTTTTAACGATAGCTATATTCAAATTTGCGTGGTATTGGAGATTTACATTAATTAGCAAAGGCTTGAGAATTCTAAAAAGACTACTGCGTGCCCTGAGTAACTCAAAACGCCCCTTTACTTTTTATTCAAATCCAAACGCTAGATCCGATTTATCTGTTACAAAGTTGAGGGTGCGGAAGTTTATTAAGATGCAAATTTCATCCTTGGCGGGGGTTGCATTCAAATGGCTTCCGAATCCGGAAACTTCTGTGACTCAAACAATGAAGCGAATGCGAATCTGCATAACCTTTCACATGAAAATGGGATTGAGATAGAGGGTGGAAAGTTGGAGAGATAAAAATGTGCAAGGTTGGGATTTGACAGTTAAAACGCATCTTGAAGATTTATGGGAACGGAAGGGAGAAAGTATTCTTAAGAACTAAAAAAAAATGGTGAATTTTTATATAGAAAGATGACAGTTGGCTTTTAATATTTTCACTGCATATGTAGATGGATTGTTGAGAGTATTTTGGGAGGAAGAACGGTGTTATTCACTAAATTATGAATGCATAAAGTGTTTATTGTTTTTAGTAAAAAAAAATATGATAGACAAGATTGTAATTTCCAAGTTAGGTAAAATAATGTTAGTTTAACAAAAAGGTTGGTTTGGCTTATCAGATGAAATATGACAAAAAATGTCTACGTTTTATATAAATAGTATACTAGTTTATTGTACTGTCAACTAATTAGAAAAAAAAAAACATAACAAAATCATTTTCAAACTTATTGTAGTTTTTTACAAGTTTGTTTCACAGACAAAATCTTTTATTGTTTCTCTAATACATGTCGGACTATTATTTATTAACTAGCTAGTTAAAGTATTTAAAACGATTTCCTAGTTTGTATTTCGCAAATTATACATTTTTAAAATACAAGAGTGGAACATACATTACTAATAAATTAATGACTCATTCTGTGTATTTTTATGCATTAAAATTGGCCTTCAAACAGGAAAAAAATGAAGGTTTTAGAAGATTTAACCAAATATTGATAACATTAAACGAAATGCTGATCACATAAAACGGGTCGTTTTACATTAAATTAAATAGGAGTGATTGGGACCGGTCAATTTTGATAACATTATTCGATTGATAACATTAACTGTGATCATATATTAAGCGGAGTCGACTGTATCATAATAAAATATAAAATGTTATATGCTTTAATATTTTAAAGAATTACTTAACTTTAACTCGTATGTGACCATGCAGTATTATCGGGAAGAAAACAACCCAGATATATTCATACCATAAGTAAGAAACCGATGCGTATAACTAAGTTATAACTTCTGTACTTCCTTTGCGATACATAAAGTTCTGCCTTCAGGCGATTTCCGCTACTTTCCCTTATTTGTGATTCTACCCACCGACCAGGCAGGAAAGCTGCTCATAAATTTCGCGGTAGATATCGGAGACGGTATTAGTTTCACTTTCTGGCTTAGCAGTAGATTTTCGTTAGCCAGGGTACCTCAGCCAGTTCATAATGTGATTGTTTCTGTAGGAAACTCTACAGGAGGTAGTTTAATGCTTCTCTTTTCTTTTCTAAAGAGTATTTGAGTTATTGGTTTTAGGGAATCTATGTGAGATTAATCATCATTTTTTAAACTTTTATATTCTTATTTGAAGTAAAAGTTTTTCGAAATAATTCATTAAGGAATATGTAAATAATGTTCATTGAAATCGTTTTTTCGTGACTTTCACAGAACTTACAATTTTACTCAATAAATAACATGGAACTAGTACAATTGAACATAGTCTTCTAGTTCCATGATAAATAAATATTCTTCTTATATTAATTCTTTTAACTTTGAACTGGTTTCAAAATTAAAAGGTATACAAAACAAAAAGAAGAAAATAAACTTAAACTGTTAAAAAATGATTACATAAATAAATATAAAGCATTTAAATCAGGGGCACTTCGTTTTTATCGTAATTTATCCAAAACTACTTAAATAAATAAAACTTAAAAATAAAAGCAGGAACTTCTTAATTTTAATTATAAAGTTTAAACGTTTTATACCATATTAAAATACTTACTCTTCTTATGCTTTTATAAAAGAAAGGTAACTTCTTTTGTTATATTGAATAAATAAATTACACCATATTTTCAAGAATTTAACAACCTTATCTTAAGGGGGGGATTCTGTTTCACGCATTGAAATGTACTTTAAAAACTTCTCGAGTTAAATTTCTTTCGAGAGCTAGTAAAAATGTCCTAGAAATATAAAATCATTCATTATTCACGGAAAGTTTGCTCCTTTTACGCAGTTTTCTTTGCTTTTTAATCAAATTTGAAAATTCTTTAGCTTAAAAGAAGTTTGTCGAATGATATTATCATGCAGGTTATTTTCTCTTAATATTTTACATTATTTAGGATCTTACTACCAAGTCTGGTCTAAAAAATAATCTCAATATTTTAATGGTAATTACTATGTAATTTAACTAATTTAGGTCATCTGTAAGGTCTTACAAATACAAGGTCTTTCCAAAAGAACATTCAACTAAAAAATAAAAGCAACGCATATCAATATCAATCAACTGCAGGTGGGCCGTAGACTTTCTAGATGTCATAAAACTTGGATGTAATAAAACAATTACTTCTGGGCCTCCGGCACTTGCGGTGTAACGGGAGATATGGGAGCCCTCCTCGATCGCTATCTGTGGTTAACAGGGTTACTTGTGGGGTTCCCATGTTTACTTGTGGGGTTCCCATGTTTGGGGTGAAATCGTCTTTTGGTGATCATGTTAAAGCATGGGCTTTTTGAGAACACCGCTCCCTTTTTAACTAGAAATTCTTTTCAGGTTCCCCCTTTACTAAATTTTGGCCCTAATTTGCTTTAATTAATGTAGTAACATTTCACCGAATTTTAAACCAACAAGTAATAATAAACTTTAGTTTATGTAACTTCTGTGGAAAAAATAATTTTAAAGCTTAGATATGAACATTACTATACTAAAAAATTAAGTTTCCGATGTACTCTTATATTCTTAATAATCCCCGAGCAATATCCGGGCATTATTCATAATGCCCGGATTTATCATATTGCCCGTAACATATACGTAACTAATTTTCATGATTTAAATCGTGATTTTAATCACTTCATTTTTAAGAAATATCGTGTGATTTGAATAAAAAATATTAAAATACCACGAATTAACTGTTATACGTTATAAAATTGGATTTCAATATTTACTTCATAATTTTAATTTCGTTGATTAGGAATAGAAAGATATGATGAGAGAAACTACTAAAACTCAGGAACAAGTTTCCACCTTGTTCCCTTTTATATCTTGTTGACCATTGATACCCTTCATATATCTTTTCATTGGATAGGGGAGACCCCCTATTTACCCCCTAAGTAGAAGTTAAAGAGGAACATCAAATTTCTAAGAGACAGTTGTTGCATAAAAATTCTAACATCCATTTTAACCGACGTTCACTTTAACACAAATGCCTGTTTTGCTTTCTCCAGACAAATTTTATTTCCTTTATATTAAAAATAAAATAGGTAATGAAATGGACTCCTAGCTTGATTGTCTCTGTTTAAAATAGCATGCATATTTTGCTGGAACAATTTTTTTGGCTATAATTTACAGATGTAGTAAGGTATAAAACTGAAAATTTCATTAGCTAACAAATTTATTATGCATGTTTTTTTTAACCTTTTTATGTAAAAAAAATCAGTGTACTTACTTCATACTCAGTATAAAACACTTATGATATTGTTAAAATATATGATATTTTCCACACGTGTGGCTAGTTAGGTGGAATTTTCCGTTCTTTAAGTTTTTCTTCGAAAAATAATTCATCAGATAATTAACAATGATAAATAAATTTTGAGATTAAAAAAATGATAAATTTAAAACATATAAACATATACATATTGGATAGGTAATAAATTGCTTGAAAATAACTTGATATGTAAGTTTAACTCTTTAACACTATAACTGCAATCTTATCCGTGATGTAATAAAATAGAAATATGTTCGAGAAATTACAAAAGCTTATACGGAACCGTCAAAAGAATCTGAACATTTTAAAAATAAAAATGTGTCATTCTTATCAGTAATTAAAATGTTTTTCCTCTGGAAACCGTCAAGAAAATTATTTTTAAAATAAAAACGAAAAAAAAAAAATTGAGAAATGTTTTCAATTTTAACTTTTTTTATCATGATTTTGATATGTCTTGTTTTCATGAATAATCAATCGAAAAAAGTTTACTAAGATGTACGTGAATCCCTCCGTCAAAAAACGTTGGCGATATTTTCTTCGCCAGGCTTCGCCAACACTCCCATTCATTCCCACTCCATTATCAACCGCGAGACTACACTTCTCTTCACTAGAAGACCATAAACTGCAGGTGGCCCTGCCGCAAATTGTTTTATTACATCTAGAGGCTCGATGTAATAAAACTTTACGTTGCTCCTACTCAGTTAACTGAAACTCGGAATGTAACAAACTTAGCAGAGTTAATTCCTATCTCTAATTACACGAAAACGATTCCAAACTCCACCAATCCAGAACGACAAAAACTTCCAACCTCCTCCACATGTGTCCAACCGAATTAACATCGACATCCCTCGTTCTCATTTGCATCCTTTCTTCTGAGCCATAAGTAGGCTAATGGCGCAAATTAGGGCTGTAACCATCGGAGTAATCTGCAGCCAACGTCTCATCAATTCTCAGCTTTCTTGTGCAAATCAATCCCTTAATAAGCGAGGCCCCCCTACACTCGTTTCCATTATGTGCGCTAACTGCGTTCATTAGTCCGATTTAAGTTGTCCGTGCCACCGATTTGCAACCTTCGTCTTGGTTGGAATGGAGTCGTGTCCGAGATGTGTTGCAATTATGTTACTTTACTCACGGTAAATAGTCAAGCGGATGTGCTTGTAGGAAAGTAGAAAATTTTGGAGGAGATGAGTTTAAATTGGTTTTGAGGAAGACATTTTTGTAAGTAAAGGATGCTGATGCGAAGTAAAAAGTTTTAGGGATTTCTTTTTCTATTTGTAAAAAAATAGTCAACAGGTTCTAGAGTTTGTTTTAACCCGGTGGGACTCGCGCCTACCGGGCGAACGTTGAGACTCGCGGGGGTTATTTAATAACCCCAACCCTTTTAGCTCTTTTCTACATAGTTAAAAATATTTTTTTAATTGGAACCATAAATTTTTAGACATTTGAACTGATATTTTTCTATTTCCATTCTAAGTTCATTGTTTAAACTCTGTTTATTCACCCATTTATTATGTAATCACTCATAAGTGGAAAAGCCAAGTCTTTGATGAAATGTTGTCTATTTTTACACAAAATAGGCAGATTTTCATTAAATACAAATGTTATTCTTGTATTTCTCCCAGCAACATTTAGGATGGAATAAAAGTTGGCAATTGGTTATATATTTAGTTTACGCGCAGTAGAATAAAAATAACATTTTCATCCTATGATCCTAGCAAACAAAAACTGATACTTTTCTAAGAAAACTACATAAAAGTCAATGAGAAAACTGTAATGTTTTTTATCTGAAATCAAAGTTTTCTTGGAAAAGAACAACAAGTTAGACTAAATCTAAATGAATTTCTCAGAATTTAATACTATTCAAAGAAATTCATAAGTTGATTTTGTATAAAAAAAACCGAAAGCATTAGCGCCAATTGTCTTATGTACGTTATCTTTTTTATACATTTCCAAAAAATTCATAAAAAATATAAAAACCACCTCAAATTGACACTGCATCTCTCACGCGAAAGAAGTGATATGCAGGACTAGCGAAAAGCATCGCGGGGGTCATTCCATAGCCTCAGTAACAAAGAAAGTGGGTGTGTGGGGCGGAAGAATGAATGGAATTTCATGAATTCACTCAAGCATGTAGATAAGGGTCAGAAACTCAGCTACTGATAAGAAAGGAATGCCCAGGTGGCTAGTTTTCCGTAAAAACGAATGTCAATGAGAGCTTGGGGTTATAAAATGACCCCGCGCGTCCCAACGGGTTAAAATGTACTACATTTTCAAAATTAAAAATGCATTAAGATATAGTAAATACCAGGGTAATTGAAAAGTTCCACATCTAATATCTCACGTTACCACAATTTATACAGTTTTAGATTAATTTTAATTTGTTTCCTTTATACCAAAAAAAAAACCGTACTTTTAAAGGTAAAGTTAAGAAACTTAAAAGGAAAAGTGGGAAAAATGACAATTTTTGACTACACTTTACATCTTTAAATAAAAAATATACTTCATATACTTGTTCATTACATATGCATTCAGTTCTGTAGGGAAATATTGTCGAATCTTAAGAATTATTAATAATTTTTTGTGAGAAAAAAGTAATAAAATAAGTAACTTTTTAAAAAACTCGAATTTAAAATTTGACATTTTTTTTTAAATATAAAAATTTTTTATTTCAATTTATCTATCTGATTCAGAATCAAATCAATTTATAGTTCAATGTAAAATTTGTATAATTTTAAATTACTAGATGAGTATTAGTTTATATTGAAATTAATGAATTTGTAGGATATTTTCTTTCTTGTATAAGAACAGAAAACTTATATGATAATTTTAGTATCCTTTTACGTTATAATTTTATTTAATCTATAACTTTAAATTTAGCAAATTTTAGCTATTGAAATATAAGGATTTTAATATGTGGGCTGTATTATAAAAACATTAATTTGAAATGAAATTTCTTAACAACACCAAGAGAAAATGTACCCCCGTCTCCATTCACCAATCACAAATATAAAAATTTAAATAACTGGATAAAAAAAACATCCTCTAAATTATCCCACTCAATCATCAGTATCCTTATCTGCATTTCTCCGAAAACTTTTCACACAGTCTGGATATCTCATTCTCTCAAAAACTTCACCATAGCGGGAAAAAGTCTGAAAAGAATCGTCTGTGAAATCCTTCAAAAAATCTGTCATCTTCAGAATCTTCTCAACTCGATTCGTCTTTTATATTCACCGTCTTGATTGATAGTTGATGCGTCCTTAATATCTCACTCTCATCTGCGACGATCATCTTCATGTGATCTAGAAGCAATTAAGACCGAATTCGGTAAGTTTTTTTTAAAGATCTTTCTTTGGAGAAAACTTGGATGAGGGGGCGTCCATCAATCAGGTGCGGAATTTTTCTGGAACTTTAAAGTGTTCTTTTGTGAAGATTTTAATGATGACACCCATGGAATGTATATTTTTGAAAGAAATTGCTTTATTTCAGTCCTTTTTAAATTGTCATCAAATGTAAATATAATTAGTTAAATATAACATATTCCATTTGATATTTTATAATAAGTTTCTTCTGATATTTATTTTAAAAGTTAAGAATTCGTAGGATGAATTTAAGTATTTTAAAAAGTAAGTGATTATAGTGTTTGAATTATACGAAACTATTTTTGACAGTTGAAACTACTCTATTTGTGGTTTATGCATGACAGAAGATTTTCGATATCTTATGGTAAACGAAAGAAAGAAAGTTGTATCAAAAGCATTTATCTCATAATTTTAGCTCGTACCTAAAATAGTAAACTTCAATAGAGACAGGAAGATTAGAATTCAAACAAAAAAGAATGGGTTATTCTTTCCAAATAAAGAATTTTTACATACATGAATGATTCAGTCCTTCACGAAATGTAAATTCCTAAATATTTTCGTTAGTGAAACAAAAAAGGAAACTTGAATAGCATTATTTTTTTAGCTATTAGTATTCAAATTTAACAATGAAAATTAATAAAAAAGAATCCACTCTTCCTACATTTAAATATTTTTCCTTTTCCCCCTCTTTTTATAGGAGTTTTTGAAATAAACAAAAGTTTATAAAAGTCTTAACAATATTGTTTACTGGAGCATGCAAACTTTTCAGTTATTGAAAAAGTTACTAATATCAAAATAACACGATTAAAATCAGAAGAATATATTTTTCTCAATCAAGAATGTAAAGATGAATTCGAGTAAATTTACGAAATATAATTTTCGTACAAATCTGTGTGTTTTTTACTTCGAATTTTTTTTAGAAGTGGGAGAGAAACCAGGGTCAAATAATCTATAATCTGATACGGTTTATTTTGAATTAGGACATTATAGATAAAATGAGAAGATTTTCTATGAAACATATTAAGAGTAAAGGGGATATTAACAACAGTTGAGTTCTCTTTTTTTTTCTCTCTACCAACCCCCTCTTTCCGTCCCTAAATTAATACACATCCCCCGAATTCCAACCTCATTGCGAAGCTCTTTGGTCATAAGGAACCTCATCAGGAGTCCATAAAGTTTCATGAAATTTATAGTGGATTTTGAATGAATAAAAAATGAGGCCCTTTCGTAGCACCGAGGTTATAGGGTTCTTGCGGAACCCTGCTTATAAATTTAAAGGTTCGCGGAATGTGAGCCCGCTTTCTTGAAATTTTTATCCATCCATCAAGATGTCCTTCGAATTGCGGTAAATTCTATCAAAGGTTGATGATGTTGAGTTTGAGGAATCGACAAGTTAACAGGTTGAAGTGACAAGGAGGGTTTCGGGAATGCGGGTTGAGGAGGTAAGGTAGAGGATCGGATTTCGTCACGTAAATTTTTAAGTTATATTGATTTCGGGGATATAAAAAGTGGGGAGGGTTAAGTTTAAGAGGAAGATGAAATGTCTGCAGAAGATATTTTATTCCATCGTTTTATGTATCACAAGATTTATGAAAACCGATATGTGGTTGTTTCAATCATTTTAAGTGTTATGAAGTTGTTTGTCGCTTGTTTCTCTTCAGATTGTCTTTAGAATGCAACTTTAGAAGGACTTTTATTACTTTGTCCCAATTTTTTTTTTCAAATTCAAGAAAAATAGTACGGATTGAAACTTTATTAAAACTAATTTATTAAATAATGTTCATCAAATTAGTAATTTATCTAACAAACTTAATATATTGTAGAAAGGTAAATTAGCCCCCAAACAATAAATATTTTCTGTTATACGTATTTACTTAAATTTTTTCTCTAAACTTATAGAAAATTACCCAAATATTGTCCTTTGCTTTTTAGTGATATTTATTTTCAGAAATGCTGATATTATTGATCCTCTATTTCTTATATGATTACAAGATTATTACAAGATTGACAACGGATAGAATAGAAACACCATGTAACTAATGTGTTATATACTATAATTATTGAACTAAATAAAACACTGCCAAATTGTATACGTTCCACCACTGCACTTTCTTCTGACTGGTATAAAAAAATAATAAGTATATTCAGTAACTTTTTCCATTTTCTCAATGCTAATATTATACTATAGATAAGTTGGGTTACTAAAACTAAAATGTATGCTATAATCCATAAATCAGAAGATAATTTTACATATGATTTATCGAATTACACTTAGGATTCTAAGATATTCCATTCTTGGTGCGCATGTATATACAATAGGTCAACTCTTATACCTTCTTTTTAATCCTTAATGACCTGAAAATAACTACACAAAAACCTAGCTCTTCAAAATGATTTCTCAGTATTCAGACTTCAAAACCGGCCTCACAGGAAAATACACATTTTTGCCTACTGGACCACAATCCCCCGTCCCCCCCCTTTCTCCATTCAGGTGGAAACCCAACTAACAAAACGTTTTGACATCCCGCCACCGTCCAGAAAGCAAGTGCGGGAAGAAAACCCCCACACAAAAAAAAGCCGCAGTGATTCGGCAAGGCTTCGATCAAATATTAGAATAAGAATACCATCCAAAAGGATCTGTCAACTTCAGACGAATCGAAGGCGCCATAAAATTCCTTCCATTTTTCTCCTCTGTCCTCCTCTCCCGGAGAGTCTACTTTGAGGAAATTTGGATTTTCATTGAGGGAGAAAATACGCCAATGCATGCTATTACCCACAGCTGACGTGTTCCAGAAATAGCTGGGGGGTGCTTTCCCCCCTTGATTACGCAGAAATGCCGATTTCGGCCGTGTTTTTCTCCCATGAATAATTTTACGGAAATAAAAGGAATCGGGAGGAGAGCTGGGTTTTTTTTATTTACTTATTTTCTGATCTTCCTCTTTTTGTTTTTCTTTCTTTCTTTCTTTACCGGGTTTCGGTTTTGTGCTTGGTTTCCTTTTGTGGCAGGCGGGGGCGGAGTATCCCTCTGCTCTTGTGGAAGGATTTGTTGGAAAGGCTTTTTGGCATTTAAACGAGTACTATTCTCTATGAAGGTTCGGATCGGGAATTAAATTGTTGAATAACTATAATAGTGAAATTGTAGTAGAATTCTTAAGTTTTATGCACAAATTCTTTAATTTTCAGAAATTGCATGTTGTCGAATTGAAATAGATTAAACTTTATTATTGATAGTTTTGTAAATAGTAATCTTATTACACTAACTAAAAAGTACTTAAAGCTAAAGTGCTTAGTCCTACTATGTAGAATTTTATATTATGTTTGTTAAAAATATACTTTTTGATAACATCCCGCCATTGGGTACATTGACGGAAACTTTTGAAATCTATTGCACAAAAAGGATTTCTTTATGTTAACAAGAACAGTTTCAAAAGCTAAATTAAGGGGATAGCCCACCAAGCTTTGTACCCTAATTGATGGTGTCGCAGGACTATAGAATGAAGTAAAACTGAGAGTTATCTTTCAAATGAATATCTCCTCGAAGATTGATTGGCTTTTATAACAGCAGTTACAGTTACTAACTATTTTACTGGTGAACGTGTTATCCGCACGATTCAGTTTTATTAACTTTCAAAATATTAATGCTGCTTAAGTTGTTCGAGAGAATGTATTTCTGTGTAAATTGCTGAGTAAGTGCTCCAATAGAAAGTGATTAAATTATATTCATAATTAAATATTTAATAGTAATAGACTATTCAGAACGAGCAAAAATAATATTTGTTGCTATCAAGATGTTTCAGTAAGGCTGGGCGCGCACGAGTGACTAAAGTCACGGCGACCAGGATTACTAAGTATCAAAAATATCATTAGAAAACAATAGAGCATTTTCAATCACAGGACTTTACCTAACAACGGCCTTAGCAACGTTGTTTTTATCCTTCAAGCCCAATTCCCATGGGTTGCGTATTAAAATACGTCGGCGAAAAACGCTTCCCTACTTTCCCTACATTTTCTGAGGAAGAGCAATCCTTTCTTTTAAAACTAGATTCACATGATCACATGTCATAAAGAGTCCAATCATAGGCCTAGGAGAAAAAACGCAGCGCTCAAAATTCGCACGACTTTTTTCTTAGATTTTTAATTTAAGAAATTTGGGAAATACGCTTGCGGTTTTAGTCACATGATTTCCTCCAACCAATAAGAAAGCCCTTATAAGACAAAACAGCATCCATTTTATTTTGATGGTTCAAAGCAGATCATAATCGTCTGTATCACCGAATTTAAATTGTGCATCCTGAAATGTGAACTAATTAAGACGAGTTTAACTACTCACAAAGTTAATAAAATTATAAAAGAAGCCTCTTTGTTAGAATGAGCGGCTTCTAGATTGCAGGAATATTTAAAAAAAAAAACAGACGGCATGGGAAGTAAGCAGGAATTCAGGAGACAAGCGGTGAGTTAAATGTCTTAAAATGGTACATTTAAATTCGTAAAGAGAACTGTAGTTCGAAATAACTTTTCATTATGCTTTTCTGAATTGTTATACTCCATACAGATGTACAAAATATACAAATAAAACTTATGTAGAACCATAATAGTCATTTAAATTAATACTTGATAGCTCATTGGTATAACTATTTCTTCCCATGCCGTCTCTATTCTGCATATTTTTGTAATTTTCTTAGTAAGTTGTCTTTTTCTGCTATTATCCAAATCAGAAACAGCCCCAATTGATTCGAATGTTTGGAGATATATACAGTATTTAAGAAATAATACTACATTTTAATCATGATTTGGATATATACTGAGCTAATATTTTCATCAGAACATGTGAGAGAATAAAAAAGAATCGATCGGCATATGCAATCAGAAACTATATTGATGTTCTTCCTGAAAATTTTAGTGGGAAAATTATTTTTATTTAATGTTCTTAAACCATTTTGAAATAACTTCTTTCATTTTTTTCAACAGCTTATATATATGAAACTATATTTCCACCCCGGAGCTTCTCGATGTCTTATTTATGAATAAACTTTAAAATTTTAGCAGTGATGCTTTAAATTGATTTAATTTTAATGGATGCTACTAATTTTATGAAAAATGCATGCTTATAAAACTTAATAAAGTTGTTTAAAGTTGCTGTAAGTTTTGGCGCAATACGATAGTAGGCAAAAGTCAGTGACCTCTAGTGAGCGTAATCAGAAACAAAGCGGGCAAAAAAGCTAGGGAAAAAGATCCTTCAAAATTCGCGACGAGTAAATTCGCTTGCGTATTTTCAAAAAACGCAACCCATGGGAATTGGGCTTCAGTGATGTCATGTGCGAATGCTGCTATTGGATACTTCTATGTCCCGCCCCTAACAACAGCCTTAGCAACGTTGTTTTTGTCTTTGTCACCGTGACAAAAGTCGCCCGTGCGCGCTCGCCCTTAGTTAATCATGAGGTATCAATCCTTGAAATATTTTCGTTGTGGATAATATTATTGAATTCAGCCCTCTTAATTTTAACTAAAATACATTTTTCATCGATATATCTTGGGATTATTGCAACATAATTCCCTTCAACCCTTCATTTCATAAACAAAATATTGGAATGAAAGTTAAGTATAAAACTCAAATTTAATCTCAAAAAATAAAATGCAAGCATCGAAAAAATGAAGGTAACTTCAAATTCACTATTACTTTTAGCCCAGTAATTTTAGGGTTTGGTAGCTAAATAATTTATAATTAGCTGAAAATTTCAGAATAAGCTCTCTATGATGTGTACAACCCACCCTGAAAAGTCCCCAAAGATCCCCCGTCGGCGTCATTCCAAAATGGCGGATCAAAGATGGCCGCCTAGCATTTTTGTCGATATTTTCGCTCATATCTAAGTCAAAAATTAATATTTTTTAGTTCTGTAAAAGGATTTATACAAAAGATAGATGCCGTTTTCGAATAAAATTTACAGTTTTGCGATAAAAATATAATAAATGGGGTGTAAAGGGATTTTATTCATGTCAAACTGCAAAATTTTCATAGTTTGCATGCTTTGCCATATAGTAAGGGGAATATAAGGTTTTTTGGGGAACAAATTTGAACAAAAGGTTTCTCAACGGTTTTCGGCTCTACTAGATGTACTTAATGGGAAAACGAAAGTTTACCAAAATCGAATCGTGGGAAGTGGGTATTTTTAAAGATGGCCGCCAAAACCATAGAAAATCAAGAAATCCTATGAATTTTGTGTTTAAAACGTAAATAAAAGTTCTTCAATGTCTTAATTGAGTAGAATAAGTATAGTACTAGGTAAACTGAATGATATAAAAATAGTTCGTGAAATCTGGCAACCGGAAATGTTTTTTATCAAGATGGTGGACAGAACTTTCAAAAAAAAAAGATGTAATTATTCTAAATATTTATGAAATATATTTTTGCAGATTTTTATGAAATATATTATTAAATTTATTCTTATTTGAATAATTTTTAATTCTAATTAATGTAATAATGCTCTGGAAACAATTCACAATTGAATGACCGAAAGTTACAAGTTGTCTGGATAACCACTGATTAAATGTGCGATGGTTAAATATATGTTCTTAGTTACATACTTCTTATTTATCAGCCCCACAGAAGTTTACAGCTTGGTCAGCTTTTAACTGGAAATCAAAAACTGAATATTGGTAATTAGGTGTATAAGGAACTTTTAAATGAAATAATTGTCTAACTACACCAAAAACTATGAATAAATATTTCATTCTGTTTACATTTTACCACAAAGAAATAAATTTAATATGAGCCATATATTCCTATATTTTCAAATATAAGATAAATAAAGCATAGAAATTCTAAAAAAAATTAATGAATTAACCATAAATTACAATAGAGCATTTTCAATCACATGACTCGAACTTAACAACGGCCTTAGCAACGTTGTTTTTGTCCTCCAGTGACGTCATGTGCGAATGCTTCTATTGGATGCTTCTATTTCCCGCACCTAACAACAGCCTTAGCAACGTTGTTTTTGTCATGTTTGCCACGTCGTCATGTGTGACGTCAAGTGCGAATGCTCTATGTTAGTCTTCATCGTTGTCCTCCAAATAACATAACACATGGTTTTCACAATGTGTAACTTGACAAGTTGATAGTATGTTCTAAGAATGAATAATCCTGAATAATGGGACTACTAAAAACAATCCTATTTTTCCGATCGATTTTTCTATTAGTACAGTTATATGGCAAAGCATGCAAACAAACAACAATGAAAATTTTGCAGTTTCTCATGAATAAAATCCCTTTACACTCTATTTATTATATTTTTATCGCAAAACTGTAAATTTTATTCGAAAACGGCATCTATCCTAAGTATAAATCCTTTTACAGAACTAAAAAATATTAATTTTTGACTTAGATATGAGCGAAAATATCGGCAAAAATGCTAGGCAGCCATCTTTGATCCGCCATTTTGGAATGACGCCGACGGGGGATCTTTGGGGACTTTTCAGGGTGGATTGCACACATCATAGAGAGCTTATCCTGAAATTTTCAGCTAATTATAAATTATTTAGCTATCGACCCCTTTTTTCGCCTAAAATTACTGGGCTATTTCTCTCTGTCCCCAAAACATATTCATAAAACTTCCTCACATACACTCTATTTATTTACATCCAAATAAGAAATACTCCCTAACTCGAACTTATTGCAGTTGGAAAGAGTAAAACATCGCATCGGATTTTCGTTCGTTCGAAATTCCTTACAGATCATTCGTACAGAAAACAAACAGCATAGTTTATTCTATTGGTTTCCATTTCTCTTAAAACTCTGAAGAAAAAAAAATTGTTTTTTACTTAATATTGTAAACAGTAAAAACGTGTTTTCGAATACGTTTCCAAGCCCATTCTGGTATTGGACATTGGAGTTTTGAATAAATCAATTTTTCTCCTCTTGACTTTCCATTTTGTGCACTAAATGTTAGAGAACTTGTATTGGGTTTTTATTTTTTAATACGAAGGCCTTTGCAGCAACTCTTGTTTGTTAAATTTCGTTCTGAAGTAACGGTTTTTGCTTAGCTTCGACATTCATCTGTAAAGGATTAGAGACTATATTTTCCTCTGCGAGTTTTATAAATGTAAAGCGATATTTTGTTCAAAAAATATACGCTGCTTATTACATTTGGAAATCGGGATGTAAAATCGGAGAGAGGAAAATTAATTTTTCTTTCGAAGTAAAAATCTATACTTTGTATTACCTGCGACACAGCAGTTATTTTTATTGAATGTAACATTCTTAAGTCAAATTTAAAATAATGTTTCAAATTAAAAATAGTTATATATTTGTCCCTTTTAATAATTATTTATGCATCTCGCCAAACTTTTGTTGGGTTATTTTAGTTGAGTTTTATCTTCAAACTACTCAAAGAACAACAAACTGAAGTAATTATTTAAACCCCAAAAAACAAATCCCAAGACTCTTAAAATATTGTTTCAATACAAAAAAGTAGTTATGTTCACTATCAAAACTTCAATAAAGTGCCTAAATCTTTACCCTTCCGTCTCTGGTTTTAACCCACGTAACGTTCCAAATGGGAATAACCACCATAAATCCAAGTGCTTTTTGTTCAGTATCAATTTTCTTAATTAGTAGTAGTATCGACAGATACAATGCAATGTTCTCCTCTGTAACAGATTCTCGAAATGTGTTTTACGACCCTGTGCTCACGAAAATTGGACACCAGCATTCATTCTATTAGTCTAACGGCTCTAATGCGTGCTGAGAGTTCTGATTTACTAAAGGTATTATGTGCATCGGAAATCAATGACACTTTTTAATGATTTTTATTTAGAAAAAACGTAAAATGTGCAAGATTTGTTGATTTCAGATACTTTTGAATTATGTAGTGAAAATAATATAGGGAGGGAAGGTGTTATTTACTTTTATCTGTGTCATGCACGGATATTAATTGGTGAGTAAATTTAGAATTATCTGTGATCATTACATCAGTAAAAGTGGGAAAATGTTTCTTCCTATCATATCTCATTACTCTCTTATAACATTTAGAATGTTGAGGTATCTATTAAAAATTATTAAAGAATAGTTTATAATAGTTATTGAATCAATTTGTGCAATTTTCTCTTTTCGATTAATTTTGCTTTATAGTTCCAGATTTTTTAAAGCCTTAAAACTCCGCACTAAAATTTGACTTGAAGGCCATGGTTAAATGCTAAATATTTAAGTGGTGAGTATTTAGTAACTATGTATGTAAAAGATTTTTACAGATTCTTTTTTATTTAAACTAATCCTTAAATATCTATCTAATATTGTAAAAAAGGTACTTTCAAACAAAATTAAATTAGATTAGATAAATACCAAATTCTATTATATTATTTTTAATTAAATAATAAAAAGTTAACTGATTTTACAATTGAAATTCAGAACCCTAAAGCTTAAAGCTAAATTATTTTTAAAATTTCCAATAACCTGAAATTTTGTGCTAAGACCTAATGAATGTCAAAGTCACTTCTTGCCATTATATTTTTTTAAAATTATTTTAAACAATTAATTAGTATTTAAAATTATTTTTGAAATAAATTTTCTGAAAATTTCTATGGTCGGTAAATTTAATTCCGAAACTTAACTTTTGCACAAAAATTTATTGACTTCTTCTTTCCTTTCTTTCTTATTTTCTAGTAAATACTTGTTTAAAAAACAGCTCTAGATTTTTTTAAAAGCTTGAGTTAATGACAAAAATCTATCTTATATAAAATTAGGTAATGAAAAATTTTGATTTTGGAACTGGTTAATTTTTTTATGTATCTGTGCCTAGTTTTAAATACCTCTCTGAAACATCTTCAAGGCCGTCTCTATTCTGAATTTGATTAATTTGTATCCAACCTTATACTGTAAGATCAGACAAGCAACATTAAATTAACTTATTCCGAGCGGTCGAGCCGGTGGTGGCTCAGTGGTTAAGGCCTTGGCTTGTGGTTAGGAAGGTACCTGGTTCGATCCTCGGTAGGAAAATTACTCCGATCTGGCCAAATTCAAACTAAATTCTGGAAACGTTGGTAGATGGTGCTGTGGAGTGTGTGACGTGAACCCGATCTGTTCGGAGCGGTATGTGAACGCATGGGGCCCCTCAAGCGAAAGCCGGGGGACTTCTTTCTCCCTCCTAAACGGGAGCATCCGTTCCATTTAGGATGGATCAGGTTCACAGGCCAAGGCCATTTTGCCGCTCTCGGCAGTAAATTATTTGCATGGAGCATGCGCAGTGACATGCGCAATAGGGACGTCACGTGAGGGGGCTTAAGCGCAGGCTCCTGAGCTCAAACTGGCTCATTTGCCCGAAAGAGCTCGTGGTTGATGTTGTGCGGTAGGGTAAGTCTATATTTTTGTTTTTGAATTAGCTGACTGCCTCTTTCATAAGTGTATTTTTTTTAAAGTTTCTCGCTATACATACTTTAAGTAAATACGTATTAAGAACATAACATAGTAAGGGTAAAATTAGCAGTATATATAGTCATGGTCTGCTATCGTTAGGTGTTGCATTGACATGCCGGTATTTATATTACTTGTTTTTGTTAATGATTCCAGATAAGTATATGCCTATGCAAGTATTTATTTTATTTGCAAACTCATACTGTAGAGAAACTTCGCAGTGTAGAAAATTGAGTTATTGTACTTTATAGTTACTGCGTAATTGGGTTTTTGCTATTACGTACTTTCCCTATCTACTTGTACTAAGTGCCAAGGAACAAATTTCTGTACTTACCGATTGAATTAAAGTATCAATCATACTAAATACTATAATTTTATGATCAGAAGGTGAAAACCGATGTTGTGTGTTAGTGCGATCTGTTAACAACCTTCTAACTACATGTAATAGAAAATAGTTTGATCGAGGTTAAGAGATTTTAATTTTTCACTAGTTTTAAGTATAGCAATGAGTTTCATTGATACGAACATCACAAATTAACATTTTTTTCTATTTCAGGTTTAGGTAATTAGAAGGTTTGGCACGAGATCGCATTTCCAGTGGGGAGTGACTGTTGAATAAAATAAAACTTATTAAAGTTTATTTCAGCGAGGTTTAGGCTGCTGAAGGTGAAATTAGGTTGGTTATTAAGCTGAAGAAGACGGGATAAGTATTTTTGGCTTATGATTAAAATGTTGAACAGTACTGTATTAAATTAACTTATAAATATATCAAATACGTGTCTTATCTATTTAAAAATTCCTCCATTGCATTATTAGCTTAATTAGAGAAATTTGTGTTTTTAAGATTTCACTGTAATGCACGAGTAGTGTAAATAGTATACTTAACTTTAGTGGACGATATTTTATTCATATTAAAGTTAATTCAAACTTTTCCGTAGTATGCACAAACAGCAATATTGGTGCATGATAAATAATAGGGAAATGAAGCTGATGACTTGGTGAGAGAAGACAAAGTATTATTGAGTTATATATAAATTTAATATTCTGCAAATTAACTAAAAATTTAGTTTTTCAATTGGTGTAATCTGTATCAAAATCGGTGTATGCATCGTTAAAACTTGAAAAGGACGCCTTTACTTCTAATCTGTAATGAATTTTTATAAGAAATCGAAAAGTTTGATTCTGTCGCAACTAAATTGCACTTGGAGAATAGTCGGTTTATGTTATCACCTCACGTAAACTGATAATTTAAGTTAACTATATAAAACCAGTTAATCGAGCCTCATTTTGCTTGCATTTTATGTACTAAATTAAACGGAATTTAAAACTAGGGGTTTTGTATTTTGGTTTTCCCCCTTTAACTTGCTAAAGTATTTGTTATGTCAACCCCCTCAAAAATGTTATAAACTAGGTATTGGCGATACGGGGTCATTCGAAATTCCTGGTTGAACTTTATAGAAGGCTTGGCATTGTCAGTTCCTGAAATTTAGGGATGGGACCTAAGGGTTCGGGGTTCCTCCCTATAAAGGATTAGCTAACCTAAATTATAATATTTTTTCGTTTAATTCCCCATTCAATGATTTTAAGGTACTGAGTTAACTTTTGTCCCAAGTTGTTGTGAATTGGCTGTAACTTTTCCCTAAAAAGGGGGTCTAGAGATAATCCCCCAGAGCTTTTTTGAAACTTGACCTTTTAAAACAAGGCTAAACTCATTTTTAGTGTTATAAAAATTTTGATTTCAAAATGGGGTAATCATATTTTAAGCAGTACTGTAGTTGGAAAAAATATTTTTTGGAGGGGGCTCGTCTTTTTTTTTTTTTTTTGCTATAAATAAAATTTTTTGTAAGGATGATGTCCCCCTAATCTCGGCACTGGCTTCAACTTATTTTAAATTAACGCGGTCCGTCTCGCTCTTATATACGTCTCTTAAGTTAGGTGTTATCAGGGCCGCCGAGAGCCAAGCCGGGCCCCGGGGACGAAGTTGAGAAGCGGGCTCCCCAGTTCTTATTTTGAGGGAGGGCAAAAATTGTCTTAAGTAAATGCATAGACTCAATGCAGTTTATGAACATTTCTTTGCAAGATGTTAATCTTGACCCTTAAAAAAGAAATTTTAAACTGAGGGATACTTTTCACAATTATAGAATTAAAAGACACCCAAGGAGGGGCTTTTTCTGAAATGAAGTTAAATAATGATTTATCTTGAGTATGAAACTTTAGAGAATTAACTCCATTTCGTAATGAATTCTTTTAGGGGGTCTGGGGGTACCCCCCAGAAAATTTTAGGAAATACGCCCCTTGAAAACTGAAATTTACTCATTTTCGGCTGCCTTCAGGGTGAAGAAATTAATTTCCAAAATATTCCTCTTTCCAAATATCCTCTGTACCCAATATGAAAATCTCTGGGTCCCGGGGATTGCCCCCCCCCTCTTCTCAGGCCTGGGTGTTATTGTTAAATTGGCGCCATTATCAAACTGGAATAACACATATTCGGTCTCCCTCAAAAATTAGAAACATTGTTTAAAAACTTTTTTTTAATTATTGGGCGGGACGCGTCTCCCCTTGGATCAACGCCCGTGAAAGAAGAGGTAATGAAGGGGATTAAGAATATTGTATAACAATGGAGTTGAAAACTCTACCACCAAAGTGGTCAACAAGTGACTTGATAAGAATTCAGATTTCAATTTTATGCCTTTACTTTTTCCCCATTGAAATCATTTGTCGTACGGGGTCTTTTTCATATTAAATACAACTTTTATGAGTTTTCTCCGTCAAATACTAATTAATGCATTATTGAGTAAAATTGCTTAATCTAGTTATAAAGGAAATGTAATAGCATAAAATTTGAAACTATATTTTTACCCCAAAAAAATTACTCTTATCGTCCGCACTCGGAAGTATAACAATTGCGTGTTAGACCCACTTTTTATGCGATATTTATTAGACTTTGAGCAGTCTATCCCTTCTATTAATAAATATTATAAAACTAAATTTAAAAACGGGCTCTGGCGTATCTCCATACCTATTTATCTCCATACCTATTTCGGGGGTGTTGGAAAGACATGTTATTATCCCTAAAATTAATTTCAAAAATCGGACAACCCCAGTCAAGCGGTGTAATAGTAGGGGAGAGTGGGGCACCTTGGGACAATTTTTACCGCAATTTTGTAGTTATGAATTCGTGCTTCTAGGTACTAATAAATTAGACTAAAATCTACTCCTCAACGTGTTTTGGAATATTTGGTGCGTCAATAAAATTATTTACTTCCCTTTTCTTGTTTTTCGTGGTCTGAAAAGTAAGATTCACCTGTAGTTTGAAAAGCCTTTTTGAAGTAAAATAAATATATTTATCTTATTATAATTATGCTTAGACTAAAGTACGTGTATCCATTGATAGTTTAGAAAAGAAAACGAAAATTTATTGCTAAACCCAAAAGAGTAATTAAGATTAATACCCAAAGTGTCAAGGTGGGGCACCTTGGGACATGTTAAAAGATACCCCAAAATTTTCAAGAATCAAACAAAATTGCTTTTTATTAAATAAATAAATTATTTAAGAATTTAGAGGATTATAATTTAAAAATTGGTGCAAAAAAAATCATTGATAAATTTTGAATATAAAATATTATTAATGGCTAATTTAAGATTCTTAAGCATAGTTTTATCATAATTTATTGTATTATAAAATCTTATGTTATTTTGAGAAATATGAAAATGTTATTATTGGAAGAGTCCCAAGGTGGGCCACCTTAGGACATTAAAAGAGGTTTTTTAAATTTGTTATTACGAATTCCCTAAAAGAGGTAATTGGTCGGAAAAAATTTTATTAGATGCGCAAAGAACTATTTAATATATTAGCAGCGTTCGAGTTATAACGGTATAAATAAGTTATAATTGAGTAAAAAGTGTCCCAAGGTACCCCACTCTCCCCTACTCTTAAAAAGGAAAAATTTAATTTAGTGTTCATACAAAAGACGCGAAAAACTTTTAATAATTTCCTTCAAAATTTTAAATAATCCCATTTCTATCAAAAAATGCATGATCAGTGACTGAAATGGTTAAATTATTTATTTGCAGTAAACATTCGATGAAGAATTTGTACTGGAAAGTTCCAAATAACATTTTTGTCTAAAAATATCAAAATTAGTTTTTAAATTGTGATTTATATTGATTGCTTGCAGTTTTATTCATTTAATGTATATTTTCCAGGTACTTGTACTCAAGAAAAGTCGCCGATTATATTTTAGTGTGTGTAAATAAAGAATAATATCCAATTGTGTTCAATCAATGTTTATTTCAGATTCACAAAAACAACTGAAGTACACAAGAGTAAGCGATGACAAATCCAAACAGGTAATTAAGGCGCTAAATGTCGCCAAAGGAAGGGCCAAACACTAACTCAAATCTTTCCGAACAAGTGGAGGGAACCCCATTTTCTGCTAAGTCCAACTTGTAAACAAACAAAAAGTCTGTTTACAACTTGGAACTACAACTCTGCCCCCTAGTGGTGGTTTCCAGTATAAAACTTAGTATACTTAGGGTAAAGGTAAGTGGTCAGGCTTAGCTTTTAATAAGGTAGTTTGCTTATTGAAGTACAATTCCAATTAGCAATAGCTACTTAGTCTAAGTAATATAGGACTTACAATACGTCCTATTAGCAAGAGTCCATATTCTATTGTAAGACTAAATAGGTAGCTATTGCTAATTCGAAGTTTACTTTGATCAAAAAGACAACTACCAATTAGATGCTAACTAAGCCAGACCACTTGCTTCTTTCACTAAGTAGGCCAAGATTCTGACTAGAAGGTGCTTAACTAATTAACTTGATAGATTATATAAAATAATCTAGGAAGTTATCTCATTTTAAAGCCTTTAGTCAACTTACCAAGGGTGACAGGTTACTGCATCATCCAAGTGGGATAATCCTCCATAGGTATGGAGGGTTCTGAAAAGTATACTATAGAGCAGGGTGCTACTGAGATGCTGTACAATTTACGTAAACATGCGCAGAATCCATATGCGCGTGGACTTATAAAAATTTCAAGCCTCATGGGTACATTTTAGAAATGCAATTGGGTTACAGGATACTAACAAGATCATGGGACTGGTACTGAAATTGGAAATTTTATCGTGGCAACATCAACATATACTTTTGTATAGTGAAATCTGTGCATGGACTTATAAATCTATTATGCCAAAAAAATTGATAAAACTAACGTGAGAAACTCCGGGAAGAGTACGACTCAACTATTAAAAGATTTTACCTCGTTCATGAGTTGCATTAAATAGCTAACTATAAACTATTAGATTTCAAAACGTTGAAGTGGAGGTGGAGGGGAAATAGCAATGCTAACCGATATTTTAATTTACAAAATCTTTTACATCCTAAATACTAATAATTCCAAATATTTAACAGTTTAAAATTTGGTTTTTGCTAAAGTAATTGAGGCCGTTGAGGTAAGAACCAGATATCTCCACTTTCAAACCAAATTTTTTCACAGTGAGATTCGTCAATTTAGCGATACACTTTCAAACATTGATATCTTAGAATGCAGATATTTGCCTGTTGGCAGATATGGGTTCTTAAACTGGAAGTCTAGCAAAAAAAAACTTGGGGCCCCATTTCAACTTTCATGGACTTAAAGAGCTATTACAACACTGTTGTATTCTCTCAGTTAAGTCTATAAAAGTTGAAATGAGGCCCAAACTTTTTTTTGCTAGACTTCCAGTTTAAGAACCCATAAATGGCAACAGGCAAATATCTGCATTCTAAGGTATCAATGAATGAAAGTGTATCTCTAAATTGACGAATCTCACTGTGAATAAACTGGGTTTGAAAGGGAGATACCTGGTTCTTCCCTCAACGGCCTCAATAGTTTTACAAAATAGTTGTCAAAAAAGTACAACCTCACTAGTTTCACCTCCATAATTTACCTAACAATTCACCCTTAAGCCCACAAATTTAGGTGATGAGAATATTAACCTGTGAATTATAAAAATACAACATGATTATTAGAAACAATTTCACGCAGGAAATATAAGTAAATCTATTTATTATATTTTTGACTCCTCTGTACTCAGAGAGAACCACCTTTCTAAAACAGATGTCAAGAAAAATCCCTTAAAAGTTAAACCACCATAATCAAAATGAGTCTTCTTTCAAAGTTCAAATCTTTAGCTGTACCTAAAAGCAAAATCCTTCTAACGCTTGGCGCATTCTGGAATCCGAATTATGGACTTAATTATTATGAAGGTCTTCGGTTCCTAAAATTTTCAATGAATGTACCTGAAACAGGAAAATTCTTCAATTATCTAGCAGAGATTAAACAAGTGTAATTTTATATAAACACAAAGGGTCACTTTTATTGAAACTTTATAAAAAATTATTTTTATTTCTGTAGACCAAACAATCGAGCCGGTGATAAAAAAAAAAAACTTAAAACCAAAATAATGAGCTTATAAAGTACACAAATCCATTTAAAAATAGAATATCAGAGTTGAACAATTAACGTATCATTTCAGAATACCGAGGTAAACCTGTGCATTAAAAAATACGAAAGAATTAATAGGAAATTCAAAAATTCTCTCAAATCACTTAAGGGGCTGGGTTGTGCGTAGAGTCCGAAAAGTATCAATATTGGATATTTTTTTAAATATGAGAATAAGACAGTCAATATATTTTCTATCTAATAAAATATTGAAACTTTCTTAGTTCAAAAATAAATTTACATTTATTATTTTAACTCCAAACCCCAATCACAACGTTTTACACCAAAATTTTCTCATAAAAACTATCTGCTTCTTGAGTCATCAAGTTTTGAAATCAAAGGCAAGTAAATATTGCAATTTGTGTAAGATTAAATACAGAATTCAGGTTATTCAAGAACGACAAGTTAAATTGTACACAAACTTATTCCAGAACTTCAAATGTAAGAATAAAATGTTATATTAGTATGACAAATATTTTCAAAATTATTGTGTGGAAAATAAAAGCTGAAAAAAGAATTTCATGAAAAAAATCTGAAATCAGCTAGCTATACATCGTTGGGCAGCGAGGTAGTAAAAAATAATGTGATTGCTCCCCAAATCAGCTACGATTTTGGGCTACGTTAGGTTCGGAAATTGTAGTATTCTTAATTGTTCTCATGTTATTTTGAAATTCCCGTGATACTTAAATTATCTCCAATAATGATTATTGAAAAAAGAAGAAAAATTATAAAATCCGCGGAAACAACAATTCCAACAAAAAATTTTAACAAGTCAGCCATGGCCACGCTACGCAACCGTCAAAACTCTGAACTCTGTTTATTTCTTAAAAATTACAAGTTAAAGAAAAGCAAAAGCATCATCGATGTCTACCTGGATTCGAACCGAGGAAAATAAGGTTATGAGGTGCAGGCTATTCCGCCTAGGCCATTGGGGCTGTCGTCATAAGTACGTTCGGTATTAAAATTTAAATGCTATACTGCTCGTAATTATGAGGGTTAACAAACTCCTGGTACTGAGCATGCGTCATACGATGAATTCCTAGACACTTTGTAACAGGCCTTCTGAACTTGGAATAATAATGAATTACGGAAGTTAGACCCACAAGAAATGGCAATCAAGGTGAATTCCAGAAAAATTACCAATTTCGCACAGATTTGTTGACAGGTCGTACTCGTTAAACACAATGCCATTTGTGTGCCCCTCGGATCTATATACTTTTAAAAAATTATTTTTAAATTTTAGGACAATAGATGATCTGGCCACATTTTTTGAAAGCTGAAATCCACACAACGACGCTATTCTATCAATTTTTCTATCAATTGGAGAAATCCTTCAATTACTCAAAACTACATTTAGTGGACTTTTATACCACTTTAACTAGCTTATACAATATATTTAACTGATATTTTTATACTTATTTATATATATATGTTACGGGCAATGTGATAAATTCAGTGGAATTTATGAATGAAATTTATCACTTTGCCCGCCTCCACTTCGGGCATTATTAATAATGCCCGATTAATCAATTTGCCAATAACATATATATATTTTATTATTTAGGGCATACAAAATATTTAAGATTTATTTTCATTCGCAAAATTTAAAATTTACTAAAAAATTCTCATACCAATTGAAAATTCTTCGAGGCTGTTAATTTTAAATTTTCTGTAAAAACTACCGTACCCATAAATCTCAATTTATAATCAAAGAAGGATTTTAAAAAATCGTCTCCTATGCAAAAGAGAATTTATTTTTAAATTTTAACTCTTAATTATATGACGGGGTATAAACGAAGTATTCACAACATACGGCCCACAGACAGCTTGTAACTCACCCCTTTTTTGTGGGCCAATAAGTATTGAATGAAGCTTTAAATATAAAATATTTATAAAGATTAAAAATAAGAGGTTTTTCAAAAATCTTTAGGTTTAAAGATGAATTTTCAAAGAGAAAAGATTGACCCGTTCAAGTTTATTTCACCTATGTACCAATGAAAAGGTAGTATTAAAAAGATTTATAAAAATTCTGTAATTCTCAGAAGATAACAATTCAGTCGATTCCGCTTACTGTGATCACTTTTGTCCAAGATTAGAATGATAGCAATATCAGATTCATTTGAGCTTCAGATTGACTAATCAGATTGATTTAAGCGATTTGATACTAGAAAATTTCAAACAGCGTAACTCGAGTGTTTGCTTTAAAATCACAACTATGTAATCCTAACTGATGTATTTAAAACGATTTCCTACTATGTATCTTTCAACTTTTACATTCTTAAAGAAAATATAAGAGTGGAACATATAACACTTATGAATTAATGACTCATTTCGTATACTTAAGTATTAAAATTAGCCTTCAAACGGGAAAAAGAAGGTTTTAAGGGATTTCACCAGATTTTGATAACATTAAACGATATATGTTGATCATGTAAAATGATAAATTTTTCGTTTAGTTAAATTATGAAAGATTGGGACCTGTCAATTTTGATAACTTTAACCGTGATCACAAAAAGCGGAGTCGACTGCATCAGTAAAACTAAAATGTAAAAACCTGAAGCATATTTTGAAAATATATAAATGTGATTTTTTCCTCCAAATTTTTCTCGACGCCAGCCAGGATCCAGCAACAAACATTTAGATTGATCTTTTGGGCTCCACCACATTTTAAGATGACATAATTTGGTCTACATTACAGTTAAAAATTTAGCAGGCCTGATCTGAACTAACAAATAAAAAAGCACCTTTGAGATTCTGAGATTCACAATAGGTGAATTGAAAACTGATAAAATAAAGCAATTTTATCTACAAAGTTAGTGTATGAAACCACTTAGCCCGTTTGATGTTTACGTTTTACAGCGGAAGGCCTATAACAAGTATGTTTTTCCTTCAACCATGAGAGTCGGTGGTATTCCGAACTAAATATTATTGTATCTTGAAAAACATTAAGTAAATAGAGTTTTAAGGTGATTTAGTTCAGTAAAAACTTACTGGACAGGATATACTGAGTTAAAAATCATCACAGATCTAAAGACAGATTTAAACTAAATGAATAATCTAACTTGATTATACCTGAAGTTGAAAGAGCACAACATTCAAAATAAATAATTAAAAGAACGGAACTTTTCCGATCATCCTATAACGGAAAATTAAATTCAAAAATCGTTAAAAATTTTAATACTATTACGTATTTGTACAAAATACAAGTCAAGAGGATAAAGTTAAGGAATAGTTAAATTCAGTTACTTAAAAAAACCAATGAACACTAAAAAAAATCAGAGACTATGCTATCAGAGACAGCAGAGATCAGAGACAGAAAATCAGAGACTATATTAAGGTACTTGATTGCTATTAAGGAACAAAACACACAAAGTTTATAAATTTGATGAAAACAACAAACTTAAGATTACAATTATTTTATTAGTTGGAGAATACCCTACTTCTATAATGACTCTCAGATACTTACGATGGTACAGCGATAAGTTGAAGGTCTTGGAGTAAACTGCCGAAGAGCAATCGCAAAATCCGTTCACGTGCAAATGATCTCCCTCCTCAAAAGCTGTCACTGAAAATAATTCTTTCGTTGCCACTCAAATGGGGCTAAGTAAACACTAAAGACGAGAAATATTGAAACGAAACTGACGTGTGACGTATACCTAAATTTTCTGATTGATTGATTGATTTTTGCTAGTAAATGAAAGTGGATTAATAGGGCTTTGTAAGATTACTATTATCCTGCGCTTTTAGGTTAAAATAATTTATTCACCGATTTTAGTTTTAAGAATGAGTAAATAACTTTTCACATTATTTCATATCTTAATTAGTTTATGCACTCGTCATCTCGTTATGCACTCACTGTACTTGTCATCGGTTCGATTCCGGCCTTGCTCTGGGTGTATTTTCTCTCTCTCTCTTTCAATTCTAATTTACTCAACATCTCATAGTCCTTATTCTCAGTGAAGATACTATTGTTTTATTATGAATCTAAATTGAAAATTAGTCCAAACTTACCTGAAAAGGCTACGAAATAAGAAGTTGTGCCCATTCATAATTTTCTGCTAAGTTTCAAATACTGAATTATTGCGTTTAGGGATTTTTACAATTCTTTGGCTAGCTGATTTGAGGATAAAAAAATATATTATTAAAATAATTGGGTAGAATAAAAGAAGGATTTTCCATACATACTACATTGATATCTTCAAATATATTAGGCTTGATCAAAAAGTTTTTATTTATTACTTTATTAGTACAACGTAAAAATATAACAATAATTAAACGTTTTATCAAAAAATTCTGATTCTAAGATTCGTATTTCTGCCTTTTACTAAAAATTTACTTTAAAAAATTTGTTTTAATCTATTTTATGAGACTTGCAATAAACACACACAGGAAATGTTTTCATAGCTTTATTTTTCAGAAAGGAATACTCATTGCTTATAATTCATCACAGCAACCAAGTAATTCGATACACAAAATGAAAACGTTATCAAATAAATAAATAATATCTGTAAACGTGAATAGGCTGATCTTGCATCGTATATACTTTTTTATACTTTTCTTGCAAAGAGGAAGGTGCTGCAAAGCCTGAGAGTTTATAAAGTGACATAACATACAATCAGTCATGTAACATGGGGGAAAAAACCCTTATTGTAGTAGTATTTTTTCAATTCATGACATACATCTTTTATAAGTAACATTAACATTTATACAGTGCTTAAGTTCGCTTCGTAATAACTGGTAATAATATAGTTCGAATGTTCACCACAGCTGTGTGCTCTCACGTGGCCTATAACTATAGTTGTCTAATAATCTAATTCCGAAGCTACTGATTGTGCAGTCGTAGTTAACACAACGTTCTGTGGTACTTAAAGCTCTGAAACAAATAACTCAGGAAAGTTGAGTGTATGGCAACACGTGTATACGTTATTTAACGGGAAATTTTATTTTTTCGCAAAATTCAAATTTTTATTTTGAATGAACATTATCGAATTAAAATTTTTAATGTGGGTAATGCATATTTCCCAATTCTACTTCATAAGATTTCCACTTCCACCTACGGACTAATCAGAGAGACTGGCAATCCCATATTAGGAAAGACAGCTATCTGACAAACCAATCAGAGCTCTAGCTGGAACCTTACGAAGTGGAATGAGGGGTAAAAGAGATATTTTAGGTATAAAACTCCTACTAGTATCACATTTAACTTTAAAAATAAAAAATAGCAGTCGTTTTAAAACCCTGCAGAAAGTTTTTTCAGTGCACATGATAAGTGAGAGTACATAAGGCGCTAATGTGTTAGTAAAATTTTTGAGAGGAATTTTGACTCCTACTATTATATGCAATAACATCTTCATTTTTTTCCCGGGAATTTTTTGACAGATCAACCATTGCAGCTTAGAGACTGAATACTCGTTTTATTTATTTTAGTATATCCGACTTTAAAAAAGGCCTCATCAGAAAAAAACCGAGCCTTTTTTTTTACAATAAAATCAGTCTAATACTGAAAAGCTATGACTGGTATGCCAAAACTTCCTGCACAACTATCTGCATACAGCGGGGTGCTGAAACGGAACCCTGTATAAATTTCCGAAAGAACTGAAAGAAAGGGGCGAGAAAGACACCTGTTACGCGTTCGCTACCATCAAAAAACCTTCTCAGAGCCACTCTTTGCTAGCAAGAATTTACTTTTTTAAAAGAAGAACGTAAAAACACTAACACGCTTGGCTATAGGACAAAGACGGCCACACACACCGAGTAAGAAAATATAATTTTTTTTCAATGCAAGCAACAACAACAGAATCTCGTATCGAAATGCTTGCTTTTAGTAAGGAGGAACAAAACGCTTGTTGAGGAAAGATAATTCCGAACGGAACATATCAACATCGCGGATTCAGCAGTAGTCGGTAGAAGTACTACCTATTTTGAAACATTTTAGTTAGGATTGATTTTATTGGTATCGCTTATAAAGTAGAGTTAAAATTTTTGATTGTAATGATATAAAATAATTGTGCGTTAAATAAAGTTATCCACGAGGAGCAAATGGAATTAATATCGTTTATACTTACAGCCGTATTCATCGCTAACCTAACGGGCAGTCAGACTTCTGATTGGCAGTTACAGAAAGAAAACTAGCTTTCCTGCCAAACCGAGATTTGACTCCCGGTTAACCGCTGGTCAGGTTAGCGGTGAATACGGCCGTTAGAAAAAGACGTTTAAAAGATACATTAGCTATGGAATTAATTCATGCAATCATGCCATTTCTTCTTTTAAACGGATACTAATGCATAAAAAACAATACTGCGCTAATTGTTGACATGTTCCGTATAGAATAACCTTTCAGACAGGAACCCAAACAAATAAGACCTAAGTAAAACACAACAGAATCTTTGACTCCCAACCAATAAATTTGCATACATTCAATTATTCTAAAACAATGCATTCATACATAAGCATTGAGGTAAAGGGTCCTTACTGAGGAAATTTATATAGATGATGGAAAGATTATTTTTGAGAAATATTTAACAATGAATAAGTACTCGAATGTGATAGACAATCATCATTTTTCAAAAGTAACAAATTACAAGCTTTTTGTAATAAGATTTAGTTAAGAAAGTGGAATCCCAGTAAAACAACTACCTGAACTGAAATACAAAGTTTAATGTGTTAATAGAGAGAGGTTATTCAAATTAGTAAAATACAAATTTATTATAATACAGTATAATCTAAATAAGACGAACTTATGTCGAAAACCTACATTTTTCGAAAAAATATTTTCCCCCTAGAAGTTAGAAGGTAACTCGTTATGCCGAAAACTCTTTATCTTGAAATTTTTTACCCATCCCTTCGACTTCGTCATATCGAAAGTATACTGTAATTTTATCTTTTAGTATTTTTCTATGAAATATATTAATATAACCTGTTTTAAAATGTAAATAATTTAAATAATATTACATTAAACGATAACATTCATTTCTCATTACGAATACATTCCAACGTTATAATGAGATTTCACTGAAAATACAAAAGCATTGACTCACATCATCGCGGCAACATCATAAAGTTTACCAGAAATATAAAAAACTCTTAATAAATAATGAACTTTTATTCCCGTTTTAACGCTTCTTAAATACCACATTTAAAAAAATTGTAATTTAGATAGGCCATTACAAACACAACACAAAGGAATGAAACATTTTTTTTTATGAATGATCAAGTAGTAATCCAATAAGAACTCTTCGTCTCTAAATGCTCTCATTCACACGCAACCATCCCTATAATATATATCTATATTTTTCTATGTTACACAGCCCTCCGTCTCATCACAGGTTACATTCAGGCACGAGCCGAACATGGAAGAACGAGTAGTATTTTTTTTTTTGCATGTGCCCGTGGTATTGGTGGCTCCCATTCGCTTCGTCGGCTTCGACGCGTATAAATCACCAGGAAATTAACTCTAATAGATTCGTGACTAGATTCAGTTTGACGATTCTCATCTGCTCCAAATCATAAGGTTGACGTGAGCTCTGGAAACGCCGGGAAGTGCGGAAATAATCGTACCATATTGCAATTGAGGAGCTAGCAGTAACAACGAACTAACTCCAATGTGACGCTTTTTGGAGTTAACAAAGAGCTATAATTCCAAAATTTCACATTAGAGTTGGTTCATTGTTGCCACAATTCCTGTTGAGTCGAAATCGATATGAATAGACATGAGGTTTTCTATAATTTACGGGTTTATATCTTTAAAAATAAATTAATAGTAATTTTGTACCAATCATTAAAATTATTTGATAGAAGTAAAACATTTCCTGAAACATAAGACACTGAAAGAGTGCCATAAATTGTTTCATTTGTGAAACAAGAGTTAGTTAAAATTGAAACAAGGAATATGAATTATAAAAACACAGTAAACAAAATTAAAGGAAATTTTATATTTTTAAAACTTTGAATTTAAAACTCAGTGCTCTTAAATATACACTATTTTAATATCTATAGTATATACCCCCAAATATTCTTATCAATCTAACATTTTAAGAGTTCCTTTTACTGATATTAATCAGACACTTTTTAAAACAAAAGTAATGTTACGAAGTATTTCCGAACTTCACGGAGTTTCAAAGCTCGAATCTACATATGCTTTAAGAATATCACTAAGAATTCAAAACTGATTTCTATTTTTCGGAAAATTTGCGTCTGTAGTAATTTGATTTAATAAAATTTTTACATTTACTGCTTTACAATAGCAAGACATTGTAAGCAGTAAAAGACACTAATCTATGATTGGGAGAAAAATGTCTAAATATTCTTAATTTGTAGCAGCTAATGTTGTATACAAGATGGGATTATTTAGAAAGGGGAAAATTCTAACCCTACGTATTTGAAAAGATTATTTGCAATTGGTCCTCGTACAATATAAATGCAAACAAACAATACGTATAATAACTAAATTATCACTCGTTATAATAAACATATAATAACAAAAAAGCATTTTTATATTGCGGCACATCACACACCGATAGATCTTCGTTACGTGCAAAATATCGTTTATGTACACCAGCTACAACAAAGTAAATTATTTTATCATTCAAAAATCAATGATTTAAATAAAAACAAAGTCTCACTAAATTAGGCGCGTTGCGCGCATGCGCAACTATTTACATAAGTTAACATAAATAATAATAATAATTATAAGTGATTCTTTCATATCTTTTAAGAAGAGCTCGTCATTTATACTCAATCGATGGAGTATATAATACTCAATCGAAACTCCGAGCTCTATCGATACGGTAAAAGCTCATGCCAAAGTAGTCAGTCCACTGAAGTGCAGGATCCATAGTCACTCGTATATAATAAAAGTGCTTTTGAAAATCATGTAGTGCTGCTTGTCCGAAAATTCACAGTGAACAATAGATTTGCCGCTTCTCCCTATTCTTCTTGGATGCTCGAATTAGACAACAGTCACTAAATCACATCACTGTCCCTTATTTATAAGTGCAAAGGTTTGGTTTCAAGTTTTTATTTTATTAAGAAATAGTCTCTATATTTGACAAAACCTACTCTAAGCAAAATGTCCGAACGTTGGCGACACTGGCGACCAAATTCCCTCGCCGCGGACTTTGTTGGCGCCGGCCTGTCTGAAGAGAAGACCACAGAATCGACCTCAACCTGGAGCGAGTGTTAAATCTGTAGTTTTATCGGCTTTTTTCCCGCCTCTAAAAAAAGCCGTGAGGAGGATAGATAAGACACCACCAAAGGAGGCGAGCTGAGCGCTACCTAGGTTTGTGTGTCCGTCTGGGACCCAGCAGATTCCGGAGTTTCTGCAGGTTGTTTTGTGTTATCGGATCGTCAGGTTTGAGTCTTAAGGCTTCCAGGTATGCGGTCTCCGCTTCATTTAGTTTTCCGTTCAAATGTAACATAGCCCCTAGGTTTACGTGGCTTGTCACCTCCTGGAATGAGAGAAATTAACATTCATTTAGACCCGATCGATAAATTAAACTAAAGGTTATCAGATGCACAGAGAAAAATCCGAACAGTGGGTCCAAAACGCCATTTTCGAATGCCATCTCATGGTAGAGGGCAGAGCTGCAAATGCCTGTGATTGACCGATGGGTAGGCAGTGCAATTTGGTAGTGTTCGGCACTAGTTAACTAAAACTAGTTGCAACTAGTAGTTAACTACCGAGCAACCAGTAGTTTAACTACTTTTAGTTTAAAGTAGTTCAACTATTAGTTTAACTACTTTTTTAATTAACTACTAGTTAAAACTACTTTCAAATTTTCAACTACTTCAAAAAAAATTTTTATTTAAAATTTAAAAAGATATTTAAAATTTTTATCAAAGGTAGAGTACTCAAATACCATAACCAGAAATAAGGACCATTTTTGCGCGAAGTATAAGGCTGATCGCGCACGAGTGACTAAAGTCACGGCGACCAGGATTACTAGTATCAAAAATATCACTAGAAAACAATGGATCTCTATGAAGAAATTCTTGGCAATCGGCCAAGTGTCACGTCGCCTAGTGCGCGCACTCATCAATACTGTTCAACTTGTTTCAATAGCCAAGGCAACAATTTTGTCTTTGCATCGTGACAAAAGTCGCTCGTGCGCGCTCAGCCTAAAAGTTTTTTGTGACATAGATAAGAAAGATGTATTAGAATTTTGCCAAAAAGTAGGTTATGAAATTAAATAGACTAGTTAACTAGTAGTTAACTACTTTGGGAAATAGTTAACTACTTGTTGCAACTAATCCCAGGAAAAAATAGTTAACTACTAGTTACAACTACAATTTCCCAGACTAGTTAGTAGTTGGTAGTTAACTATTTTTTGACCACTAGTTGCCGAACACTACAATTTGGTGATCACAGATGTGATTGGCTGTGATTCAGTTTCAGAGGGATGTTAGAGGAATCAAGGATTAACCTCTCGTGACGTTTCATGAGTAGCAAATGCGATCCTAGCGCCACCAGAGTCTCTATCACAAAGCATACCCAATATTTTTCAATTTCTATTATCGGCTATGGCTATGGACTCTCTGTTATGATACTCTGTGATCAGATGTGCTAGAGAATAATCCCCTAACTGATAATCATAAGGAGGAATATACTGTACATAAAAACACTCAGAAACTTAAAAAGTACGAAAATTAGTACCAAATGAAAGGGGAAAACAGAAAGGGAGAGGTTATATACAAAAAGGGAGGAAAGAGAGAGAGTGGAAATTGCTAGCCATTTCCGTACCTCCGGCTCTCCTTGCGTTTATTGCTTTTGGCCAGCAGGATTCTGAGTTTCTGCAGGTTGTTCTGCGTCATGTGATCGTCCGGTTTGAGTCGGAGCGCCTCCAAGTAGGCTTTTTCGGCCTCGGGGAGCTTGCCGTTCACGTGCAGCATTGCACCGAGATTCATGTGGCTGCCCACCTCCTGAAATCAGAAACAGGCCTCGTCTCAGGGAAATCGCTAGCAGTTTCCGCCGTCACGAATGTGGAAAGGATGTTGTAATAAGGAATGGGTTAGTTCAGAGGGGAAAAATATACTGAAGATTGTAACCTATCCCCACGATGAAAGGTGCGTAATTTAATGCGAATAAAATTGTCTTTTAACCGCCTTCAAGGAAATGAAGATACACGTCAACGAATATCAACCTCAAATGAATTGTAAACTGCAGGAGGCCTTCTAAATAGAGTTTACACTGTTTGCATCCATTATCAATGATTATCGTTCGACATTGACAATTTAGAGGGAAGAAACCAATCAATTTTTTAAAGAAGGTTCGATATTTCTATTGATTTTAAAGTTTTATGAGGGGATAGTGTTACTTTTTAAGAGATGTAAATACCGATTAGCATTAACTACACTTACAACTAATAAATATTTGGTCCCTTTACTATTCCTATGATTCAGTTTCAATAAACCTTCGCTGTCCCGAGTGGGACACACAGTCACAACACCTGATAGACTGGATGCAGAGACTTGTAAAATTTTGGACAATCCTGCGCCTCCTATCATTTCAGGAGGGCAACGACACTTGCCATGATGTGATAGTTTAGCATAAGAAAAAAAAAGAGTTCAATAAAGGAGCTAGCCTACGCAGTCTGAACCTCAACCTTATTGAACATCTTTGAGACGAGTTGGAACGTGGATTAAAGAAATACCTAGATCTAAATTCGGTGGTGAAATTGACTAGTTTTCTCTAGTCCGAATGGCAAAAATCTCCTATTGAAAAATGACTGGTTCCGAGTATGCAACGGATAGTTACTTCTGTGCTTCCATTCGTGGAGCTTCAACCAAGCATTAAAAATAAATAGTTTATCGTTTTTCTCTGAACTTGCTGATGTCCGAATATTTATTGGCTATATAAGTGTCCAGTCAACCTTGTAAAAAAGTATCATACATTGCTATGATTTTAAAGTTTAACGAGGATTTAATGTTACTATATCAATATGGATTATTATTAGTTCAATTTAAAAAGCGTTAAATAATGTAATATGTAATTTATCAAAAAATTAACCTCAAGGTGATATTTGAGAAGAATATTTTCACAATGATTTCCTCGAAACTTTATAAAAAATTAAGTGTCTACTATGCTATTATAATTGAGTAAATGAGGATGCTGAAATCTTAATGATAATAACAGTGCGACATTGAAAGTACTAATAAATAAAAGTATTAATGTATTGACAAATTTAGGCAGTTTTTCTGAATTTAGTCACGAAGAAAAGAGACAGATATATAAAAAGGGAAAGGTAATATGAATGGGAAAGGAGAAATAAGGAAACTTAAGTATTTCCAAGTATTCAGACATTTTCTAGTAAAGGGTTAAAGAAAAGAAGGCACTAACACTTATTTAAAATATAGTACATAAAATACCTGAGGTCTTAGTTTAACAGCTATTTGGTAATAATGTTCTGCATCTTCATTACGCCCGGCTTGCCTGTAAAGATAGAAAAAATTTGTAAAATTAGACAATACACAAGCTACATCCATCTTTAATTAAGTAAACAGAATGTTATTTTAGGCTAGTTAAATAATGTAGAAAATAACAATAATGTGTATCATTAAATTTTGTTGTATAAAAACTATTTCAAACTTAAAGATTTGAGTAATAGCCCTGATGAATTTCTGAAAACTTAAATTATGATAATAATAATAAAAAAGGAGTGTGATTTTCTCAATTTAGATAAGGATGAAGCTGAGTGAATTTTGATTTGTGTAAGGATATTTACCTAAGAGCATTTGCCGCATTGAATATGATTTCATATTCATCTGGAGCTAGTTCTGCTGCCCTAAGGTACACTTCAGAAGCTTCTAGGTGCCGTTCGTTTTCTGACAGGAATTGGCCTAAAATCAAAAAAAAATATACGTATTATTAATTATGCTATTCAAGAAGAAAAAGTTCCTTAAGTTGTATTGAACATGAAAACGAAGTAAAAAAAAACCAGCGTGGTTAAATAAATGGGCCGTTGATTTCGAAACTTGTACAAGTATCATCAGCTATTTTAAGTAATAATTTTATATTATTTCTTTTAAAACACTCATCAACAAAAAATAAATTATCCTTCAATGTTATTTATACTTATAAGACATTTAAACTAAGGTAACTGACTATTTTTTGACATTTAATCATATGCAAAACATTAAATACCAAAAGAATAGAGTAAAGTTCATCACTTTCAAAATCAACGGCACAATTGTACGAAATTTTCCCGATAGCGGATAAGTTGTGAATAACAATTTATCTTACTAAAGCGAATGAATAGGAGGCCTTAAAACTAAGCACCAGCTTTTACCGAAAAGAATTTGCTCCATCAACCCCAAACTATTCGAAACGATTTCCTTGTTTACAAGCAAATAAAACGTGTAAGAACTCTTAAATCGTTTCTGAAACTTCATTGTCAACATTGGTTAACAGGACCGGTTGTTTAAATGACGAATTCGATTACGAGAAAGTCCCAATGGCTACGTAAACAGTGGCCCTATTTTAAAGGTCCCTACCTTCATTGGAATACAAACTAGTTCTTTCAGAGAACATCAGAAAAAGAAAAAAAATATCTCTAAGATTTCATTTGATAAAAGTTGCTGTAAATTTTTCAATGCTTGAAACTTTTATTCATTAAAAGCAAAACACAAAAGAACAAAAAGGAAATAACGTACATATCTCAATAAATATTAACAAAAAGCTTCCCCTCTAAAAATTCGGTAAATTAAAAAGAAATCTTTCAAAGTAATACAAAATGAAAGAGATGTATGGGAAATTTCATAAATATTATCTTTAATCTCTAATTCACCATATTTCCGAAGCTTTTGAAGTATTAAAAATTAAAATTTTACTACAATTCCTTTGAAAAGCACTTTTTCTTATAAGACGAAAATATAAAGCAATAATAACTACACTCTAAAAAATAAATAAGCTATATCTATTCAATGACGATGCAATGCAACTGAAATGCAACTTAAAAGAAAGTAGCTACGTTTTTCAAACACATAAAAGAGAATTTCCTGGGAAATATTGCAATCAAGGCAAGTAATGTTCACGAGTTTTTAAATAAATTACCACAATACAGCAACAAAAACACGCAAACAAAATCATTTCCAACTTCCAACACAAAACCGCACAAAAAAAAATTTCTCCTCCGCAGCGTCTTTTTCAAGACGGCTTTTTTCAATTACACGCATCAAATTAAAGAAGAAAAAAAAAGAGAAGAGCACAACCGTGAAAACTGCACTCACAAAAGAGAGAAAAAAAACCTCACTCGCGGAAAGTCGAGAAGAAACAGAACTAGATTCCATCCCTTAACAAAGAAAGGCGCATTAGGAAACAACAAAGAAAAAAAAACACCCACACGACCAACCTTTCGCAAAAGCCCCCACTTTGAAGTACCACAAGACTTAATTATTTGAAGCTCGCCTTTGTGCTTCGAGAAGTTGATAAGAATAATATAATATTAAACTGTCCGTGAGACAAGGACATTTCTAGTATGTGAGAGATAAATGAATTTCCGCAGAAGAGGCCTCTTTTATCATTCCCAAAAAGTCCCCTTCGCAAAGAGTATTGGATTACAATTTATTCCATTTCGACTTCGCTTGGCTTTGCAAGGGAGTTCGCTTGTTTTATTTACCCGGGCCCGACCGGGGAAAAGAGCTTTTTATTGGATTTCGGGGGACGTAGAAAGGCATTGTTGGAATGAATTAGAATCCTTCGAGCGACAAACCATTTCCTATTCTCCGAGAAAATGTGTTCTTTTTTTTCCTGGGTGGAGGAGATTAGCTTTTTCCTTCTTCTATCATAACAATCTCAGAGTGGCCATGCGTGTTCCCTATCTCTCTCTATTGGGGGGGGAGATCAATACCTCTTGTGGGGATCATACTCACCACTCGAATGTTCAGTAAATTCAAAATGCAAAATATAAATGTCAACTGAATCTGGAACGAATCTGGAATATACTTTATACTTTATCATTTTTGATTTTTGATACTCTTTATACTATACTCGACAGTCCAACTTTTCCTGAATTCAGTACGTCACTACGCGGAAGGAGAAAATGGGTAAACAGAAAGCCTGTTGGGTTGCTAGGAAGAGTTTCGGTACGGAAATCGTGAAAAAAAGACGCTATATATATGTTACGGGCAATGTGATAAATCGGGCATTATTAATAATGCCCGAAGTGGAGGCGGGCAATGTGATAAATTCAATGGAATTTATAAATGAAATTGCCCGTAACATTGCCCGTAACATATACATGGATTTAACAAAATAATCATACTTTTAAATAGACGTTCTTCCTTTCACTCAAAAATCAGACACCGCGATGGGAACTACTACTTTGTTTGTTAGTGACGTCGTAGGGTCAACTTAAGTTGCTGTCTAGTATAGAATAGTATGACTTTCGGATGATGTTGTTTAAACGATCCCTACACCCTCATTAATGGAGGATGCGAGTTATTCACATGCTATATTTTCACGTGATGAGTGTTCCGGCCCTGCCACTGTATCACCTGTTTGAGAATCTATACCCTCAGGGTACTGTTCGCTAGAACTTTCTTCCATGATTGAAGAGGATCTTTACGACTCCTTATTTATTTAATTTTATTTTTCAAGAACAAATGAAAAACGGGAACGCGATCACTATATTCCCACATTTTTGCATTCAAACCCCAAAATAAGATAGATTAGGGTTTAAAGATAATTTTCACCCATAAACGTCCTAGAAGTCAGTAACTTAAATATACGTTAGAAATTGAAACAATGGTACTATCCTCGAATATAACGGAGAAGGGCAAAGGGACTTCAAATGCCAAAGGGACAGCGGAGGAAAGTGGAGGGATACATGGTGCTTTGAAAACAGTTACTGCCGCCTTAGGATCGATATTAGGAGACAGAAGAAAGGATAAAAATAGGTCGTGGTAATGGAATTTACAGCTGTTTGTAGGTATTTGGAAGAATGAAGTTATTGATTTAGTTCCGAGATTAAGTTTTTTTTTCGTTAAGAGTTTTTGCTCGAAAATGGAATTTCTTGATTTGTTGTGCTAACTGGTTTTATCAATCCAATCCTACATTGGTACGAGATGTGCTTTTGTTTAAATGGAAATGTCGAGCAGAGTGGACCGAAGGTTTATGTTTTTGTTAGATGAAGTAAATTATTTCTTTGTTTCAATGGGATTCTACAGCTACCATTTGAAAAAATATTAAATTATTTTAACATCTGGGGTTTTTTTGAAAAGGGATTAATTAGAAACTTTTATTTTTAGTATTAAAAATAATTATTTAGAAAACTTGAGATTTAATCTATTAAGAAATTATTAGAGGAAAATAAAAATACTTACAGTAAAGGTAATATTGGAAATAGCATCAAATTAAAATCTCTACTTAAATTCGCCATTTTACTAATCACAATTTTTCCTTTCAAATTTCTTAAATGTTTTTAAGTCTCAGTTTATTAAAAACACTCCTTATTTTGTACAAGATTTTAAGCATAAAAGGTTATTTAAAGATAGTTCAGAAGAATTGTAACAAATAAACTTTTATAAGGTAGTTTTTAACCTTTCAAGGGTGGTCAAAGTTGCCATACATTTATCTTCTTGTTCATAGAATTTTTTTTTGGATCCAACTAATCTTTATCATTTTACCCTTAATTACATGCAATTCCTAGTTGATTTCAAATGCATTTACGTAAAAAAGAATAAATGTAAATATTTTTTATGAGAGGGCCAAGTCAACAATCTTCGATATATACGACACACTGCCCTAAAAAAGCACCTAACTGTCGGTACCCAATTATTATCAGTCCGGCAACGACCAAAAAAAAAAAAAAAAATCGATCCATCACCAAGATCACCAATGACGAAGTCCAGAAACAACAACAAAAAACAAATCGCCCAGATCGATACACCACCCACAATAGGCGGTGAACTCTTACTTCTAATAGCAAGCAGCCAGCACAGCTAGATAACAAGGGCAGATCGCCTTAAGTCACCCTTTCTCCAGTAACGAGCAGATAGCCGGACCCGGGATCAGGTGGCGTGTGTCCATAAATTGCCCGGGGCCCACAAAGAAGATCCGGGAGAGATACCCCTCCTGTCCGGATAAGTGCCAAGTCCGGCATCTTCGCACATATATACGGTTTATCAGTCCGGGTTCTTTGCATGGGGCTTTGTTGCGTGGAAAGAAATGGGACACAATGGTGGTTTGATAAAGACAAGGACGGTCTGCTGCTGCTTGGGTGGTATCGTCTTTGAAGAGAGATAAGGGATAGAAAGGGATAGTTGCTTGTGGAGCGAGATCAGGGATTGAGGGGATAAATGCCTTTGGAGGATTGATATCGTTGAGCTTTGCCTGTGAAATAATCTTAGATAACTTAAGAAAAGTGACGCCTTGACAGAAAAAAGTGTAGGGTTAAAGTAGGGCTTTGGTATCAGACAAAAGTGGGGGATTTTTGATATTTTCGAACTCTTATAATCTACAGTATCGTTTTGGGCAATAAAAGTGTTACATAATATGAAAATTTCGAGTAACTTAGTTAAGTAAAAGGTCAGATACTTTGATAAGATACAATTTATACTTTTCCGAATAGTAAGACTCAAACTAAAATGTTTATGGAGCTCTAATACGGAAGAAAGGTTGGAAACATTTAATGTATGAAAAGTGAAACGAAGTACCTATCTTCAAGGCAAAAATTAAAGCTTAAAGAGGAGGTATTAAAGCAAAAGTGTAGGTTAAAAGATAACGATGCTAATTAAGATGGGCATTTATAATTATAACCTTAATTAGATTAAGTATGAGATTATACCAATTAGAAGATAAGATGTCGTGAAACACTTTAGCAAAGATAAAAAGACGGAATCATCCGAATATTTTAATTTTACTTTCAGACCCCTTTTTAATGCTGGAAATCCAAATAAAAACGAAACTCTCCATCAAAACCATTCCTGGTCCAAAAAAATCAAACTAAAAAAGCCCGACTCACTTTACTCCCGATCAGTTTTTAATGTCCCAAATTCAATTTCCAAAACCAAACCCCCATCATACATCCCCTTTGTCTTTCTCCCATCCTCATCGTAAAGTCAACATAACTTTGAATTTCCCCTTGACAAAAACCCGGCTACGACGAAGCTCCTTCAGGACGCAGTAGTATCATAATTCAGAAGCATCTACGGACAATAATTCCGATCATTATTTTCCTTGGAGGGCTTAGGCAGGCTTTTGATATCCCCTTAAATCAAGAGAGGAAAACATCTGGGATGACCTGGGGATTTCCTTTGCGGGGATGACACTGAAGGGCTGATCCATAAATAATTCAGTTATGGAAGACTGGGTCGCGTTCTTCTTCTTTTTAGTGCTTTTTACTCTCGGCGTATTAATAGTTATGACAGATCAGCAGGTGGCTCTGACGGCAGGATAGTTCGAACGGAAGTTTTGCCGGGGAGATGTTTTAATTAAGCTTTTTTTTTCATTAGTGGGCGTTAAGGACTGTTTGGTTGCAGGGCTTTTTGAACCGATAGTTCGTGGGGTGCCTTTTATTGGCGGTTTAATGAAGAGCCGAGTTTTAGTTAAAAGCTAATCATGAGAGCAGGATGAAAGGAAAGAGTTGTCTATTTTTGTTGAGTAAATAAAGATTTTATGCAACAAACGGATAACTTAAACAATCGAGAAGTTTTTACGGGTTTTAATTAGGCTATCAATAAAAGTGACGTGTGAAGAGCCCATATAAAGGCGGCTATCACTTCAAACTTTTTGTGGCATAAAATTACCATCTATTTAAACAAATGTGAAAAGTTAGATTTAATTAAAGTTTGGTTCACAGAATAGGCGCAGAGTAGGAAAAGTATCTTACCGTAATGCTGGTAAACACTAGATTCATTTGGAGCTATCAGCTTTGCTTTTAGAAACCACTGCTCAGCTTCACTTTGCCGTCCCTGAAAACGTTGAAAGGGTTACATATATTTTCTACGTTTAAAAACAATAAAAAATTGTTTAAAAATGTTTTGAACCAAATGGGTCACACATTTTCCCGAAGTAGATTAGATTTTCTTTAGATTCCAGACTATATTTTTGGACAAATTTATGAAAACGCCCAGTATCTCCCTATCTATTTTTCAGGAGAGAAAAAAAAACGCGATAAACAAAGCAGTTTGAGTTTTAATGACGATTTTGTTATGATTTTTTAAGGAACGATAATCACTTCTAAAAGGGGTGGTTTATTTCTCAAGAATCAAACTAAAAAAACATGCGTTTTAAAGCATTTAAAAGGGATAATTACACATGGTCATGTTCTTGTTCATTGTTGACAATACTGCATTTTACTACCGCAAGTTTCCTTGAAGAAACTTAATTACAATATTCACGGTTTACCACCAAAAGTGATCTGGGTTTGTTTTAGAAAAGATAAGAAAATTGATTCCTTTTAAATTTATGGATATAATGGGATAATGCTTTGAAGTACATATACTCTAAACAAAAACAATTTTTTTCAAGTAAGGAACGCAACTCAACGCGAATATTCAGCAAATCCCAAGCACTAAACGAAACGACTTCAATCCTGCATCGTCGTCCAATTCATTAGAGGCTATTAGGCCGGGTTAAAGCCCATCACCAGAACCTCTCGGGCGAATTTAATGGTCGAACGGGCCCTCCAGGGAGAAAGGCCTCCAGATTGGAAACGAGGCTGGATGAATGACGGGCTCCCTAACTTCGGAGCTGCCGGGAAATTACGGGCGGAGTAAAACACACAAAACGGCAACAATTCCAGAGAAACAAATTGCGCAACAAACAATCCCCGCCGCCATTCTCTGTTGTTCTCTCTCTAGAAAATGTCCCGAGTTTGGAGAAGTTGGGGGTAGTTTGGAACGGAATAAGGTCGTTTACAAGCGGGGAGTGACTTTTGAGAGTGTGTTGGGGTGAAGTCTGGGTGGCTTTATTTATGTATATTTAAATCTACTAGTTTAAAAAAGGCGGACAATGTTGCTCGTAAACCAAAGAAATTAGTATTTTAATATCAAACATTATAATTTAAATTTGTTTTAATTTCAATCAATTCTCGGTTTGAAGTTGTTTAATTACGCCAGCTAGGTATTTTTATACTCGTATAATTTATAAGGCAGATTTTTATACAAATCAACTAAAATAATAGATTTTGCAAATTTTTCTTTTTGTTAAACAGATAATTTAAATTATATAGGAAAGAAAAAACATATGGTATGAGAAGCAGCGATTACTTAGGAACAAATTTATATTTGCGAAACATTTGAAATTTTACTAGTCGTTCATTCTGTTGAAATTTCAAAGGGTTTGGCGGCAAACATTAATAGCATATATATCTATAAAAATTCATTCCCTCCATATCTCTAGTTTGAAATCTCAATGAAAATCATACTATTAAACCTTCCAAATATATTTCTTATAACTAAATCAATCACTAAGAATTACTATTCTTTAAAACTTGGAATGAGTGAAAGCAAATCCAAGGCTACTTTTGCTGTATTATCACCATTAAATTAAGTGGAAAAGATAAGGAGATAAACTTGAACTTACCCATTTCGATAGTAACTTAGCGTAGGTCAGATGAGCAGGTATGTGGTCTGCTTTAGCCCGTAGTGCTTGTTGGTACCATCTCTCTGCCTCTTCGAACTGTTTCAGCTTAAAAAATGCCTCACCTGGAAACAAATTATCATTATATTAGTACTACCACGTGTAGTAGGTGTTTTTTTTAATTAGTTTAATGATAGCGTAGGAGATGAAGCCATGTATTATAGCTTACCCATCATGTTGTATAAAGATTGGGGTTGATAGTGGTGCGGCATTTTCTGCACTGCTTCCTGATATACCTGAATGGCTTGCTGCAAAGAGGAAAATGAGAAAAGAGTTAAATTTAAATCATGATACTGGTATATACGAAAATTCAATGTAGCGAAAATTAGGAATTATCCCAAACATAGCATCATACAGTTAAGGAGAAAATATAAATATTTGTAATTACTAGATTAAAACTCGTTTTAAATTGTCAGGGGGTATCTTTGTCATCAATTAACCCTTTAATCGTTCGAGTTAGGCAGTACTAAGTGAAATTAAAGTCAATTTGTTTTATGTAATAAATGCCAAAAAACTGCTCAAGTAGAAAGTACAAAGCCGGTTAAAGAATCTGCATAGTTTACACAGAATCTATAATTGAAACAAGTTTTCCCTGAAGGAAAAATATTATAGCATTCTGAAGAGATAAATGACTTACCTTGTATGATCCGTCGTCGGCATACAAACGCCCCAAATTGAACAAAGCGGATATTTTTGTCGTTTCGTGCATTTTGGGGTCCTTCAAACCACTACTGTCCAGCTCTGCACAGTGACGGTACACCTGAGAAAAAGCATTTTAAGAACTTATTACTCCCCATTTTTTTACAATAAAAGGAACTAAATTTAGATTTGGCAGTTCATACAAACATATGCAGAAATAATACAAATTTAAACTTTTAAAAGGTTTTTTGTCAACATCTTAGCTTAAAGCTTAATCCTACATACTGTTATATTAAATGCTTTTTAAAATCACAAACACTTGAACTTTATTTATATTTTTATTGATAACTTTCAGTGAAATTAATCATACATTAATAATTATTAGTAATCACATTATATTGCTCCGTAATTATGCCAAAGTACTAAGAAGAATTATAGGGAATCCATAACAGATGTTATACTTACATCAGCGGCTTCATCTTTGCGACCCAAAATACCAAGCACTAAACCCAAATTCAAATGAGCCACTGAAATGAAAACAATACATTAATAAACAAGAAACGGACAATATTCTAACTTTTGAAAGTGAAAATATTAAATTCCTTGTTGTAAAGGGTACAAGAGACCTTCAGAGATCATATTATTTCATATTATCATATTATATCAGAGATCATATTATAAGAAAGCCATATTTCATTCCTCTCCTTCAAATACCAGTCAACATCTTTCACTAACTACAAGTTGCACTTTTCTTCACTTTATTTTAGGAAATTAAATTTTATTTCAGAGGAGAACCTATTATATACCGGGATATTTCAATTTTAAATAACGTCCAAAACATAAATCAGTAAATACCAGCAAACTGTCTCTAAAATATCCCTGTTTTCCAGTTTACCTATTTCCCTTTATTAAATTACATAGGAACGATCATCCCCAACTGCACTTTTACGCATTTAGCATTAGAGTGAGCTAATATGGCACTGCAAACACGACGCGATCGTTGCAACGCTTGGAAAATGTCCTATCGATGATGTCGTAGCTACTACGTAGACTCACCATGAACCAATGCATGGAAGCACCTAATTCTTCATTATTTGTTTGTTACACCATTAAGAACGATATGACTACGCGTTGGTACGATCGCGTAGCGTTACACAGAGCCATATAAACCCAACTCTCCAGACGCCACATATCAGATCTTTCACGGCATATTAAAAGCCCCAGCCTACGACTTCCATCTCAGCTTCCATAAACAAAACAAACTACACAATCCTCCCTCTATCAAAATAAAAAAAATAATCCAAACAACGCACGCATTCCATTTGGAGATATTCAAAAAAAGGCCCGAGAAAGCCTTTCACCCAAGATCGTAAACCAACTCCTGGAAGAGTGTTTTTTACGAGATTTGCGAGCGCGGAAGGACGTTATATTACCGAAAACACAAGTGGCCGCAATAAAAATATCCGTAATTATAGGGACCGCGGGGCCTGGGCATTAAGGGGCCCCCGGGCCTTTACGGCCCGTAAAACGCGTCGCACTAAAACCGGGACCCCTTCTTTAGGCGCCATATTGGCCCCTCGAGAAAGGATGACGAAGCGATCTGGGTTTATTCCGATATGGGCTTTTATAGGCAGGGATTAAAAGTCGATCGATTTTAATCATGTGTTTAAGTGCCTTTGGCGATTTGGCGTAGTCTTGGCTGTTTAATGAGGGGTGAAAGGGTTGGGGGATGAGCCCCTGACTTTTAACGATTGGACTTTTATGGTAATCGTTAATATTTTGGCCCAAGCCTTCGGATTAATTGGTCGAGACAGTTGCTTTGCGCTCGGTGAAGCTTTAAAACCGCGTTGAATTGAATCTGGGTAGAAATATGGTCCGTTGAACTTACTTGCAAGCCTGGGACGGAATTGTATTGCTAATTTATAGCTGATTAAGGCCTCTTCGTATCTGGATTGTTCCTGCTGTAAGATACCCCTGGAAATAAAAATTAGATAACTCAATTAGTTTTGATTTACGCTAAGTGATAGATGTATCATACTATATGCATTATTCAAGACAAGGAACATTGAAATTAATCAGTCGAAGTGTTGAACCCGCCTAAAACGAACATTATGGAAGCGTCATATTTTGCTCGCTAAATTTGAATTTCCTTTCAACAAGAACTTCAAACCCTTCATTATTCTTTCAGTTTCAACCAGGTTAAATACGGATGAAAGATTTTAATTATTTTTGGTATGAATCTTTCAAGATAAATATTAATTTTTGAATCACATAAGTATATAATTACGTATAAAGATGTTATTTCTCTTTTAACTTCCCCCACCGAAATATTTGAAAGATAAATCCTAAAAGAGAAACCTTTGACTCTTTTACAAATTCATTTAAAAGCTACAGCAAATCTACGTCATCGATCAAAAGAATCTAATTTAACGGACACTCACAGGTTGTAATGAACATCCGCCATGTTGGATCGGTAAGAGAGGGCCTTTTTGTACGCCCACTCTGCCTCCGCCTTCTTCCCTTGAGAACTCAGGATGTTGGCGAGATTACCGTACGCTGAAAGAACAAACAGATATAAATAAATATAGTAGGAACTGTATTATAATATAAATATAGGACTCTAACTACAATATAGTATCTCGTTGGTGTATGGCAGTACTCACAATAGGAACAAACAGATATAAATATTAATAACATTAAAATATCTTTACACTACACAATAAGATACAAAGTGATCAAAAGATTATCATGCGATCAGTAAATTACATAAAAACCAACAAGATCAGTCTGTGGATATATGGCTATAGCTCTGATCTTAAAGGCACAAGACAATAAGCTGTACTTAAAGAATTACTGCAAAATACCATATTGAAAAGTCTGATAAAAAAGGGAAAAGTGACTTAGTCCCCTATCTATATACCTCAGACAAAAAATTAAAAAAACTTTAGCCCAAATTTTTCCGTTTAACAGAAACACTTAAAATTTACTCTTAAAACAACAATCATAACCAAAAAAACGGTCTTGGTTGGCGGACTTTGTGCCATAAAAACACAATTAAATCGACCATCAACCAACTAAAAAAGTACAAAATTTAATTTTCCGAACAATTTAACATCAAAACTACTTTTACGAATTGAAACAGACAATTTTACAGATGCTGAAGAAACGATCTTTAAGTTACTTTTCACGCTCATAGCCTACTATGAAAGAAAAACAACTTTTACAGGAACCAAAAAAAAAAAAACGCGATAAAGTTAACAATTACGCCTAACTTCCCCAAACTATTTTAACTCCCCAGCATCAAACATCAATGCCTAAAACTATCCATCCACAAAACTAAAACTTATCAACCAGGGTTAATTTCAAACTTTAACTAGGCAACCAATTTCCCCAAGGCTAATCAGCCTAACTTATGATCGAACCGTCAGAAGGTAGCGAGGTGGCAGCCCAGTGATTAATGTGGTTCAAAACTAATTCTCATCACCATTCAAACTTGACATAATCTATTTGGGACGACAAACTTCATTAACGAATGCTTTTCTAGCAAAGAGAATTGCGTTGGATTTATTCGGAAGTTCTGGTTTAAAATGATGGACATTTTTCTAAGTTTAATGACGGGATAAAATAAGCACGTAAAAAAGTTTTCAACGTCTAATTAATGTCAGGTTAGGGTTAGGTTAATTATTAGTTTTTCCCCACATATCCATTGTTTCTTGCGATTTCTTTTGAAATGTATTTGACTAGCTTCTCATTTGATCGATGATAGAAATTTCGGATAAGATTGATACCGTATTCCCTCCAAATAAACTTTAATTAATAAGTAGATATTTTGCTTTTTGGTATAATTAAGAAATACTAAAATGACCAAACTTAAATAACATAAATTCGGAAACTAATTTATTAAATTACACTCATGTATCTTTAAAATCATCAGTCTATAAGTGACAAAAAATTGTTGATGTTCCCTAAATTGAAAAGTTGATGTTCTTAAATTTAATATTTGCCCTTTGTCTGTGTCTTTTATTTTGTCATTCTAGTTCTTTTATATTTGTTTTAAGCGAATCTTAAAACTTTAGTACTAGTTTAACATTAAAATGTACAGTATATTGCAACAAAAGTTATGTTAAATAATGCATGTTTTAAACATAATATTGTTTCAAAAACAATTCAATTTTACATATAGCTATCTTTCAAATATTTTAAAGTATCTTCAAGCGTAAATTCGATTAATGAATCTTAAACTCTTCTGTTAGTTCATAGATATGAACCTAATGAACCAATAATTAAATTAATTAAAAGGTGAAGTAATGTTTAATTCTGTTATTACCAGAATGAGCACACAAATTTGCAAAACAATAAAAAATGTAGCTAAAAAAGATATGCTATTATAAATTAAGTAGAAATAATAAATAGATTTAAGTTTAATTTCAAAATTTTACATTCAGGATATTAAGAGTTAGGTTAAAGGCTAAGGGTTATATTACCTTAAAAATACTTTATTCATCGAATGATATTCCATTATGGCGTCTCACCTTTCTAAATTCATTTAAAATTCCACCCTTCTTTTCATCGATTCCGTCGAAATATTTAAATTTTTTCACCAATCCGTGCATTTGTCTCACCGCTCTCGAAAATGCATTTGGGAAAGATTGGAAGTTTTCCCTCCCATGTGCCTTCTTATCTTATTCGTTACCGCCATTTGCTAAGAGCAGAGAGAGTGCGGGAATTCTCCTAATGCCTTATACGGATTCCGAGTCACGTTCTTTCTTGCTTTAAATAGAAGCCCCTTTTGCATAGGCATTCGGATTGTAATCACACGCATGCACTGAATGCGAGGCATCACTTATGGTATCTCTGCAAAAACCATCTTTTTTTTGTAATGCATTAGGATATGTAATGTAAGCAAAACAGTTATGGAAAAAGTGAAATTGGAACGCAGGTTCTGGTAAATACTCGCTTTTAAATCATGAACTATGTGCACGAGTTGGAGTATCTCTATAGGTAATCATTTATTTACTAACAGTGTAAGGAAAGTTAGAGAAATTTTGAAAGTGGTAAGAAAAACCTTCAAAGGGTTGTTTGTTTCAAATTGATCTTAATAACCCTAGATAAGGAGTAATTGATAAAAAAAGTATACATATGTAGAAATAAAGCACTTTCCAAATCAAGGTTTAAAAAGTATGTGATAAAGTGAAAGGTAATGTATATGCCTTAAAAGGTGGAGCAGAATAAGTGAGGATCTTTGTAAATAGTGCAGAAATCTAAAACAACTTATAAGATTCTGATAAAAGTATCTGTATGTGTTGCTTACTACCGATTTTATAACTAAAGTTGATTGTAAAAAAGTTTTGTTTCATCCTAAGCAATATTTCTAAACAGTGTACTTCGTATAATAGTTTATAGAAGTTTTATAAAGGACTATGACTGCTTGCACAAAAGAGAATGCATCTGCAGGTTGTTAATTCTAGCAAAAGTAATGATTCTCATGGAAATACCTACGTAACTCGATAGATAAAAAGCATACACATAATAAAAATCAAAGTAAATTGTTAAGTAATCTCTAAATCTGGCACTCTCGACGTAAAAAGCCCTTCAGAATCTCCCAATAAAAATTCCATCACATTATTTATCAGAAAGTCAAACTTAGGCAAGAGCGCAAAATTAATTTGCCGGGACACAATTTTTGAATAAATTACCCCACCTCGATCTCAGAAACTTTCAAAGCGAGCGATCTATCTCAGTTTTTTTTTCAGCGAAAATCCGAGCTGGAAATCGTCGAATTCCCTGATTGGCTTTGGCGAAAAGTAAACGCAACCCGGTCTTTTTTCCCGAAGAACAAATTGGGTACTTGGAAATTTCACTGCTAAGTTCGTTACTCAGACCATCAATACTCGCCAATAGAGGGAAAACTAGCCATTTTTATTTCGGATAAAAATCCCTACGTTCTAAATTCATTATTTCTTCCGAGCGTGGCGCTGCTGCGCCGTTTTAATGACGTCTTTTTCGAGAGGTTCTCCGCCGAAACAAAAGAGAAGAAGGCATCTTTTCGAATCGAATTCGGTTCCTTTAAGAGCGAGCGAGACAATGAGAGTGAAAGGGACATAAGTCGATTGAATTTGGCTTAGAATAAATGAAGGTTTTCTGTTATGCTTATGTTATTTCTATGAAGAAGGCGTTTTCGGAACTGCTCTTACAAACAAATCATAACTTTCGGAATTGGCATGTGAAACAATAACGAATGTTCCAAAAAGAAATCCATATTCCTGCTTATCTCAAATTTTGAAATTTCAAACTTAGGACATAGTAATTCTAAGCGGTCCAAAGCACCAGAGGCCCAAATGAGACCCACCAGAGCCTCTTTTAGCCTGGCTTTCGAATAAACACAAATAGCATGGCTTTCTTAGGGTTAAACATAATAGTTTTGGACTCATGACTACTAAACTTTCGTACACCTAATCTTTTTTTTTTATTCTGACTATCTGATTATGAACCAATTATTATTATTATTATTAATGAGCACCACGAAACAATATAAACTTAAAGTATTGAGAAAACTCAAAGAAAAACTTTTTTCTTTTAAGATTAGATTTGTTCGTCAATAATATTTATGTTTTACTTAACCAAAATAAGAGGGGCGAAGAAATTGAGCCTGACAACTCTGTTCAACTCTGCTCGGATCACAAAAATTGAATTCTTTAAACATCCTATAATATCCTAAATCAAGTGGATGGAGACTACCATGATTTTATGAATATCCAGATACTTCTCTCATAAAACATGTCATAACATTACACTAGCATTTTCAATCTAGAAGGCCCAAAATTTCTATTAAATCCTATAGAAAATTGGGGGGTGAGTTAGGACTATGAAAGGGGTAGATTCGTTTTAATATTTTTAACAGTGAAAACCGATATAGAGTTCCAGCGTTTATATCTGGATTATGTTAGGACATGGAGTTTACATCACACTACTCCTAAATGAAATCTAACATTATTTTACATTTAACCTAAATTTACTTAAATATCTTTCACTAATTTCAATGTTTTTTTTGAGAAATCTTCGAAATTCATTTAAGACAAAATGAGTTGAATTAAAAAAAAAGATAGGCAGAAGCGCTACTTGGTCTTCTCTTACCAAAATTCACCTTTACGAAAATCTATGCCAAGTTAGGACTTGCTTCATTTGTGATCTAAGCACCCTTTTCGGAAAAAAAAGTCGTCGGAAAATATATTCCGGAGAGCTCTTGAGTATGAATATGAAAAATAATCTTAATTTGGGGCCCACTCCGACACAGGGGAAGAAGCCTCTTACTTTTGTTCATAGTTCCTCGATCTTTTACTTTCAGTTAGGTTAAAACTGAAGATGATTAGAAATTCCGGCGATGCATATTAAATACGCTGAATCTAATGCATCGTGCTTCTTACTCCGCTCTGATATCTACATATTCATGAAGGGGGGCTGCGAAATTTTTTGGCTCCCGAGCGTTTTTTTTTTTTTTAGAACTCCTTGATACTCGCTTGTCAGTTGAAAGCGCGGGAGGAAGGACGAAAAAAAAAGAGGAATTTCGTTGCCTAATTGAGTTTCCGTCACTTAATCTTAAAAGGGGATGATTTTTTTCTTCTATCTAGCTAACCTGGACAAGGAGCGAACGTCGCTTCTTACATTTGTTTGTCCTGGTGTCTGAACCAGGGACATCAAACAAACGATTAGGCTATGTAACAACTTAATGCAATGTCTCCGGCAAGCTGCTATTCCCCCCCCCCCCGTTTCATGCATTCTGATAAAGGTGCAGGGTAACAAATTGTGATTGAAAAAAAAATACAAATGACGGGCATGAATTTAAAGTACGACGCAGTCATTATCTTTCAAATGATTTTTTTCTGTAAAGTAAAATATTTATCTATGTCGGAGTCAGAGACTATGTAGACTAAATATATTCATCATTGAAAATGATTTAAAAAGAAATTTAATTAACACTAAGAATAATGAAATTTGTTGAAAGCTACTTTCTTAACAATTTTAATCCATCATAATCAAATGTAGTGCATAGAAACTTCATAGAGGATATATTCCTAAGAAAATTATAGTGAGCATAGGATGAACCCATAGTGCTGTCTACATCTATGAATTATTTAAACATAAATCTGCATCTACTACAACATTTTAGTGATGTATTTAAGAAGCAGATTGTAGACCAAAGAAACTCAAATACTAAAGTAAAGCCTTAAAAACTTGTTCTGTTCATGAATTAACTTTTAATTCCAGTGGAAATAGATGGAATTTTGTAATTAATTTTGATACAACCAGAAAAAGTTGAACGAAAATAGTGAGGATAGATAAAGTATTTTAGAAAATGGTAACAAAGATCATCATTTTAAATTTTGAAAAAAAAAATGACAGGCATGAATTTAAATTACGACACAGTCATGATTTTTCAAATTATTTTTTTCTGTAAAGTAAAATGATTTAACACTTACAAGTGCATTAATACGTATTTGTACATAAAGTATTTTAATAGAAATTTTGAAAACACAATACAAATAAAAAAAACTACTGTTAAACTTTTCCTCTTGTCAATGTTGCCTTGTATTAACCACTTAAAAATGAACTAGAATTCTTAAATCATTTTAAGTGCTATCGATTTCAATGCTTTATTAAAATTATCTCCAGACAATCATAATAGCTTTCTATCTCATTGAACACGCATAATATTTATGTAAAACGTATCTTTAAAAAGTAAAACCTCAAACCAAAACATTGATAATTCTTTCATTACTAGTAAAGAGTACCATCGAGACATTATGAAGAAAGCAATTTCGATTTTAAACCCAAAACCATAGATAACCTTACAAAACGATCAAGAAAGCAGAATGGCGGCTATCTGCCTAAAAAAATAAGATCATACGGTTTCCAAAGCGACTAAAAAAGTTAATTAAACCTCTAGAGATCTGATACGAAGGGGAAAAAATCATCTTTCGCTTAAAAACCAAGACCTTGAATCTCGGATAAAACCCCAAGACGGCAATAAAAAATATAAGAGCCCTTTTTAGTTTTAAACAGAAATTCCGCCATTTTTAAGAGGCATAACTGGTGAAATATTTTATCACTCCATTTTTTTCTTCGTTATTATTTTCTCCTGTCCTCTTTTAAAGAAATTCCCTCCAGTTGAAAGCATCCGAAAAATTCTCTCTATACTTTAAACTCCCTACAATAAAAACAGCTTAGCGAGTGCTTAAGGCTAATGAAGGTGAGGTGGGGGCCTTTTTATGTGTTTTGGAAGCGTGTGTACGTCAGCGGTTTTCTTTGCCTTTCTTTTCTTGTTTGAATGGAGGAGAGAGGCTTGATATTTAATTTTTGACTTAAGTAGAGCGTATAATAGCTTGCAATACAGATATTGCACAAGCTGAGTCGGCGGTATGCCGGGTAATTGAACGGTTGAGGGAAAAATGCAAGAGGACGCAAATGAGAACTATTACTAAAAAGAAGATTGAAAAGAGTAATGCTGGAGGATGGGGTACTTAAATGGGTGGCAGTTTACTTCCGATTGAGGTAGTGTGCTAAGCATCTTTTTAAAGAATGTTTCATGGATACCATGTTAGGTTATAATGTCAAATAAGAGCATGGGGAAAAATTTGAATGAAAGTAAAGAGAAAAATCGAAAGAAAAGATCGAGATGAAATGCATCTCTTCACATAGGATTGGATTGAAACCCAAAGGGTAGGGAGATTTCAGGATATACCTCTCCAAAAAGTCTGACATTTTGAACCTTACAAAAAAGTACTCCATACCAAAACAAATTTCCTATATCTTTCGGCTTTATGTTACTGTTGAAAACACAAACGACAGTCGTAAAAAAATATGAGAAATCAAAGATTTGTGCGCATGAAATAAGAGAGACAGTGCGTTATTAAGAGTTTTAATTTTCTCCTACTATTTTTTTAAACAGTCTTAAAAGAATAGTAGAAAACTTGTTAGAATGGAAAAATTATGGTTTAACCAGGAACAAATTGCTATAAAGGTTTCTCAACAGATTTCGGCTATTCTCATGAATTTATTTGACGGAAAAAATTGCCAAAACATGAAGAATCAGGTAAATATTGAAGATGATTCGCCGGATTTTGACAAGGGGTTGGCACAATTTGGAAAACCCTAGTCAAGTAAAATACGAGATACATCCGCAAAAAAAAATTCTCAAAAAATCACCTAAAGCAGTCTATAAAACATACAGATCCATCCATAAACCTTTCTCCATAGAGAATCCTTCTATCTCCCGAATAAAAGAGGAAATAGCAGTCCATCCCTTTCACAGATGAAAGGAGAAAAGGTCTCCGTCAATAGCCCTGGCACTCAATGTTTTTATCTAGGGGCCTGTCCGTGGCAATCACGTGAACCCAGGTGAACACGTCCCAGATACGATATGCGCCATTAGGTTCACTTGCCCCGATCTGATTAACGTCACACACACTTGTGTTCCGCTTTTGGATCGATGCCCCTGCCAGTCTCAGTCCGTTCCTATATATATGGACCGTTCGGTCAGAAATGAGACTGGATTTCTCTTGGTTACTAGTATTAATCGGTTATTAATTTGTTAGGTTTCTGTAAGAACCTTGTAATTCGAAAAACAACTATCTTTCGTATTAGGGATGTTTGGTGGCATCGAAGGATGCAAACCAGGTGGCATCCCTCGATTCATTCCTTACATTTCGCTCACAGAAGGACCCCTATTGGTTGGTTTTTTTTTCGTATCAAAAGAGGCAGGGGGTAACTTATTAACTACTAAACCCCGCGGTCGGGGAAAGGGTTACTAATTTATAAAATTAATGCGTGGAGTTCGCGACCAAGAATGGTTGTTTGGAATTAGATTGATTACTCATTTTAGCTGTTCGCCGCAAAGGCGGCAAAATTAATAGTAAAGTTAAGTTTACCACTATTGCAATTATAGCGCTAAATTTCGCTTAAGTCTTAATTAGAAAAGACGGTGATTTTCAATTTGTGACATTCCTGCAGAAAAATAAAGATAACTAGATTTAAAGGAAAGGACACAAAGATGATTTTTCATTCGTGTTCATTCCGTGTACGTACACTTTCTTTTGGATAATAAAGTAATGTATAACTAGGTCAATTCTTAAGCCAAAAAGTCCTTCCTCAAGATTCACGGGGGGGGGAGATCCTTGGACGTACTGTCGTTGATAGGGTTTAGGATACCTTTAACACAGAAGAGACAGAAGTGTCTGGCCATGACCATCACCAACTAGATCTAAATGGCCAGACTACTACGTCACAGAAATGAAGTGTCAGTAGACCAGTCTTTAACTTCAGATCTCTTAAATCCAATGAAAAAAAAGTCTAGCCCACGCGCAGAAACATTTTTCAATAGATTTCGGCGAGTTTGGACCTTAATTTGGGCTAAAGCTCTCATCATAGACGGTTGAGTGCTTTGGCAAGATCTGACTATAAGGTCTGTCCTGAAGTTGAAATTCAACAGTGACTTTTATTGATCCGAACGTAGAATAATAGAACCTTCGGAAGACCCTATACCCATGCTTTCTGAAGCATTTCCACGGTTGGGCCCAGCGAGAACTTGAGGTAGGACGTTTTGGCTAAAAAAAGATGGTAAGGAAAACTGGAAGCATAGAAACAGAGCACAACTGAGGAGTGACATTCAAAAGATAACTCCAGAAGGACAATCTTCTCATTTGGCTTATATGCAGCAAATAGAATTTCCGACTTTTTGGTTGGTCACCAGACGATTGTGCACCAGGACTCACCTTTAGGAGGATTGATGGGTATTCCCGACCTGTACAGGTTCTCCTCGTTCCACCAGTCCCTGTTGCGCCTTACTGTCCTGACAGACATGGTGAGCACGAGAAGTCCGAACACTGCCAGGAGCAGCCTCCTCCTGAGCCTGGAGTCCTGCCTCCTGTAGAGCTGCTCGAAGCCCAGGGCCACGAGCAGGCAGAAGCCCATGCTGGGCACGTAGAGCACGCGCTCGGCCACCACGAACCCCACGTAGAAGAAGAGGTTGGAGGCGGGCACGAAGGGAAAGGCGGCCAGCGAGGAGGCCACTATCACAGCGTCCGTGTGCAGGTGGGAGGGGCAGCACTCCTGCGGGGCGTGGCTCTGGTGCGGCGGGGGCGGGGCCACCACGGTATTGTTATTGTTGTTGTTGGGCAGCACCACGCAGGAGTAGTGGTGCTTGTAGCTGCGGATGTAGCTCCGCCCCAGCTGCAGCCGCTGGTTCCAGGCGCAGCAGGAGGCGCAGGCGGCGGCGGAGGAGGCGTTGCGGGCGAGCGCCTTAGAGGCGTGGCCCGCCAGGTGCAGGCAGGCGCCGTAGAAGGCGGCCGAGAGGGCGTTGCGCGGGTCCCAGGGCGTGGTCAGCAGGGGGATGGACTCCATGGACCAGTCGAAGGAGAGCCAGCGCGGGCAGAGGAGGAGCCAGCAGTTGAAGGCGGGCAAGTAGAGGAAGGTGAGCGCGCGCGTCAGCAGGGAGGGGCTGTCGGAGGCGGGGTTGTCGGCGGGGGCGAAGTCGGGGGTCTTGCTGCCCATCAGGTGGAAGCGGGCCAGCAGCAGCGCCACCGCGGACACCAGGAGGTGCAGGAGGCCCTCACGAAGGGCACCGTACTTTTTCTGAAAGAAACGAATCCATTAGTCATCAATCATCACAAAAGGTTTTGGTTCAGATACAGTATAAAGGGTGTTCCACCCGGTCAGACATATGTGTCTGAAGACACACCCTATCGTTTTCCTCATCAATGAAAGCGGATGAAAAATCCCATTGGTTCTTGGTGCTACTACGTAGTAGCTACGTCACCATCTATAGAAAAGTTTCTACTTTACAATGGCTTCGACCCATTTTAACTGCTTCATAAAAACCCACTTTAACGAAAACATTTTGTCGTTTAGGTTAAGCACCAATTAAAATAATCACAAAAAAGAACTTTATTATAATATGTTCCAAGCAATGTTCTAAAAAATATCTGTAATAAAATCGATAAGTTAACCATGCTGATTGGCATAAAGCCATAAATGGTAGATGCAAAGTAAAGTAAATGCAACTTTAAATGTCAACCAAGTTACCCACTTATTTTTACCATCAATGGAGGTAACTAAGACTATACAGTTTTTCAGAAGAAATCGAGGTAATTTTACATTTTACAAACTATACTACTATCTCCTACCTCACTTATCTATACTTCTCTTATCTCACACCATTCAATACTTTACAATTTTACTCCGTTAGCACCAGAATGATTTTCATCATACTAAAAGCATAAATTCAAACCTTACCTTCGAAATAATCTACGACACTAGAACAAAACCACTTCAACCCTTCCTACCCCCTCGTTAAAAACCATCCCTTTTTTACCACCCCGTCGTTAGAGACCTCTCCATAACGATCCTTATCTGCATTTGATTTAATGAACCCCCGCCCTCAAATTACACCCGGGGCCTACTCACCTTGATTACGACCCTTAAAAATCAATTTTCGCAGGGGGGTGGAAAGAGGGGAGAGACAATCCCTCTACAGCTATAAATCAAAATTGTGAAACTTTATCCGTGTTCCGCTGAAAAAGGGCATTAACCCTTGACAAGTTAAGTCTGGTATTACATGGATTTTTTTTTATGGCCGGAAGGCAGCTTTATTCTCTTGAGGGGAGGTAGTGATAAGGGAGAGAGGACATATGAGGCAAGGGGTTTTTGGAGGGTGGTAATGAAAACTTCTCCCGGGGGTGAGTTTTTAAGTTACGTATGACACTTGCTTGTCGTTAACTTTTTTTGTGAACCAGAGTGGGTGTGAAGTTTTTATAAAAAGGGAGAGGGTGCAATGATAGTGTTAGAAGATAAGGAAGATTTTGATAATTTTTCTCTCATGAAAGATTAGATGGTCTTGTATAGGAAGTTGAAGAAGACTGCGGACTGGACTCTGTAGTTGGTCTATCTGATAAGTATTATATTGGAGATGATTGAATATTATATTGGAGGTGATTATGAAACACGGAGTTAGTCTTTACAATTACTTATACCGTTCCGAAGATTTAGGGAGCTGCAATAAAATTGAATTCTTAAAATTAAAATGGCTACGACATAAAGAAATATGTATTTTTGTAAGAACTATGTTTTACTATGCACTAATATGTATACTTTCCAGTTTTGTGTATCAGGCTTCAGTCAGACATAATGGGTCGCATGGGCCTTTCTCATGAGGGCATCTAAAACGACGGCATCTTATGACGGCGAACTATGTCAGAGTAAACGGTAGTATTTGGGACTTGGTCCGACTTTGATTGCGTGATTTTTTATAGTTAAATACCAAGTTGTAATGAATTTCAGATAAAATGGTCATCTTGCACTATAGTAGAAAATATCTCACCAACAGCAATAAAAATGTAAGTTATACTCATTAATGAATAATGACACATGTTCTAACATCCTCACTAGTTTTACAAGCGCTTTTAGCACACCACAGCATTATGCGTAACGATGTCACCTAATGAAAACCATCGCCAAAAACGCCGATTCGGCTTGATTAAGATCTAACTGCTCTTCACATTAACCATTAATAACCAACGCCATGGGGTCCACGCACCCCTTTTAATCTCTCCTTTTTCAAACGACATCGTTAGCCCCTTATCTGACATGGCATTTAATGATGACGACGAGCGCCCTCACTCCAATTACACGGGTGCCCTCTCGCTCACCTTCTCTAACGACGCCATTTTGGAATCAATTTTCGACGAGGACAAAAAAAAATCATCGATCAAAATCTCCCGAAAATCCCTCTGAAAAAAAAAGGGTGATCTGACCCTTGACTCGACTCCTTTTTGCGTCGCAAACACCACCTTTAATGAGATCGGGGAACAATTTCTGCGCAAGCATTAATAAGCACCCCGATCGAACGAAGAAGGCAGATCCAATTTCCGGACGGGAAACCCCATTAAAGACTCTTAATTTAATGGAAATTAGTAGGACTTCGATTAATGGGGCTTTGGGGCGGTTGTTCATTACTGGGGGAACTGCTTGTCAATGGACGGACCTTCTATACGGCTAACTATTAATCTGGAGGGAAGATTTTCCGGATTAATTACCCTGGCCGTATCTTTTAAAAGGCCATTTCGGAAGTCGGAATCGCACTTCGGGGAAACGGCTGTTTGGAGGTGCCATAAAACAAGGGCTTGAATTGCCCTGGGCTCAATAGTTAGGGGGCACTACACCAATTATATAGTTGAGGAGGTGGTCGTTAAGTTTTATCTGGAGAATGGCTGTTTTTAAAGTGTGTGCTTATCTATGCGCGATCGGAGGAAAGGGATGTCCTTATCGTCTTTTGGAGGTAACTAGCTTTTCTTGGGTGTTGGTATAAGAGGCGTTTTATGGGGATGTTTTACGGAGATACAGGGAGGAAATAGCAAATTTAAGCGTAACTATAGTCTGCTATTTAAATATGTAGAGAAACTTCTGATGTTAGGTGCCATCTAAAGTTTTAATCTATAAGATATATAAATGGTTGTGGAAATATTTAATAAGAAAAACTGGATCCATTTTTAAGTAGGCTATAGATAAGTAAGAAAATTAAAGAAAATTTTGAACTACTAGTTTAGTTTTCAGGACTGTACCCAGGGGATGCATAATGTGATCGTTTTTGGTTATATTACCTTAAGGATAAGATAAAATTATCTGAATGAAATATTTGTGAAAATATATCACCAACAGGAATAAATGGGTCTGAAATTGATCATTTATGAAAAGTAAGAGGTTTTAACATTGGCATAAGATTACATCAACCAATCAATCAAATACTGCCCAGTTCAATTTTGCCCAACAGGCTGCGCCCAGCCACTCTCTATTTCTGTAGCCTTTGGACATAAAGGCACAGATTAAATAGCGAGTGGTAGAATGGCTAGCCCTACGTTGGACAGCTAGCTGATTCCCCAAGCAAACTAGATACTACTCATTAACACCAGATAAGTGTTCCGAGCTGCAGTGCCGTGTGGTCCTGGCGATGGTGAAACACTAAACTTTTTAATCACTGCTACGGAGGTCGTCATCAGTGTCCATAAGATCCTGCTCAGTCAGTCCTGATCAGTAAGATCCTGCTGAGGATGACCTCCGGAGCAGAGGTTGAAACGTTTAGTGCTTCCCCATCACCTGGACCACGGCAAATGCAGCCCGGAAGACTTATTCACTGTCCCAGTAGGGATGAAAGGGTCAGTTGACCTCGCCCAGCTTAAGGCTCCGAACTAACTCGGCGGTTTTAGTCACCGGAGTTCCTTACAAAACGGGGTGAAGGGAGAAGGGGAGTTGAAGAGCAGTGAACTAGACTACTCCTGTAGCAGAACAGTCATGCATTAAAGCTCATTCACTGTTCATACTGAATGATTAACTCCTGTGAATTGCTAGTTTGCAGAGAAAAATAATGTAGTAAAGAGTGGGACGCCAATTCACACTTTTCACTTTGAATGATTCTTCCAAATTGAACACAAAATGTGATAAGAAGTCTGAATGAGACTTTATCTCTCCGAAATCCCCTAACTGAGTGGCACGACCACTCTGCTATACAAGCGCAGTCTAGTTCACTACTCCTCAACTCCCCTTCTCTCTTATCCCATTTCCTACGGATCTCCAGCGACTATAATTGCCGAGTGTGTCCAGAGACTAAGGGACAAGCCACACCAGAAAAAGCAGTGGCAAGTGCAATAAAAAAGCCATAAAGATGGTTATCTAAGACAGGGTATCTAATAGAAGTGAGATAATCTTCTTTATGGCTTTTTTATTGCACTTGCCACTGCTTTTTCTGGTGTGGCTTGTCCCTAACTGCCGTATTCACCGGTAACTTGACCCGGTGGTTAACCAGGATTCAAACCTCTGATTGGCGGGGAACTAGTTTTCCTTCTTTAACTACCAATCAGAGATTTCAATCCTGGTTAACCACCGGTCAAGTAGCCGGTGAATACGGAGCTAAGAGGTCAGTCTTGAGCCATTACTTTCAACGAACTACAAAGAAAGATCAATTCAATAAAAAAAAAGACCGAACTCACCTGACTGATGACGACCAGCACGTCCTTGGGATGCAGCCTGTGCACCACGAACAGGTCGTACACGGCGCACACCACCAGCACGGTGATCCCGTGCTCCTTGGTGAGCATGGACGCCGCGGCGCAGAGCAGAGACCCGTACAGCCACAGCCGCTTGTCCCTGTACTTGCAGTATCTCATATACGCCAGCAACGACAGCAGGAAGAAGAGACAGCACCCCACGTCCGCCCTTCCCACCACCCCCGCCACCGCCTCCGTGTGCACGGGGTGGGCGGCGAAGAGCAGTCCCGCAGCCAGGGTGGGCAGAGGGCTGCCGCAGAAGACGGCGGCCGCGAGCTGCGTGAAGAGCGCCGAGACGAGCGCGTGCAGGAGGACGTTGAGCAGGTGGTAGCCGAAGGGGTCGAGGCCGCCGAGGGCGTAGTTCAGGCGGAAGGAGAGGACGCAGAGGGGGCGGTAGGACTTGTGGGAGCCGCTGTGGGTGAGAGGCGTGCCCCAGAAGTCGTTGAAGAAGAGCTGGCTGAGGGGCGTGCTGGGGAGGAGGTCCTGGTTCGTCTTGATCGCGCGGCTGCAACGGAAAAGGGAAGACATGAGTACCACAAAGTCTAAAGTATCTAAAACACTTGCATGACACTATAAGATGCGTCTATATCATGAACTTTAACAGGGTATTTGTGGTGAACAGCCTCACTTGACAAATGTTCACCACTGCTATATATCCTGATGAACTATGTCCTTTTTCTATGTCCTTGTCCTATGTCCTTTATGAATGCTTTCTACTAACTAAAGTAACTAAAAAAACCAAGTCTTTCACGCAGATCAAATTAACTTGCACTTAGTTAAACAAGCAGACTGATGGTTTAATAAAATAAATAGTAACAAACATTTTTCAGGCAAAATAAATAAGGATACATGATAAATTAGGAAGGTCATATAGTCGTATGAAAGAAAAAAGGCTGAAACTTTAGTAAAACTTTAAAGATCAGTCAATGACTGATTGTGTTGAGAGTATATAATTTTGCGTAAGTTTTTTGAGAAACCTTTAAGCTTGATACTTCGTGCAAATGTAACCAAACCATATTTCGAATAAGTGATAATGTAAGCAATAATTCAGCTTAAAACCAGAAAAATTAAGATGGTTCGCTTATATAGTTAACTCTACTGAAGTTAACTCAATCCAACTGGCTTTATTCTGTCATAATATTTACTCTGGATATCAAGTGAAAAACAAACACGTCGAGGTAAAGTCATATCAACTTTGCTTTGTAAATTTATTCACAATTTAGACACACGGATCGTTATGAATGCTTGTTTATTTAATGTAGAGCCCCTATTTGTTTACCTAGGTTGCGTGAAGCAAATTTAAATATTTAGATACTTCCAAAAGTTCGCACACGATGGTATCGAAATGCAAACAGCGCATATATTTGCTTTTCTTTAATTAGAGATAAGAGTTCGATGTAACATTCTTAGGGAAGATGAAACCTGTTTGATCGAAACTACAATGTTAGAATGTAATCTAAAGACATACAAGGTGGCTGGGAGAAAACTCATCAGCATGAAAATTGGGAAATTGTCGAATTCTCTCAAGAATGTCTTCTTACCATTAAATTTGAATAACCAAAACTAATTTTGCTACACCGCAGCCCTTTTATGTACCCGTGGAAAACACTTCAACCTCGCACAAAACCGAAAACTCTATCTATTCCACCGCCTTCCTTATTAAATCCACTTTTACCACTGCATTGAATTAGCACATAAACCAAAATCTAATAACTATAACCACACATTATTCAATCTTCCCCCCTTCCCGGTATTAACACGGCGAGGGAAAAAAATCCATATTATTATTAAGAACTGCATAATAAGATGAGAAACGTCAAGAGAGAGGCTTTCAAAAAGCCCTGCCTCTCGACGAAATAAAGGAACCTGCTCCTTCTGAGCCGCATGGCACGCACCGCACCCCCTTAATTTCAAAAGACCAACCTTTAGAAACTTCTCTCGGGGAATGTCAAGTACCAATCAATTAAGAATTTTTCCCTTCATAATGAGAATTCACTCTCCCCCCTCCGAAACATCCCTTTGAGAGAGAGCGAGAGAGGCCCCTCTTTTCATCTTTTCTAACCCCTTTCCACAGCTCTCATTAAAATATTCCCCGATTGAGAGGAGTTTCGGGATGACGTATTTCTTTTCCTGGTGTTTCGATGCGAGCAGTCAATGGGAGAGAGGGCTCCGCCAGAGCAAAAATGGCCTCTGCCGAAATCTTTAATTAAACGAGCCTTCATGCGAAGGCCTGGTTATTAAAATTGGCTTTTCCTCTCTCTCTCTCTCTCAGTCGTCGGCAGTATTTATTAGGTTACACACAAAAGCCGGCAGAGAGCAGTGCCAGTAATAATTAAATCGGAGAGGACAGACATAACTTAAGTTAGTGGCCCATTGGCGTATTTCTCCTTTAAAGGCTTCTAAGCGAATTAGTTTTGGACGGGGGGAATTTTATCGGATGCTTTCGATGGGGGAGAGTGCTCGGGGAAATGTCGAGGTGGTCACGTTTTTGAAGGGGGAACATATTAGGGAGGATTTTTGAATTGAGGTAATTAGGTTGTGTCGTGATGAATAGGTAAAGTTTTGTATTCGTAAAAATCGGTGGTAATTAGTTATGCTTGAGATGAATGAAATTAAAAGGTTAAAAGAAAGAGGATGAGAAGCTGTAAATTTTCAGGTTCTCAACACATGAATAAGTTGCAGATTCATATGAATTTGGAGTTAATTTTTAGAAGTTGTTCTTATTCATGCCTATTTTTGGGGTAGTATAAATCATTATTTAAAGGAACGATGATTTTTATCTGAGTTTGTCATTTTCCAACTGATTCAGCAGTTTCATAGAACAAAAATAAAACATCACTGATATAATATTTGTGAAATTGTATAGACAAAATAAGACTGTATAAGACTTTTTTTAAAATTTTGAGGAAACTATTGATTAATTTTGAAATATATTTTTCTTGACTGTTTTAATTGGTTAAAGAGAATGAAATAAACTATTTTAAAATGAAAGAAATAAACCAAACATAAGTGTTTATATGAAGAAAAACTAATAAGGAATATTTTTAAAGTTAATATTTGATGATAATATAAAACTCTAACCGAAGCGAATGTTAGAAAACCCATCTCCTAAACTACAAAAAAGCAAATTTGAATTGAAAAAATTCATAATTAACCTTAAAAGCTTCTTAAGAGACGTATACTTACTAAACGACTTCACTTGACAAACAAGAACTTCACTCGACAAAAAAAGAATAACAAGCAAAGAATAAGTTATCAATTCGAAAGTTAAATTCAAAAACAATAGACAAAGAAATATTTTTCGCCTTAAGCAGCTAATTTAAATAAAATAAAATGCAGCAGAGCAAAACAAGTAGTTTTAAGTTCAAATTCGAAAGTTTTCCAACGGTTTCTCTCCTTCACACATCCCTCCAGAATCTGCATAAAGTACTTAAAAACTAAGAGCCTATCTTTTAAATTGAACCGAGTGAACTGGAGAATAGAACTTTCCAGCGGCGAGAAGGAAGTAAAAGCTCCCTCCCCTTGAGAAAATCGATGATCTTGCACAAAAGACACCAGATGGAACAGTAAGAAAAGGCCTCGAGATGACGTCGAACAATACCTCAGGAACTTAATTATGCCTTAAAGTGGCTGCCATTAGTGGCTGCGTAAAAGGCGAATGGAAATTCGAGGAATAGACCACAGAAAATGAACTCCATACACGTCATACCTGCCAACTTTTGAAAACTTGCATCAGTAAAACTTTTTGCATAACGTTACAAAACTACATTATCTGATAACCAACTGACTTATCCCCCTTCACAAAATTCGTACTACAAACCAATTTGGTTACATGAATATCTTGTACCCTTTTTCCCAAACCATTTGATTTAAATTTCTGTTTGGAATCAATTTCAAATCAAATGTTATGATTATAGCTTTTATAAATTTTTTTCTAAATTTCCATCAACATTTTCAGCAGCATGTGATAAAGATTAATTTAAATAAGCTTGAGTTGCTACGATTAGAAAGCGAGGAGAAACTTTTCCTCGTTAAAAAGCCTCAATGCTAATTGAGGGAGACGCGATGATGAACCACAGGTCCGATCTCGGTAAAGTTGTTTTTTCCGCATTGCGATCGGAACACAGGGGAAGCAAACTTACCGGGTGAGTGCGCGCCAAGACTCGCAGACGAATCCGAAAAAGATTTGCAAAAAATTTAAATTTCACTCAATAAAAGAATAAAAATTGATCAAATCGTAAGAACAGGGATTAGGAGATGGTTTTGAAGTAAAAAAAATATTAGAGAAAATCGTTTAGGTTGCGAATGTTTTGCATTTTCATGGATAGTTTTGTGGAAAGAAATGCAAAATCCGGAAAATTTTCTGATCCATCCGTACAACCGTAAAACTTGACAGAAATCCGTAAATTTTACGGACAATCCGTAAAAGTTGGCAGGTATGATACACGTCCTTTTATGTTCCCGACATCCCCTCCCTTATCTGCGCTATGTAAATAAGCGAGAAGAGATTTAAATATTCGAGAATATGCGATGTGGAGAAACAGGGATCTGGTGGTGTTTATGGAATTCGTAATTAAAATTGACGCATTTTGAGAGGGTTGTTTCGAAAAGAATAGTTTAGAGGGAGAACGAATCTGGAAATATCAAGGGTTTTCGTAGGAGTTCGGAAAAAAGTCTACGATTGGGAAGTAGGCATAAGCATATTATTAACAACTTGATAACACTTTATTCTGGCCCTTTCTCGCTGCTTGTTATTTATAACAAGAGATAGGTAGATAGAAAAGAAGAAGAAAAGAGAAAGACGGAAAGAATAGAAATCAGCAGTTCACTGAAACGAGATGAGGAAAGAGAGATAAGATATATAAATAAAAGAAGAAGTAATAGAGAGATACAAAGGAATCCAGAGAGGAAAGAGAGATAAAAAGTTTGAATACAGAGAAAGACACCAATAAAAATAGAGAAATGAGGAGAGAAAGAAGAGGGAGAGAGAGCAGTGAGGAAGAATGTACGAGAGAAATTGAATATGGTAAAAAACATAAAAGATGAATATTTAATAAGAGAATGAGAGTTGAGAGGTAATGTGTGAGAGGAGAAAATGAAAAAGAGAGAAACAAATATTGCCCAAAACTATCTTCAAGTGATGTTGTTTGAGTCCAACTAAATAACAGAGCAATAGACTGGATCGATGAGTTCGTCATGCGAGTAATAAGAAAGTTTCTGGTAATTTCGAAACAAATGTTTAAAATATAGATCGGGGAAGTGGATCAAACAGTCCCTGGGGCCCAATTCCCCTATAAGCTCCCTAATCATTTCTTATTACCCACCCGTTTACATTTACATAAGTAAATCGAACCCGGAATCCAATAATAGAAGTGACTTCGGCGAAAAACAAAGAGGATGCTGCCTTTGTCAAACAAATCGATCATCGAATTGAAATAGTTAGGGAATGACTTCCAGATGAGGTTAGGCAAATAGCCTGTAAACTTAATTACAACTGGAGAGGGAGAGCGCCATTAACGTCTCCGAGGAAAGATGGCGGCGGAAGGAATACCCCCGTAAAATAAATCCTCGGCCATTTATTTTTCCTATTAGAGGGCCTTAACTGCGACAGTAAATATGCCCCCTTCAACTTCCCGGGCGATTCATTCCGCAAATAGTTTATCGAATCCGTCCCTTTAGCATCGATCCGGAGGGGGGGCTAACCCAATAAAAATGTTACGGGATCCAACCCATAAACGTCCGTGTTTGCACAAACCGTTAAAACGGCGATTTCGGTCATTAGCATTTAGACTACTGGCCCACTACTCCATCCCCCGCACCTGCGCCACCTAGCGGGAAAATAAAGCGGGACGATAATGGATCGGAAATAGTTCGCCGAAAAACAGGATGGAATAATAACGGCGCGGGATAAAAAAACTGATGCGTACATATCCCGGAGCCTGTTCTGAATATTATTTACATTAGCGATCGGGTAGGGATGATATAACAGATAACAGTCCTGAATTTCATTTACATTAGCTTATGGGCGAACCATATGTTACAACTGTTCCCTCAAAAACGCGGAAAGTATTTTCCTTTATCTCCTCATTAAATTTTACGGTTATTTACCAACTTTCTTTAAATGCATCGGGAATACAAATGCATGGATTTTTCGAGAAAGCTGCATAATATTCACCGGAGCGCGTTTTTTAAGTGTTTATTTCGGTTTCTTTTTGCTTGAATTTACATGGAACGCGAGTTTGCGGCGAGTGTAAGTGGCGTTAGATACTTCTGGGGGTCCCTCTGTTGCATGCCAAATCCGTGCCAATTTCGTCTTCCGGAATGGGCTAGGTCTACTTTTATGGCAAAGGGGTGGGAAGGATCAGTTTGCGCATAATGCTTATGATAATAAGTGGGGAGAGGAACTTCGGAATTGCCGCGATATTTCTCTGGAAATGACCCGTGTTATAACACGCTTCTGGATTCGTGAAGGGGGAATGTAAATGGCAACGAGAATAAACCGAGTAATCATGAAGAGAACCGCAAGAAATCTCAAGAATTGTTTCAGGAAAGGAACTTTATGCATATGTTAGTGGCATAGTGGGAGAACCATCATTATAACTAGATACATGCTATTTACTGATATGAAGTTATACTGAAGTTGTGGAAGTATGCAGTTGAAGCTTATAGCTTGCTCTATGCATAAATGCATTTGTTTCTTAGATTAGAGAGAAATTTGAAGTTTGATATCATGTTTCTTAAGATTTAATACGATATTTGATTTATTTTTGTTGTTTTGAATCAGCAAATCAGTCCTTAGAATTGCAACGGAGTTATTTTCCATCCTAAAGGTAGATTGGAGATTCAAAACTAAATTCTTCATAAATTAAATAGTTTATTTGAAATAAAAATTTACAACAAATTAATTTTTTAAAATTAACATTTTTCTTTTAACAAAAAGTAAATGAAGTACCATACCAGTAATAGAATATAATTAAAGTTTCTATTCTTAACGAAACATGAATTACAAACTATCGTGTGACTCATATTCTATTTATTCAATTATATTATTTTAAAAGGCTTACGAAAAAAACCCAAACACAATGACTTCCTTTAATTTCCTGCACTACCATTGCCAATGGCAAGCATCTTAAATACAGGAAAACCTCAAAAATTAGAAGCACTCGTAGTAAAAAGACAAGTATTTTTCACAAATACAGACGCAAACCGAATATTAAACAATAAACCATCGTTCTAACAAAAAAAAGATAAATTTCGAGGTAGATAACTTTACTCTTTATACCAAAAGTAAGGAAAAAAGATCGGAAGAAAATAAATTAACAACGAAACCTCTATTACAAACAGGAAATTACTCAAATACATAAACATATTACATCAGTTCTTTCCCCAGCTTCCAGCATAGGCACATTTAATTTGTCACAATGTCAGCACCACTGGCCCGCATCTCAAAACTCCACTAACAAAGAGTAAATTACTCCCCCTTCCATTAATCCACATCCCCGACGAACCCACACCGCTTTTAACGTCCCTCTAAAATCGTTCCAATTCCACCTGCATCCCTCCCCAAATGAAACAAGACTCCCAAGAAAAACTTCCAAAAACTCATCCACGAAAAGTTTTTAGGAAAAACCGCCCGACTTTTATGCTAATATTTAATAATAAATCTTCTTAATGTGGCCCCGACTTTTTTATTCTTTATTGTAATTCTTTCTTTTCTCAGTCGGGGAAGGAGGGGAGAGAGAAAAAAAGGAGAGAAACCTCAAACCCCGGAATTATTTTTTCTCCCTTTGTTTTTGCGTCTTCAGAAATCCGAAGCACGTTTCGCACGGGTGGATCTCTAATGAGACCGCCGGGCGCGCCATCTAGCGGCTGGGCTGGTAATTAAAGCCCGCCGGCTGTTTAAGGATTCATGGGGTCTGCAGCTCTCTCGCGTGGTTTTTGCCGTATTAGTATGCTTCAGGGGGAAGGACCTCGTGAGTAATTTCGTGAATTAGGCCTGTTACACGAAATTAATACTTAATTCCAATGGTGAGAAGCGTGACGGGCTGGAACGTGAGGGGTTTTACTACAGCATGGAGGGTCTAATGGGGTCGTGGCTCTTTAAGTGCAGGATACTGCTCGTTAAGGCGAAATTCCTACTGTATGCCGGTTTGAGTGTGTTGCTACCCGTTTCGTTGAAAACATACCACGTATTTTTCAGAAAATTTTTTCCGCTTTTTTTGTAGTAAAAAGGGAGGGGGAATGGAAGTTTTCTTATTGCAAAAAGGGTAGTGCAGGAAAAAAAACTGCATCACGCACGAGGATGAAGTTAAAAAAAAAACTAGTAAAACTTTCATTTTCATCTGGGGTGGAACCCTAATTAGGCCTATCAGTTGGTGTCTCCTATATTTTTGGTGTGTTGTAATAAGATTCCACTTTCTCTTACTTGGCTGACACCATAATAACTCAAGTTTTGTAAAACACTTATATCCAAAGTATATAGTAGTAGTCATAGTAGTAGGGGTGATCGACGCGTTTCCTAAAACTTAAAATCATGAAGCCTTTACACGTTTAAGAAAATAGATAATGCTCAAACGAAGGACCTTAATATAAAATGCCTTGGAATTTCCAGAAAAAAAAACTACTTTTTTTACAGGGAAAGCACATAATTGAAAATTGATGAACTGAAAATGACCCCATGAGGGACATGACATAATTAAAACTTATTTTTGAAAATTATAAAAAAGGGAGATGACTAAAACGAAACCAAATATAGCTCTAGAAAGATGTATAAAATTTACTTATCAACAGACATTACAAAAAGCAATATAAGAAATGTCTTTATAAGTATAACTTCCGTAACTACTATTAACTAACTATATTTCAAAAGGAAAATTAAATGGACATTGCTAACAGCAAAACACCCTTCTGCTATGTCTTTCAAATTCAAGGACAACATATAATTTCAACAAATCAATATCTATATTAATTTAATAGAATAATGAGTCTATAAACCGGAATCCCAATGGCAAATGAGTTCTAAGAAGTAAAATAGTTGCTCAGTAAATAGTCCGTACATACAATAAAATCTAGTTTTCACAAGTTAATGGCACATTTAATAACTAAACTTTTCAAACACTCCATCCATACCATAATATAGTCAACAGATTAAACAACTCATACTTCCATAGCAAAAACAAAATTCCACAAGCCAGGGCTTAATATCCAAAACAACTTCAATCACGCGTGCAGGTGCATCTCTCGGAAAGTTATAAGCGGCACACAAACTAATTTAATTCTCAAACGGAATGGATTCAATTAAGAGAAGACGTAATAAAACTCATCTCTTTGGAACTAACAGATTTGAGAAACAGAAAAGTTCCCGAAACACAACAACACAACGCGTTCCCGAGGGATGAACAGCACACGGGAAATTAAACTAAACGAGCATCCAGCGCCAGACACTTTAATTAAGATAGCAGGTGAGGAGGGGGGGCAATAAATAAATGAATCGAAAAATGGCCTTTACACCGGGAAGTGCGTGTTGAAGTTAAATGAATATTCCTTCGATATCAAGATATTGCTGAACGAAAGAATTCATCGGGAAATTTAAATTTAGATCAAGCAGTGTTGTTGTTGATATTTTTCTTGAGAAAGAGAAAAATCACTAGTTATTAATACTTAAGAGTCGGACTTGATATGTTATTGAAGTAAGGGTTTTGCTTTTTGAAGTTATCGTGTACCTTACACCTGTGAGGACATGACATTTTTGAGTTATGAAACAAATGAATATTGATAACTTCATAAGTTATTCATACTTTGCTATATTTATTTCCAGTGTACACAAATTATTTAAAATAAAGTAGGGCACGAATTTGTTCAACCCCTGTAATTATTGAGGAGTAAGGATTTAGAATCACTTTTGGATTGGATATTTTACCATGAAGTTCACTCTCACTTAAAATCTGGAAAGTGTTTAAATATGAGTGGATACACTTTCCGTATGTTATAAGGGAGCTTGACAGAATGTGCAACTGTGTTTTAAATACATCTAATTGTTAAATTAAAATTTGTCAATCATACATGGAGAACAAGATATAAATAATATTATATTAACGATATATTTCTTATTGGTAAAAAAACACAGTTATCTTTTTCAACTAATACAAAATAAGTGATCAATTAGACAAGTTCTTAATTTCTAACCAAAGTTATATTTCGTTTGTAATTACGTTACATGTAACAATATCAGTTGAAATTTGGTTGGGTTTGGTTTATTTGTCCAATAGAAAACATCACCCTACATTTCTTTAAATCGGAAAGAGCATTGGGGTTTTCTGCCCATCCATTAAATAATAGAAAAAATACAAAAACGCACATCAGAAGATAACCATCACAACTCTGTATCACTACCCCACGGAACGCAGTTAAGAAAAATCCCCGATCTAAATAACCGAAATTCAGCAAAACGATCCGATGCACTCTCATGCCGTTTCTGGCACGGTGCCGAGACGGGGGGCGGCAATTCATCTCTTCTGAGGGGTCAGAAGAGCATTTCCCTAATGGATCACGTGACCCCCTCCCGTGCCCAATGACGCAGCATGATTGGCGTTTGAGATCATCCCGAAGTCGCTCCCCTCCCTCTTTTCCATCCCGCTGCTGCTTTTATCCCTATTTATCCCCATCTCCTTATTCTTCCCTACCTTTTGCTAGGTGATGCTTTATTCCTGGGGATGCGGAGGAAAAATCTTTGCTTTTTTTCCGGTATTGACCGGAAGACAAGGGAGATAAAAAGAATGGCCGGAGGGGGCGAGATGGACAATGGGAAGCGGAAATGGTCAAGTTTCGACCCCCCTTTCCCTGTCTACCGTCTAAACGATGCGTGATTCTTGGGGGAAAAACAATGTATGAGATAGTGGGACTATTGTTTTATCGGGGTTGGTACGTATGATAATTTTTTTTTTGTCGGGGAAAATACTCTTAGAAACTCAATTCAATAATAGTTACATTCTTTATAGTACATGGGGAAGGGGCTTTACTACCCTTAATTATCAATTAGATATAAAGGTTAGAAAATAGAGGTTGCTATGTATTAATAATTTAATATTTTTATGTAAATCAAATATATACTTAATTATTTTTAATGTAGTCAAAGTATCTAAAGGTAATATTTAGTGTCTTAAATAACATTATGTTGTCAAAAATCAGTGAGACTTTTCTCCAAGGATTAGAATTGGAATTTGAGAGAGGTTTTGAGATGTAAGCCTGCACTATAACAAACCGCTTCGTCTCTCTCCTTATTACTTTTCAAGGATATACGTAACTGAAAGATTTATCTTTTTTACGGTAAAAGTTCGGTTCGGATATACGACCAGATGAATTTTTCCTAATATGTCACGAATAAACTTTGAAGTCTTTGATTAAATAATACGAATGATCCCTTAAACTCTTAAGTATTTTTCTTAAATCGACAATGGTTTAATTTTCAAGACAATGTATAGCAAAAGAAGACAAAATATTTTGCCATCTGAACAAGCAAAACATAAATCATAAGGACTTATTGTAGAGAATAGTAACTCTAAAACAGCTGACCGATATTAAAAAATCATAAGTATGTTACACCTTTTGTACGAATGTGCTACGAACAAAATCGTAGCGGTTTCTGTGAAACACATTTTATTTCGCAATGCAAAGAAATATATGTCTTGAAAAAGGTAAAGCTTATCTTTACAGCACGGAAACAGCCCATATCAACAATAATTTTTAGCACCCCATTGAATCAACCGTACCTTTATGTCACAAAACTGCAAAGTGATGCCTAGAGCGAGAACCTCCGAGTCCCTATAAAACGAACACCTCAGAGGAATTATATCCCCCCTAAAACGAAGCCGGGGCGTTAAAACCCTCGCATTTTATGTTCTCACTTATCGCCAGGGAAGTGCAGTGTCAGCCCAATTCATCTGGGACAGCTTTATCACCAGAGAACCCAAGCGAGCGGAAAGCCGGTTCGCGAAATCAGCGGCCTCTGTAAATGTTGTTTCTCCTGCAGTGGACTTACTCGGCCAGAAAGCGGACTGGCGGTGGCGCCTGGAAGTTGGCATTCCCGCTACAAGGGTGCGCTGGTTGGAAAGAGGCTTTTACAGGGAAGGTGCTTTGCTCGGAAGCGGTCTGTTAGGTGAGATATGCAGGAAGGGTTCAAGGGTTAGAGGGAAAGGGAGTGTTAGAAGCGGGATCATTTTGAGTGTTCCTCTGTCCTGAATTAATTAAAATGGGAATAATAGTTACTTGTCTCAAATTTTCAGACATTTTGTTACATACCTACTAGGAGGATAAGGATAGTAAAGTAAAACAACTGAAATAACATTAAAAAACCTACTCAGCATATTGCAAAAATAATTCATTAAATTAAGAGATGTCATTACAGGTTGGGACTCCAAGAAAACTGTTATTCTTTGAGCTTCCTTTAATGATCAAAATGAAGTAGTACAAATGATAAAAATTAAATAAAATAGTTTATAAAAGAGTAAATTTTAATTTTTTGAATTATGAATAAAAAGTTCTGGTAATGGTGAATTAAAAGGATAGAAGCAGATTAGAAATAAAGGTAGATAAAAAATATTCACAATTTCTTACAAAATAACAACAAAATCCAATAACTTATATCGACATAATATTCAGTTAACGAAATTTCCCTCCATCCACTATTTTATTCATTACACCCCTCACCAAAACTTCCTCCCTAAATTCGTCACAAAAGACCTAAACTATCCCAAACTACACACCTTAACCAAAACACTCCCCGTAAATATTCCGACAACAGACAAACTCCCCCAATTCCAACCCCCCCCCCATAATCACCCCCAATCCCCAAACAATTCCAAAGTAGCTCGAACGAAAACACCACCTTCCTCCTTTTACGACCGCGATCAGAACCCATTCCCGAACACATCGCGTGTTCGCAACATCCACTCTCTCAAAAGAAGAAGAAGAAAAAATCGTCTGGTTACGGCAGGTAACATTTGCGGGGATGCACTTCACCCCGTCTTAACAACACCCTTCGGACAGCGACGCAAGTTTTCCAATTTCGCCGGCTGTCGAAAGCACTTACTACTTTTAACTGAACGGACAAGGTTCCATATGTGTGGGAATATATATACTATCTCGACCATGAATTATTCATCGGAATTTGAAGAGGGAGCTGATGAAGACGGGCTTCTTCCAATTCCCAGTTGGACAGTCGCGCCGCGTGTATTTCCTTGTGTGTTGTTGTTGTGTATGTATGCACATATTTAGTAGTATACTATTTCTTTTCGGGCGCTTATAACTGAATGCATAATGAATGGAAGCGTAGAGTAAATGTCAAAACGCTGCCTGCTACTACTACAACTTCTCTCGTAAAATATATTGGGAATGAAGTGCACGCGCCAGAGGAATTACGGTCAATATCGATGAGGGAATTGATGATAAAGACGAGGTAAATTTTGTCCTGGATCTTTTTACTTGACGCCAGAGACCGATTTCGAAATTGTCTACTCCAGTAAAGTTGGCGATTATGAGCTTGAGCGCAAAGAATTGCGCTCAATATTGCTGCAAAAGTTATACTTATACATTTTGATGGTGGAGTACTAAGCCTAATTAATTTTGCTTAAAATATTAAAGTGAGGATGCTTTTACATTTACTTGAACTAAACGATTTTAAAGCTAATAATAATTTAGAAAAGTAAAGAACACAATAAATACGTTTTGAATCTATGTGTAAATTTTTATATGGAATTATTTTCCACACAATTTTTCCAATAAGCCGGCTTGCTGGCCTAGTGGATCAAGTATCTGACTACGAAGCCGGACGCCCGGGGTTTGAATCCACATTCGGGCATGGATGTTTGAGTGTGGAGGTGGAATAATGAGGCCCCCTTTTAAACGGGGTTGTGCGAGCGAATGTGCGTGTGGCGTTGGCTACCGTACCTAACCTCCGTGGATTCAGTCCACAGGTGCCTGCCTGCTTAATGTCGGCATGTTACGGATCAAGAGTGACTCCAAAAATCCGCCATAGGAACAAAACGATTTTTTAAACACGCTTCCAACCTTAACTATATTAAAAAAACTAAACGGAGCAATAAGATAAATTACATCAAACGCTAATGTGGTTTTTCTATAGACTAGAAAATTTCTTACAAAATTATTCCCAAAGAATCCGCCGTTCATGTGTTACGAGTTAAAAATATTCTTAAATTTTTATGTCAAAATCCCTGCCATTTAAGGAACAAAACTGTAGTTCCCATTACTATTTTATTAGCGTCCTATCCAATGAATTTTATAAAGCTCCTATTAAACAATACCTAATACACTAATCCTTAGCTTATCAAAATACTATTTCCCGCGGATAACATACTCATTTAGAAAATATTATTCTTATTAATCCCTAACAAATAAACATCCCTCCAAAGCATGTTACTAACCTCCGAACATTGAAATAAACATACTAGATCCATTGACTTCTTTTACTAAGAGAGCAAACCGCTGCTTAATGTTCCGAAATTGCAATACCAAGGGACAGTTGTAAGCGCTTTAACTGCAGCAGAATTAATCCATACCCGAGGGAGAGAGAGATACGCCGTCGTCTATGAAATATGAGCCTGGGCTAACAAATTTCGCTTTCTAATATATTGCCGTAACATTAGCGAGGGAGAGCATTTAGTAAACACCGCTCTGCAGTTTAAATAGAATAGTTGTCAGGAGTGATGTATGTTTTGGAAGTAGTGAATAAATAACATTAAAGCCGGAATATCGTGGGCAAGTTTTATTGGAATACTAAGCAAGTGCAGGAACAGTATTGTGAGGAATGGGAAACAAAGGGATTTGTTCAAGGAAAATACATGCATAAAAAATGCATACACCGCTAATAACTTGTGTTATGGAATCAGAAAGTAGGGTTTGGGAGAAAAGTTGGAAAACAACTGCTTAGGATTTTCGTTATTCTAAGCATAATTTGGAAGTAAGTTCTAAGTTTCATATTCTTTTCGAGCTTTTGGGAAATTCATGAGTACCTATTTATTTTATGTAGATGATATTATTTGTGTTATAACAAAGGTCTAAACAAGAGGGAATTCCGGATTTCGACAAATACTTTCTTTTCTTACCGTAAAAATAACCATAAACAACCATATCGCTTCCCAGAACTTTATTATACTCCGATTTTTCTGGGGTACACAAATAACATGTTTATGACACCAAAATAATTATTTCAAGATATAATTTTTATAGCACGAAAGGAAATACACGAGAGGAATTTGAAGAAAAGGATTATGCAAGAAGTAAATAAAGTAAGATTGATTTTTTTTGGCTGAAATATCTTAAGTAGGCGGGTGTGTCTAAACTATTTTCAACATCCTAAACGTATACGGTTCTGAACAAAAACATATATACAAAATAATGTATAGTATGTATGTTCGCAAAGAAAATGCCTGAACGCATGGGCACTGCTGAAATAACGCATTGATCTCTCTTATTCCAAATGGACAATTATATAAACATACCCTTATTTGAACAAACCGTATTTCGTCGCACAAAGCATTCATGTTAACTAAAACTAACACGTTCCACCCTACGATAAAGCCTGCAGAAATGCGTTTTCCTGAAACTGAACATTAATTCATAAAGATATGAAGAATTTCTAATATAATTCTAATATATTCACACACAAACACTTCTTAATTCCCGCACACACTTACATATTCACACTTTCTGCAACACAGAACTGTATCTAAGCCTCGGATAACCTCCAACTCAATTTTTACCCGACCCCCCTCTCCCCCAATCTAAAATAGTCGAACGAGAGAGAAAAGAAGGATAGATTCCCTTGATCCACCGCTAAAACTTTAATTTATCAATCAAGAACTTTTCCGCTTTTAAAATCCAAATCCGACTCCCCGCTCGCCTCCTCCTCCCGCTGCTGTTAGCAACCTCTCAAATCTAATTTTTGCCGCTCCGATTCGTTTCTATGACAACGACCATCCTATTTATTACTACTCCCAGCAGCCGAGAGAGAAAGAGAGAGAGGGGGGGTCGCATTATTGGTTGGGGCGGCACAAAAATGCAAAAGGGTGTCGGCAAAGTTTATTACACGATTGGAAGAGTGGAGTGGTGTAAAATTGAAGCACTTCGGGTCGCAATTTTCTACTTAAGAGGGCCTGGGCCGACGCTTAGGGGGCTGGATTGTCTGTCCGCGAGCTTTTTGACAGTAGGCTGCGAATTGAAATCTACCTCTCGTGATGCTTTTTATTTTGGGAGGGTTTATTGTTTCCGATTGGGGGAGGAAGGCATTCGGGTATGATGATCCATTACAGGGAATTGTTTCCGGGAAGACGGGGTATATTGGAGGTTTCTCCTTTCGAGGGAGCTCCTTATTGTTAAATTTAAATCTTCCTTATTCGTTATTACTGCATCTATGTATTGTACATATAAAATTCACGTATGTATTCAATTAATAATTACGAAATCTCTTTGCAAATCTTTCAAAGTCTTAGTAAGAAATAGTGTGTCTTTCAGTCACAAAAATAGTGTCGATAAAAAATATCTCAATATTAAGTAAAGAAAACACGACTTACAAATGAGGTAAAGTGATTGTTGATACTCTTTAATAGGTTCACATTTAAATTATTTTTTTTAAAATATCAGTTTTAAACGTTTTTAATTCGGTTAAGTGGCAAAAATCTTTATAGAAATGTTGAGACAATATACTACAGAAAAAAATTCACTTATGTTTAGTTACTAATAACAGGAAAATAGAAAACAAAAGAGTATCGCAATTGATCTTCTCCAGTAGTAATAAATTTGTCATGGATTAAGCAATCAATGGAACTTTCCATTTCTAAAAGAGGATCTTCAACTTGATTCTTTATTTTTTTTTTTAAATTAGAAAACAAACATCTGAAGATAAAAAAAAAGGCTTAGGAATATTATTGTTCTGAAAATTAGGCACACCACAACTTCATTACAGTAAAAGCATCAATAGAGAAAATACAAGTTTTGACTTTGATTTTGTAGTTTACCATTTCAGCTGTTTTTATAGCATAAAGATTTTTATAGAGGGAGATATTTTCAGAAACCATTTATCTTGAATAAGCAAGTAATAAACACATAAGGCTCTCAAACTACAGAAATGAAAGTGGGCAAGACACAGAAAAAACATCAAATAAACAAAGATATTTTTCAAGTACCTAAAAAATCCAGTTTGTCAAATTCTTCACTGGCTCGTAAAAGAGTAACAGAATTTATCCAGAAATATTTACACACTTACCCCAGACCCACCCACTCCCTGACACACTTTAAACCTTCAAATTTCAAAGCACCAAAACCCCCCAAAACGAACACCTCCCACCCCCACCCACACACTGACAATCGATGAGGGGACACACCCCCAGCGACATTTGAAGCACCGGAAACCGGCAACAAGAACCAACTGATTCGGTAATTAAGTAAAGAACTTCCGATTGTCGGAGGCCCTGCCAAAAAGAGTTCTTTTCTCCCCTTCCCTGGACAGCAGCGAGGGAGGGGGGGCGGAGAGTCCCATCGCTCAATAATTACGTCAAGCAATTACCGAGTGTCGCGTCACGTGACCGGCTAAAAATATCTGCCGTCAGCCATCGATCGCTCAACTCTGCCCGGACGGGAGACGGAAGAAACGGTGGATTAAGCCAGGGATGCTCTCTCTACTTTGTGCCGATCTATCTATCTCTCTCTCTGGCATTGTCGAGAGAGGAGGATGCCTGGGATCATTAAAATCGGTTTCTTTTCTTGGATGGGAATGGGACTGTTTGTTGTCTTTGGAGGAGGTGGATGGAAGATGGAGAGCGTATAATTATTCTTTCGTTAAGGGATTGTATTGTTAGGATGTATCTTTTCTTCTGTGATGACTAGTTTGGTCATTATAAAAGTTGTATTATTCATAGAATTACCCATCCACCCAGAAAAAACGTTACAGTGGGATCTGAGGGTGAACGGCTTGGATTAGAAAGATGGTTATTTGATTGTATGTACACATACTTCGTTCTTTCTACATGTTGACAATAAGCAAAACAAGTATTTCCTTGTATAAGGTAGTTATATTTATATAGTAGTGAAAAATAATATACTGCCTCTCACAAGAAAAATAGTTTCTTCGGCAGTAAAGTAGGATAAAATGCATTTAAAAAACCTTGTGTAAAAAGGCTGGGATTGAGATGTTTTGCTTCAGACAGTCATAAAGCATGAACATCTAAGCATCTTAATTCATTGTTTTTAACTACAGGTATTCTTAACAAGTGGATAAGAAATATGCATAAAATATAATGCATTTAAAATTTTAATTGTTTTGTAATGAGAAACGAATGATGAACAAATGTGTTTTTGAATCCATGCTGATTGTTTAATGTAATTAAATTACCTAAGGGTCCATTGATAAAACAAATATATATCTGCATTTAATTTAACAAATTTTCTTCTACTTTTATGGATATTTAAAAGCTATAAGTACAGGAATTTATGCAAATTGTGTGTGATGGATTACCACACAAAGCAAATATACATATTTACAATTATTTTGTCGGTTTATGTTTACAAAAGTATGAAGTCATAAAGGTCTTAATAACAAACGCAATCATGTTTTTCCCAACGTCTATATAGAAAGGATTTTCAACCAAACGTTTCGCTTAACAAATTTTTGAAAAACATCCGCTTTGCATTTCAACGCACTCATTCATGAAAAGCAATCAATCATAAGCCGAGCCCCCCCCCCATATTAGCATACTTCCAATCCTCACAACCCAACTCATCCAAACAACTCCCCACAAAGTCACCCCACAGCAAAACGAACACGAAAAAACAGCCCCCGCTCCCTCAAAAGCTTGGCTCCACTTCAACTACCACCCACACTTTAGAAAAAAAAAACCTCTCCACCAACCCCCACCCCATCCGAACTAAAGCCACGCCCCCCCCCAGACGAGAAAAGTTCCATTTTCAAAAAAATCCCCCTTTAGCACACATTCAGAACAAAAAAAAATGATAGATCCGCAATAAAAAGTCGCAAAGTCACTCGAAATGATCCAAAAATGATCCATGGACCCCCAGGGGGGAGGCGAAAGTGGGGGTCCTTTGACAAACGACAGTCTGGTCCGGGGGACACTTGTCCCTTGCAGATTCTATCCATCACCGGACAGTGTTTTTTGGGAGGCCGACGAAAATCCACACTTCGCATTAATAGGCACGGGGCCAAAGACAAATCGTTCGAAGGTGATAAGGGATGTGGGAGGGTGATAAGGGGAGAGGTAAATCGGGAGAAGATTGCTGGGGATGGATAAGATGAATGTTTCTGGATGCAGGAGAAAGTAAGGAATATATGCCGATAGGCAAAAGGGAAACTAGAAGATGCTGTGTTATTTTCATATACCAAGACTGGAGAGAAATAGTTGTCTTAGTAACCAATTGAGTTTAAAAAAAATCTATTTATTAGCTTGATTTACTGAAAATATATTTAAAATTCCTTCTAATTATGTTGTGAATGGCGTTTAAAATGAACCCTCTTCTTCAAATTACAATAATCTTTAACTATAAGTGTAGTTATAGTATGATTATTTGTACTATGTTATTCACTTCTTAGTGATTTTCGTATATCATGTTATAAAACAAGAATATGTCACAAAATTTTATAAAATAAGAGAAAATGTGTGTATTTCTTTCTCAATTATAATACATGGATGTTTAAATATAAATATAGTTATTAATAAAAGCTATAAGCTGATCATTACCACCATGCTGGAAATGCCAATCTGATTTTCGTAACATTTTCACTCAAGTGCATTTTTGCCATCGTGTTTACCCACAGATTTGTTAAAAAATATAAGCAGTCAGTTTCAAATTTCTGAAGAATTACCTATTCTCAGAATTCCTATTCTCAGTCATTGCGTTTTTCTCGAAACAAGGAAAAGGCAGATTGGCGTTTTTGGCCTTGTGATGGTAACAATATTTAAACTTAAACAATTACCATTTAAAGTTTAGAATGCTTGATTTATAAGATTTTAAAGCTTTCAAATGTATTTTTAACTTTTTCTTCCTTACAATTGCCACTGTTCCTTTCCAATCGATGCAATCAAAAACTTTAATAAAGAAAGCAAGACCGACACCACCGGTTTAAAATGCAGGGCAACAAACCTAAACCAGAATGGTCTCTAACATCAGTACCAGTGCGATAAGATACTTCTCAACAAATAAAACAAAAAAGAAACACTACCCACGCACAAGAACTTGAAACAAAATCCGTTACCGCGTATAAGAAACATTTCGGGATTCCAAACTAAAACAGGAAAGTACCAAATGACAAAAACAAAAAAACAAAAGCCTTAATCCTCACGTACGAGCTCTAAACAATCGGGGAACTACAAAAAACCAGAGTTAACTCGAAACAGACGAAACATCTCATCGATTTTAGCGGGGATAAACCCCACCGAGGACCAGGGATAGAGAACTTCTCCGTTAGTCAGTTACTTTCGCTGATTACTTGAGTAGATTGGAAACCTTTAACAGTCGGCACATTGAATGCAAATGGAAAGCATTGATCCTAAGGCTTCGTCGATAGTCTTTCACACTGAATTATACGCTGCATTACAGGAACAATGGGTGTTCTGGATGGTCGTAATAAAAATTCTTCGAGGATCATTAACACATAACTAATGCTTATTAGAGTAATCAAGAGCTCTTTTGAAGTGTGGGTGCTGTTATACGGTTGCAATCATCACGTGTTGGTATACTTCATTTGGGTTGTTAAACGAACCATCCGAAAGACAATTGAGGAAGCTTAAAGGAAGTGTAAAGTCGTAATACAGACAGCTTGGAAGTTAAAAGAAAGAGAAATAAAGATGTTAGTTTTATCATGAATGAATATGCCTAATGAAAAATATGGTAAAGAAATTTGAGATTGAATATGAGAAAGACTAAAAGTCTAAATTTATTATAGCAGACTCAAAGGTGTATTTACATGCTTTGAAATTCTGAATCCAATAATAATCATTCGTTCTCTGCTAAAAGGGGCATTTTGCAGAAAAGAGAGTCATTTTATTATTTTCTAATACGCTAAGAGTTTATTTTTATATGATTTTTGGAAGAAATTACCATAATTTTTATTGCCATCTTGATAAGTAAAGGCAGCGGGTGTGCCTTCTAAAATTTTATTGATTAACGATCGACATATTGAAATATTTTTTTTAATCCATAGGGTAGCCTATTCAGTCCAATTATGTCAAATGAAATCGTAAAGGCTGGTTTATCATGATATTCATAACACAAATTCCGCATTCAAGTGTTTCGGGATTGCTTTTGGCATTCAAATTTCATCGGGGATTCGGAATTCCACCGCATTACCTTCGAGGCACCTGCATAATTCAGTCCCGAAACCTCCATCGCTGATTGTTTTTCTACATTTCCCTCTCTCTCTCTATTCTCCAGAGCATTACCCTCAGAAGAATGAGCAGATGAATTATTGATGGCAACACAACAATCCATTACGCTTAATCAAACATAACAAACGATTGACCACAGAAACACGGTACCTCCTCCATCAATCCCAGCCGCAAGAAACAACCCCAATCAATACACCCCACCCCCCTTGACCATCATCATTCACCCCTCCAGATGTCCAGTCACAGGTCAGACTGCCCACCATTCTCAGCCTCCTGAATTTTTAAAGGCAACAATGCAACAGACCTCCATATACACGACATTACGAACCATATCGGGCTACTAGTGAAAAAAAGGGTCTGAATATTTCATATGCACTCGTCCTTTTGTGATTAGCCCCGTCTTTTTGGACCACGCCCTGTGGGTCCATTCCGAAATGGAAGGATGACGTAAGCTCCTCAGAATGGTAGTGGTCTAAGTCCAATTTGGGTTTCTTTAAAAAGTCGATTGTTTTCACGCACTTTTACGTTTTTTACGAACTGATGTAAAGTGGTATAGACATATGGTAATTTTCAATTCCTATTTACGAACTAAAATGTTAAAAAACTTATTTTTTTTTGCAAACTTATTTTTACACCACACCCATCAGAAAACGCTGAAAAGACCTTTTTTCTTGCATTTAGTTGTAATGTGATGAATATTTTAGTATTAAAAGTATGATTCATGTATTTTAGATATTTTTGTTTAAATTATTACGCATTGATGAATTTTCTATTTAGTAGAATGAAATAAAAAATACACAACTCTGTGAGATGCATTTATGGCCTTTAAAATTTATTTAGAAAAAAGAAACAGTATTATAAAAATACTCATAATATTATACAATTATCCCCTTAAAAATATTTTTTGATTTTACAAACTCTCTATTTTACGAAGAATTAGTAAATACGAGTATTGACTTCATATTCTTTATTAGTGGGATATAGTTGCTTCATAATTTCGATTGTTGATCTTAAGAGCAGTCCCGAAAATGCCTACTCCATAGAAACAACATTGATGTCGGCACTCAAAATATTCCATTACTCAGACTTAAGTTGAGTGGACTTGGGTCACTGTCACTCTAAGAAGCTCACGTGTTATTCCATGTCCGTTGTGAGAGTTGGGTGGGGTCCTTGTCATTCAGTTCAGAGCCCTTTGAAAGGGAAGGGTTGAATATATCGTGGTCTTTTTGGGCTGGATGAGGTAGATAACTTTTGTCAGAAGTAAACAGCTTTAGCCTTTTAGCTAAATTGGGTGCACTAAATGCCTACGGGGATAAGTTATAGTCTTGGGTGATGGGAAATGAAAATGGAACATTTAGGAGGTTCAATAAACGCTCTCATAGTATTTATTTGGGACTATTTAGAAAATTATAAAAAAAAAAAAAATCATCTTTTTATGAGGCCGCCAATATAAAAACAAATCCGCGTTTATAAAATGAAATAATTACATTAATGCTGTTATATTTATTTCCTTTTGAAGATATCTTACGTAACATAAGTGTAGAGCATTCAAGGTAATAAAAAATTACTTATGATGTTTATTGTTAGATATTATCTATAGACGCAAGGGTCAGGAAAAATACTGAATAGAACAGGGGGTTCTTTAATTTTATTGGTTTTGAAAAATAGTTAATCAAAATTGAGATTGAAAAAAATCAGGATAATTTTTTTACTAAGAATTCATACTATTCAACATCTTTAACATAAAAATTCATTTGTTTAGATTCTCCCTTTCAGAATCTTTCTGAGATAGATATTTTGAAACATCGCTTTACCTTTCTTGTTCCAAAAATCCATACAAACTCCAAAAAAAAAAATCTTTAGAATGGTGCTCCATTCCTTTACTTTTATAATATATAAGAGAATCAGTTTCACTTCACTTACCTAAAAAAGAAAACAACTGATTAGAAGAAATATACACAATTTTTTAAAACAGTTCTAAAGAAGTTCATTACATTAAATACGAGAGCTACAATATTTCTAGTTAAAAGTGAAGAAATTAATCCAACGAACCATCTTTTAAATAATGATACTAAATACTTGGTAACATGAAGACAGAGAAATGTATAATTAAGGAATATTTCTGTTTGGATTGACTCATTAAAATTGCATTATGAACTGCTTGAATTATTTAAAAGAAAGCCATCTACATATTTTTTGTAATCAATAAGTAAAGGAACTCAACATTTTAAGTATCATTAGGGTAAAACGCAAAACATTAGAAAGAGATACTAGTATTATGAAATACACAAATTAAAAGGTTAATTGAATTAAAGATTTTTTTATAAAGGATTAGGATGGGGTAAACAGCTAGCGCAATTCAAAGTCATAATAAATAGATAGTTCCTTAATTAAAATCATGAGCAAAATTATTAAGGATGGAAGTGGATATATATTTAAGACTACATTGTTATGAATTTGGTTCATTATTTTTAATAGAGTAGAAAATATTGATCTATCATATTTACAATAGATTTAATATTTAAAAAATATATGTTCATTATTTTAATTTAGGTGAATGTAAAAAATATCTTTCACTGAGAGTATTAATAATGACAAGTATAAAATATTTATGAAAACATGTCGGCTTTTAACGCGAAATTATAATTTCCACAAAACATAGAGCATTGGAACATTAGTAAAAAAAAATTGTCAGCTTAAATATTTTCGTATTACCCTGATGATAAACTCAACAAAAATAATCATAATATGTAAAGAAAAACTTTGAAAATAAAAGCAAGGGTAGATTATCATCATTAGCTTTTGATTGCTTTTATTGATTAGCTTTGATTCTAAGAGCTTCGAAATTAAGAAGAAAAAAATGAAATCACATTATTACGTATTTGAATTATGTACCAAGTGCACTAAATAATATAAATGTAGGTAGTGGATTCCAGAAGATTGACTGGGTCATTCAGCAGTGATGATCATTTTCTTTTTCATTTAATTTATTAGAACATTTAAGCTATGTACAGGTGATTTACAAGTTGTAAACGCACCGGAGTGCAGAAAGGTGCAACCACCTTAGGTTCCATCCAATTAGGTTCTGCTTGGGGTTTTTTTTTGTATCAAAGAAGCCACCACCAACAGGCGGCGCTGTGGAAGATAGTTTTTTAGGGGGAGTTCAGACCAATCAAGGTCCCGGGAGGGTGCCACCCTCACCCTTAATCCCTTTTAATGTGTTGTTCGAAACAATTCCCAGAAAACAGTCTAGTGGGGTGAACAACCCAAAACAGAGCGTTGATCCCAAGACAGCCCTATGATAATTTATTCCTTTGAAATTAAGCTTGAGGTTTCTAGTATATCCTCACATGTGTCATATAAATCTCTTTTTCTCCTGACAGTTATCTCACCTTTTATTTTCACAAGATATTTCAACATGTGTTGAAATTGAAATTGAAGGTTGTTAGAGGTATTTGCTTGCTCTTTAGAGCCGCTTAACCTTCTTTCTCCCTAACCCACTCTAACTTCCTAACTCAGGTTGCTTTTTTTTAGTAAAAATGTTGCACTTTTGACCTATAAGTTCTTTAAAAAGGAACCTATAGCTATCAGACTCTTCTTTGATTTCATTCCCTTTTCCATGTCAACATGTCTTTTTAATAATAAAAAAAAAAATCAAATATTTTTGTTTTCCACAATACATTATATGCACGGTACCAAACCCCATAAATGTATCAAATAAACCCATTTTCCCCACAACAACAATGCCATCTCGACTTCGCAAAATAATCACAGAAAAAAAAATATAACTACTCCATCCCCAACTAGGCCTACAAAAAAAAAAAACCCAACAACTCCTACGACGTTCTCCCAAACAAAAAACAAAGCACAAAGCTCCCTCTACTAAACAAAACGAAACAATCAAAAAACACCATTAAAAAACACGGTGATGGGGAAAAACCAAAACAAACCAGAGACACCGCTTTACAAACAAGTCCTCAACGAAAGTTGAAAGAACCTTGGGACAAGTTCACTGAATCCTACCACGGGACGTCCCGCCGGCAGACCAGTCTCCCTATTGGCTACAGAAGTAACCGACCACTCAGCTACTGCTCAGAACCGGTAGCCGGAGTCTAATTTGAGCCACTAAACACCTCTGACCACGCCTGTAACGTCTTGGGATACGCCCCTTGGCACCATAGGGAGTGGCCAGGTGAGTTTTTGATTATTTATTAGCGTTGTGTTTTGGCCGGCAGACCTCCCGTGACGTAGCTGAGATGTCTCTATCTTGTTGTTCGCTTTCCTTGACGAATTGGAAGAAACCGTAGCCGCCTATCGGCGAGTTCGGGTGTTTTCTCTTTTTTAATGAGAGGTAACGATGCTGTAATTGAGGATGTTGCGCCACTTATATGGCATTTTTATTGCAGATTTATGTGCATCAAAGAGTTATTTTCCATTGGAAGTCGTTTTTACCAGGGGCGTTGCTAGTAGAAGCTGGTTGTTGCTTCTTATTTATTCCCTAAACGCGCGTACTTTATAATAGCTATTAAGCCGTCAACTACGAATTTTCCGTACACAGGAGCTTGCTTTATAATTGGTTTACGTTCTTTAATTGCACAGACAAGATAACACATTTTGAATGGTGTTTAAAAGACTATAGATACAGTAGCTCTGTCCTCTGTGAAGAACCTATTTGGATAGAAGTTTGTATATTTTGATTGATTGTTTTCAGTAGTTGACCACTGTATCTGATAATAAGCAAATGTAACCAACTGCAAGAATAGGTTTAATTCCATAACTGGGAATGTATAAAAATTTGATGGCTATAAAATAATTGGATCATTATTTACAAAAGAAATGACGGCCAACTAGAAATTATACACACGCCTATTTTAGAACTGACTGTTGTCTCTTATGGAAGAAGGAAAAATTTACTTTAAACTGTTTTCTTTAAATTCTTTCCAAATTATAAGAATTAGATTTTCGATAACAACTTACAAATCTTGTCACTACAAGCTAAGATATATCAGCTGCAAATAATAATTCACAATTGTTTTTACTAGTAACGGTTCATTTTAAAAGATGCTATACAATCTATGAATAAAAGGGGCATAAAGTTACAATCTGAGATTGCTTGAAAAATCATGTGCCAGCAAGTTATGGAAATTGTTGTTGAAACAAAGTTGATTTGAATTCAATGTTTACTAAAAAAAAAAAAAAAAAAACTAAATAACGTTGACATGTACTGCACACTTATTTGTGAATATTCAACTTGAAATAAATGTGGCTTCGATCGATAAACATTTAAAAAACATAACTAATATACAAGATGCATATTTAGTCGTAAAATATTCATGAAGTTAATTTCCAGAAAGAATTCTAGGCATCAAAATAAATTGCGATTTTACTAAATTAACAATTTCAATATGTCTTTCAACTCGAACAATTTCGAATCGTTTTAATGAATTGGACAGTTTACTCATTTCTATGATTAAACTTCAGCTTAACATTAATAAATTAAACGTCAACGTTCAAAGAAATGAAATGTTATTTTCCAAGAATTTTTAAAAAAGCACTTTTTAACCTAAAAATGTTTTTCCTGAAAATAATGAGTAGTACCCAATTGTAACAATGATTGTGCCTTTCACGATTCAAGAGGTGAATACATTGTGGATTTACATAATTTAAAGAAAATATACCAGGCATGAATTAATAGTGATGAATGAAAACTCACTAATTATCATATCAATGACGTAAATTTTTCTTTTCACAATGCTTTTAAGGGGAGGAAATCCTGAAAGTGCATAATTAAAATGGACAACTTCCGAGAGAATTTTTGAAAAAGTGTCTTTTAGTAAATTTGAAAAGAAACGTCATTTCAAAGAATGGTTATAGAAAATTCTACACCCGTCACGTATTCTAATTAAATCGCGTCAAAGAATGCATCAAAGCTTTATTCTAGGAACGAAAGCAAATATTAACGATGTACATTGTGATAACAAGCTTTCATATCGAAGATGTTTTTAAGTCTTGTCATTGCCTTATAACTAGGAAAACTAACTAATAACTATGTTCATTTAAATATCAAACGTCTGTTAGAGAAAACAAGTAGGTAGATATAAATTCGGATTCGAAGAAGACAGATATTATGAACAAAAACATAAATGCCTCATTTGCATGTGTCTACATGTCTCATTGTGCTGATAGGCTGAACCCATTTCTAAAAGAAAAGATCCCATTTAGTAAATTATAACCATTACTCATAACATAAAGATGGTATTTTATGTTTTTCATGATTTGTTTAAACGGCTTCCCACTTTCTAATACGAAATAACATGGTTGAATTTTCCAACATATTTATACAAATCGAAGAGTTATTTTTTCTTTGAAGGAGGATAACATTCTCATTGTTTTACATAGTGTATAAAAAAAATCTGACTATTTCACTATCAAAGAAATCTTCGGTGTACGCAATCTACAAACTAATGTGTGTGTTATTATCTTTGAAGAAATATCCCTTCAAAACATCTTACCCTTACTCAAGGTACCAATTATACATACATAAGAATCTAAACTATGAGATATTAATAACCTATCGTTTATGTTAATTTCAAACAAGACAGTGTATGTAGATTTAATAATGAATTCTTCGGTATTATTTATTGATCTTATCTTATGCCATATACTTTTTTTAAATTGTTGGAATTCAAATTTGTGATATGCAGAGATTTTAATATTACCTACTATTCTATTATAATGCTACACAATCATCTTCATATAAAATGGCTTATCGCATTACAAAAACAAAAGAATTTTTTACAATATATAAGAACACTGAATTAATTGTAACAAAAAATTAGTTCAACAAAATTAACATTGAATAAATTTGGATTAATACTTTTATCTTTGTCAAAATGGTATTTATACCTGGGAAAAAATATTTTAAAAAATAACTAATGGCCAACTACTTTTGGAGAAAGACTTTTTGATTAATAGCTTTTCAAATTGATCCACATTTAATACCAAAATATCCAGATTCATTTTGGAATTTACAGAAAGTACTTCGAATTTTAGAGCAATATTTGGATTTAATATAGTTTTAGCTAAGTGTTAAAAAAAATAGACTCGACAAATACCAGAATTAAGTCGATAATTATGTAGTGAAATGTTGTAAGGTAAGTAAAAAATGTATTTTGTTTTCATTATGAATTTTTTCGCAGAACTTACATATAGTAAAAAATATAATATAAATTTTTTCTATGACTCTATAGTTAGAAAAGTAAATCCTGTAAGAATAAATTAACTAAAAATAAAGTTGAAAAGAAATAAAAATTATAACTTGTGTCCACATAATTTAAATGGAATTTTAATAGATACAATTCCTTACCCATATCAGACAAAACCAATGCACTTAGAAAACAAATTACAGAACTAAAGTATGCAAAACCACACTCGCCACTAAAGAGACTATGCATTTTTCAATCCCACATATAACAAAAAAAAAAATTTAAATGAAGTTGCGGTCGCAAAATCCAATTAGCAAAATCGAAGACCTCCAAGATTGCGTGACTGTAAAACAAGAATACCCCTCTAAAAAAAAACTAAAATAAATAAAAATCCCCCGAAAAAACCCTCAAAAATAAATAAACAAAAAAAAAAAAACGAACAACTCGCGAAAGAACGCAACATCAAACACCATTCGTTAAGCCTAATCTCATTAACTACAAGAAGAGGGTAATTTGATTTTCAACCAACGTTACCAGTGGTTATTTTCGCTACCTCATACTACTATTCCCTTCATATATACGAAAATATCGGGACAGGGAAATTCATCATTTAAAAGTTGCCCGAAAATTAGATTACCCCACCCACCTAAAACGTCACTCACGGCTATTAGTGTGGAGAGAGAATTAGTCAGGTAGCGGGGTAACATTTTTCGCTTTTAACGTAATTGTTAATTAAAGTGTTCGCAGTCTTGTTGTGTAGTCTCGCTCTCTCAGATTTGACGAAGTAAAAAAAAAAAATATTGCTGGGTTGCAGAAAAGGAGGGGGGAATGAAAGGTTAGTGAAGAGTATCTTTCTGAAAACGGAATTTATAAAGGTTATATTTTTCACTTGAGAAGTAATTGAATTTGAGTTTAGGTAGGTACTTTATGGGGAGATTTTATGTTTTGAAGATTTGAATAGGAATAAATATGAGGAACGTGGCGAAATTAAATATATTTTTCTTTATTCATTAGTTAAACTCACAAAAGTGAAATAGAAACAGTTTTAAGGGTTATGCAAAGATAAAGTTACATTATGGCTGTTTATATTTTTTGAAGAAAAAAAAAATTATCTTTTGCAGTGTAAACCTAAATTGATAATCAGCAGCTTAAAATATAACATTTCAAATGTTATTTTAAAAAACTATTACATAATTAAAAAAAAATAGAAGGAACAAAAACCTATAGTTACGAAATAGATAAAACAAGCAGAAGTTTGGTAAACTTTAGAAAGGCATGAACTTCTAGAACTGAATAGGAAGCAAGTTCTCTTTACTGTTTGTTTTAAACTCAGTCAGTAAAAAGCAAGCAAACATTTGGTAACCAAATAATCAATAGAATTTTATTTTTATTAGCTCGTCATCCTTACAGACTTAAATTTTATTTTCCTTAGATGCTAAGAAAATATTTTAACCAACTTTTTTCTCACAATCTTCTGATTTACATTTCAACAGCATCAAGTAATAAAATTAAATTCCTTACAATTTTAAATGTACAAGCAAAGTCAAATAAACCCAACCATGGGTGAAAGCAACAAAAAGTTTTATACAGTTTTGATGTGAATTAAACCTTTTCATTCAAAATAAGGTTTTTGTTGAACAATAGTTAATTGTAACTTAATTTTTTTCATCAATTTTCGTCTTAAAGATAATTGCTTGGATAGATTTCTCTGACCCTATACTGCAATCGATCCACTCAAAAATAAACGCATTTAAGAACCTTTTTTCATTCCCAAATTAAAAACACTTCAGTTGTGTTGTTAGGTAAACCATTTTAACACGTTGTTTTGTGTTGTGATAAAGTTCTGAATTTTAACTCCTATTGTAAGGATCCTGATATTTTTAATACGTCGTTTATAGATTTTAAAAAGTTATGTAGAAACGATTTGTTGTTCAATTGAACTATCTTTTTCTACCACTATAAATGGATTTTATTTGAAGTGTGTTTTGTCTTTAAATAAATATATTTGAAAAGTGTTAGAATCGGAAAGTGCTCTTAAATTTTGATCGTAACACCATAAGAAAACATTTAATGTCTCTGTATTTTAAGCAACACTTTTACAACCCTATATTTTTCTTACACTACACAATCAAAACGCTTTTGATTAGAAGCGTTCTTTATTGTGTACTTAGCGTCGCAAAAGTCTTCTACGCATTTGCAGTGTATAATGACATTTTTGGCACAGTTTCTATAAGAGCCCTCCAGCTGCCATGTTTACCCACAGCTCAAATGATGACAAGTATGTTGATGTGGGAGCTGTGGATGAACATGGCGGATGGGGGACTCTTATCGAAGCTGTTCCAAAACTACAATACAGCTCTAGAATATATCGCTATAGATAAAGCTCAGTCTAGGAAAACTGTAATTCTGGTCTATAACTATCACACATTTTTCCGATAAAGCACAAAAAAAAAATGAAATAAGCAACTTGATCATAAAATTTCAACTGCAAACACTATTCAATCTACAACACAGCAGATAACATGGACAAACCGACTAACATCTCTTCCCCTAACATAAATAATAGTAAAAAAACCCAATATCTCCAATTCATCTATCTCTATGACACTGTTCTCCAAAAAAGAAGGAACCAACCCACACAACAACATCTCATCCAAGGGGCATTCAACAGGGCATCCCGAAAAATCGACCCGAAGCAGCAACTAAACAAACCCCCCTGCTCATCCGATTTATTTATTCACTTAGATCCTGCCCGGGCATAATTCGATTCTTGGGCCGTGACGGCTGCCCCGCAAAGAAGGGGCAGCAGATGGGGCAGCCACAAAAGGCGCAGAGGAGGGGTGGGGGCGGAATGACGAGGGCACAATGCGAAAAACGAGCCCTTATCGTCCTATTTAGGGGTGAGAAACATTTGTTGGGGTTTTTAGGCACGTGTGGGGAGGTTTAGGTTTACTAATTTGGTGGGGTTAGTCACTGGAGAATTTAATATGAGGGGGTGAAAGAGACGGTTTGAATGGCATTGCATGGGGTGGAACCGATTTTTTCCCGGTTGACAATGGGTATTGGGGTGTAGTCCTTTTTTGGAGTTGGATGCTGGGGTGAATATATTATTAGTTTCCATGCTTCGGTGCTTTTGTCAGGGATGAGTTTTTGTATTGATTTTGGATCTCTGAAACGTAAAGGTATAAGAATATTTATTTTTTAAAGTACATTTGGAATATCTCAACCCTTGCTTTTCAAGCTCCCTTGGTCAATCCTTACCTTAAAACTAAAGTAAAAGTCATAAAACATTGTTTTCTTAATTTACTTTTTAGAATCCCATGTAATCAACAATAGAGCATTTTCAATCACATGACTCGGACCTAACAACGGCCTTAGCAACAGAAGGTGTTACAGTTTTTTGCCCTACAAAGGTTAATAGTTACAGAAAATGACTAGCCGTGGAATTCTTCTATTGGAGAATTTGCAATCACGTGATCCCATACTTAAAAACCGCCTCAGCAACAGATAAACAACGGCCTTAGCAACAGTCAAAAGCCCTACAGAAGGTACACAGTTAAAAGAAAATAACCGGTTGTGACGTCACCTGAAAACACTCTATCGCACCAGAATGTGTTAGTAAAATAAAAAAATATCTAGAGACATTATTGAAAATTATTCTAATTCATCATAACTTTAGGAAAAAGTATTTAATAAAGTTAAAAGAGAAAAAAAGTTAATTAAGTTTGAACTAGGATCACTAATAATTTATTTTCAGGTATACAACAAAATTAAGGTTTTTTTTCCCCAGTTTGTTGTCAGGGTTGTTGAGATTTATAAAAACATCCAAACGAAGCAAAAAGGAAACGAAACGAAATCCAAATCTTAGGTAATTTATTTAACAGCCCTACTTGCTATGATAACTGACGTAGTTGGGTTAAAACATCATATTGAATCAAAATAACAACAATATTAAATTCAGCCATACTACTGCACTCCCACAACGCATCACTTTCAAAACAAGATAACCTCGAAACCACTCGCATCCACTCAAAAATCACCCCAGCGCAGAAGATCTAATTCAATCTCTAACCCGTGCCCAAAACTCCATTAAAATTGCATTATACAGCCCTCAATGGCCCTATCCCACGCCTGATGGAGAGAAGGGGGGGGGGGAAGGGGAGCAAGGGCATATAATTTGGCCCCACCAAAAATAGCGCGTCCGAAAAATTTCATCGAGAAACCTCCTCCCCCATTTCAGGCAGGGACAATCTCATGAATCTGTAATGGGATAGCCCGGAGATAAAATTGGGGCTGAAATATTAGGCCGAGGGATGTTTCGCTGTATTGTGATGAATCATGCAGCCGGGGAAAAAGAATGGGATGAGCCAAGGGAAAGTGTTGGGATGTCTTTTCCGGATGGGGGAAAAAAGGGGGATTTTCGGTGGGGGTGATAAAAATGTGTCATGGTCTAAGCTGGATGGATTTGAGCTGAAGTTTATTTAGGTTTTATCAAGGAGAGAGATGAGTTATATATGGTTCTTGTTACTTCTGATGATAAATATTAGCCGGAGAAGAATACCATAAATTTGTTTAAATCGCTGTATTACATTAAATGAAAATAAGAAAGCAGTAGATATAACTGTCAAAACAGAGTTAATTTTGAGTGAATCTGTTTTCCTATACCAAAAATAAGATTGAGGGTACGAGCTGTATTTCTACCCGGTTTATTTAATATTTTAGTCATAATCATGGTAATTTGTTACATCAAGCAAATAAACTTTTCGTATTTGGATCAGATGCATATGCTAAATTTATTTAAGTTTCTTGTATCTAAAGTTTATCACTAAATGTTTTTGAATAAGAAAAAATAGTTTTAATTTATTTATAAATAAGTACATTCTAAAATTTAATTTAGGTTAATTTAAGTATATCCAGGCATGTGATTGCACCAGAAAGAAATTATCTGAAAATTTTTAGAAGTGTCTAGATGAGTTACAGTGCTATATATAGAAAATGATTTCAGGAGGGGGCCCAAATAAATCTGTCTGGGGGTCCCTTTTTTTGGGTGAAATTTTTAGGTAAGATTTGTATTTTGATAAACTTAATGTAAAAAAAGTTGTGAAAAGGAGAGTTCCAAATACAAAAGGGGGTCTGGGGGTCTTCCCCCAGAAAATTTTTGGAAATTTGACCCTAAAAAACAGGGTTTTAACTTGTTTTGAACATCTAGTCAGATTTTTTTTGAGGGGGGAAGTCTCCTAGCTCCCTCCTTATATATCTGACTAAAATCAACAAAAATGCGATCTAAGAGGTTTCACACTAGATAAGGCTCCTCTGACAACGCAAAAGTTTTTTCTGCGTCGCAATTACAACGAGAAGCCAACTTCGACTAGGCGCCCGAAAAACGGAACTTTCGCGAAAAAATACCCTTTTTTCGACTTTTTCCGGAGAATGTGAAAGTTGTTTTTTCTACATCGCAATAGCAACACAGGAAGCCACCTTCCAACTTGGCGCCCGCGGCCGACCGAGAAACTCCGCACGCAAAACGAAACTTGCGCGAAAATCGCGATTTTTCCGACTTTTTCCGCGAATTAGTCATTTTTCTTGGAAAAAATCTGGAAAGTAAGGATTATTTAACAAAGGGATTATCTGAAAAAAAAATTCAAATCAGTTCGCGGGCCGCAGGTTGTGCATCACAAATTGAGCGGAATATAAAATTTCAAAAAATCGGAATTCCGATAATCAATACCTCTAAAATTAGCGGATTTCCGCTAATTAGCGGAAAAATCACATGCCTGTATATCTATAGCAATTCTTCATGAAATAAATTATTCTAGATAGACATTAGCATAACATACAAGATTTTAGGTAATTTGATTTGTCTTGAAAGAATCAGGCAAAAAGAATTTAAAATGTAAGAAATATCCCAAACAGGTTTATCAACACATTTCAATGAATAAAAAAGTAACCCTGTAAACAAAATAAGCAAAATCTAAATGAAAATAAACAATTGGATGGAAAGCAACGCGAAAAACGCAATTGAAACATCCCCAAAACACCTAAACCCCTATAGACGAGAAAACGACTTCCTGGCCTTCCTTTCTATTTCCTATACTCCCCCAAGCATCCCCCACCACCCACAAAAGAAAAAAAAAACCCTTCCCAACTCCACAAAGAGCAGCGAAGAGTGGCTAACAACCACTGCATCTATCCCCCAAGAGTGACCACAGTCCGAGAAATAGTCTTGAGTCAGTTCGGTTCTAATTACTGCGGCCATCCCCATCAGGCCTCTTCCTATATCCAGCCTTGCATCGGTAAAGGCCACCTCCTACGCACCCAGAGGAAACCAAGTGAGAAATTGTCATGAAAGCGCTCGCCAAAGGAAAGGGAGTCTGAGGAAACGATGGAGGGATATATTGGCTTATATGATAGGGAAATGTGTAGGGGAGAAATTTTAATGATTGATTTCGTGGTGGATAGTGAAGTGACAAATGAGGTGATTAGAATGAGAGTGGTGTAAGTTGGAAATTTTTTGAAAATATAGATAAGCATGGATTCAGATTTTTTTTTTTGTCCAATGCGGCGCACTAGAATAATTATCCATATTAATTGGACCAAATCGGATTTTCAAGTATGTGAATAAATAAATGGATCATACTGGGAAAAAAGGTATATACTTAAAACCCCCAAAATATTTAATAATACAAAATGCTCTAAGAGTGTACTATGTTACTAATTTAAATAGCAGAAAAACCACCTTGACTGCAGAACTTAGTTATGTGAATTTTGTACCCTATTATTTAGTTAAATGATAGCCATTTTCAATGAAATGCAGAAAAACATAACTTTTATACATGTATCTCTCAAAGCAATTAGAATAGTCGAAGATGCTGATGTTGAAGTTCTACTGCCAGAGTCATATGAATATGAGTAATATGAAAATATATGATGGCGATGACATACATTTCATAATGAATTAAACTACATCATTAAACGACAATAGTACTTAAATGAATTATAGTAACTACATATTCCGTCAGAAAAGTTCCACGGTCTGGGGAACTTCTTTATTTTTAGGGAGTCTTCATTTTCAACGAACCACCCCAAAATAACGGATCTCACACGACAGAGGCATCAGCAAACACTCAGTCAGCAGTCACACTCCCTCTCAACTCAACTCCAAAACCTGTTGATAGCCCCAAATCCGGTTCACACGCTCTCCCACACCCCACTGCACCCTCCCCTTTCCCATTACCCACGGCCTGGCAAGAAATCGAAAAATTCATCCCAAAAACGCGAGGAAAAAAAATAAAAGAACGCCATCACATCACGGTCCCCGATCGCGGCCCTGCAATCAAAAAAAGAAAGCGAAACACGCTGACGATCCTGACACGATTCCTCGGTGTCCAGTCATTAAAATGACGACCCACGGAAAAAGACAACCTGGCGAAAAAACGTGGAATAAGAAGAGCCGAAAGAAAAAGGGAAAAATTATACGGCCTCCCTTCTTAATATATAGAAAGTCCGTCATTATATACATGCGTTTTTTGTTAGTTATTCCGCTTTTTTCGCCGTTGTTTTGTTCATCAGGCAAATGGTCCGAAATTACGGACCGGTGCACACTCTCCGGCCCCCTTGGCTTGATTACACGCTTTGGCGCCGATCTCCCTCCCACCGACCGCCAAGAGACCGCCAACGGCACGCTCGTCGTAGCGCGAAATCGACATTTAGGAGTAATAGTTATAATAACAGAGGCCGGGAGTCGAGGAAAAAATAGTAATAACGACGGAATTGATTTCATAAGGCCAAAAAAACGAGCGGGTTTTTTTCATTAAGGAAACCCTGTGATTGCTCCATCTTTTTTTTTTTTGCCGCCAGCTAGGAACTAATTTGCTTTGCTTTAAAATTGAAGGAGAAGACGGGTTGGCTACATTTGGCGATATCGTGCGACTGTTGATGTAAACACTTATATCGTCGATGTAGGTTTAATGCATCTTGTTTTTTGAACAAATCCTGTTTATTCACAGGGGTTGGCAGATCCTGATAACAAATGTAGATAATGATGATTTGGGGGTATATACATATTTTAAATTTTTTTCTGGTAGTTGATATGATTGAAGTTTTTTTTTTTGATATTTCGGAAATATAATTTGCCATGCTTGGTTGATTTCAACACAACATCTCTTTAAATTACTTTAAAGAAGAAATATTTTGACTGACGGTTTCGGATTTCAATTTCGTTCATCCAATTCTTATTAAGAATATTTCAACTCAATTTTTAACAAATAAAATAGTTAAAATATTATTATCAGTTCATTGAAATTTTTGCATTGCTAGTTATATTTATTTCATTCTCTAAAGTAGTCTTATTATCTTTATGGAATTACAATTACTTTTACATATTTATAAGAAAATAAGAACTTGGAAACAATACATTTTTAGAGACAAATTTACAAACAAAAGATTTTAATTAAGGCTCAAAATTACTTGATTAATATATATTTAGGTACGTTACAATTTCTCTGCCTTATAATACCTAATGTTATCTTTCACTTCTTTCTAACCTACAAAAGTGATTAAAATAAATTATCTTTATTAAGAGATTTTAGATAAGTAAAGTTATAAAACTAGTTCATTACATTATACACAGTAACCTCATATTGGTTTTTAGTAAACAAAGAAATTTGACACAAGTAATTGACATTTTGAAAGGAGCTGGAGCTACAATTTTAGTTAAGAGAAACACTGTATTCTGCAGTAAAATTTCCATAACCTAAGACTTTTGTAGTTTTTGTTCCATACTTTTTTGTAATTGATAGGCTTTACAACGAAACTTAACTTAAAGAAAATATCCTATCTAAATACATGTATAAATTTATCTAGATTAAAACGACTAATAATATTCCTATATTAATATGAATTTTGATAAAACATTAGGTAGGTAAGTATTAAAGATGCATAAATTTAATTATGTATATGAATGTATTAATAATTTAAAATGTAGCTCAAATAAAGTTAAATTTCTACATAGTACATTATGTGTCATTTTTATAATGGCTTATTTTTATATAATTAAAAATATAAATATTTCATTAAATGATAATAAGTTTCATTTGATAAGATTGTTGTTTTCATTCAATAAAAGCAATTGTTATTTCTATTTAATGCAAATGTTATTTGTATCTAATGATAATAATTGTTATTTAATTCAATAAAGAAGTATTTTCCTCCTAATATTTGTTATTTAATTTAATATAAAACTATTTTCATTTAATGATAATAATTGTTATTTAATTTAATAAAAATTATTTTAGTTTAGTGACATAAATTTTATTTTAATTAAAAAATAAACGAGTATTTTATTTAGTAAAATATTGGTTTTATGCTTGTTTAATAAATATAATTATTATATCTCTCTATATATAATGAAGGTGTCCCTGGGTTCCTGGGTTTGTCCGGAACAGATTTGGCTCAATTTCTCCAAAACTACCCGTCCGAATCGAACCAAACTAGGTACACATACGTATGGGGACGGGGGAAAGACAATGACATCATTTCCAAATTTCTAAAACCACCCCTTCACCCCCTTTTAGGCCTTTTTGTAAAAATCGCCTTACTTCTCCACTAAAGAAGATCTGTTTAACTCGCATTGTTGCAAATAATACAACAAAAACAATTTTAAACATAAAACAAAGTATTTAAAGATAAAACTTGGCTAAAATTGTTTTAAATGTTTTAAAAAGGTTATTAATAATTTAAAAAATTAAAAACGGCCCTTATAAAAAACTTTATAACAGTATTTTCTTATTAAAAACTTCATTTTCCATGAAACTTTAAGTTGAAATAGAAAGTTTTAAGAATTAGACTGGTTAAAGTAAAGATTACATCATGCAGTTTGTTTAGAAAGTTGATGATAGAAACACTAGATCAATTTGTTATTTAACCTTATAATTTGTTTCTTTGGTGTAGTTTAACGGGATTTTTTTTTTCAATTTAAACAGGGGGTATTTACAAATTTTGGGATTTCAAAAGTCTGTAATAATTTTAATGGATTTTTTTTCACTTAGAATGGATAATTGGGTAACTGTCGTAATTAAATGTGCAACACCGGAACTGGATGGTTAGGTTAGATTTACACAGTTGGAACCGGGAGGGAAAAGGCACAGGGAGCACGGTGATGAAAATGCACCGGGAACACCGAGATGAAAAGGCACCGGGGACACCGAGATGAAAAGGCACCGGGGACACCGAGATGAAAAAGGCACCGGGATATGAAAAAATACTGGGAACACCGGGATATGAAAAAATACTGGGAACACCGGGATATGAAAAAATACCAGGATGATTGGTAATTATGGTTACAGAAAATTAGGCATGTAACTTGAGAAAATTTTAATAAATTGATACACTCCACCCGTGCAAGGCCGGGCATATCAGCTAGTTATTCATAAAATCAAATAATACTTTAATTAAATGAAAATACGTATTATTTTATTAAATACAACTAACAATTTTTTTAAGCAAATCAATACTTTTTAACCTTGGTTAAGGTTTCCAACTCGTTAAAGAAACGACAAAATACAGTTAGCATTCCTCTCTCATTGATTGTATCCCTGTTCTGTTTCAAGTACAAAACATCTGGTAATTTTCCGTAAAATAACAAAAGAAAGTGAGACAAAAAAAAGGCATTTTGACGAACGTCCTTCACTAAACGAGTTTGGAGAAAGAGAAAACTAGTAGGCTCACAAAAACACACAACGCTTCTGTAAAAAAAAAACTAGTAAATCATAAAATGCAATTTGGATGTAAGGGGAAAGAATCCTCTTCATTCCAATAATAATGACATTTTCAATTACGCATGGAAGGGTCCTTTTCCCACACAGTATATCGAGAACTTGAAAGGTGCGAATGTAAATAACCGAGTAAAAAACCAATTCGAAATTAATTTCAAAATATTATCATTTTTTCTTCTTCGATAATAAGTAAAACCGGAGAAAATAATTAGGTCATTACAACGGAATCAAAAAATAAATTCGACTCTAAATGAATAACAGTGCCATACCCCATTTGTAAGGGAATTATTTCCTTGTGCCTCATTAAAAAATGATTTGGGCATTATTAATATTTAAATCGGCTAGAGGGGGCAACCCCTAAGTTCGCTTTTTATGAATCTTTATCAGATACGCGGAAGCGATTGATGATGACCCCGTGTAGGGAGGGAAAAACAACAACTTCTAGTCTCGGTTTTTGAAATGGGGCAGACTTCTTCAAATTCAAATCGATATTTTCAGGTATCGGATGTTTATAGACATTAAATGGATAAACTATAGTTGCCATTGCCATGGATCAAATGTATTCAATTTAACAGGTACCAATTTGATACCTAAATTAATAATTTTTTATACTATTAATCGAATGTTTTTCGGTATTGAATAGATCCAATCATACTTGTGATACCCAAAATTCTAATACATTTATTAGTTAATATACTAATAGACTAATTGATTTATGATGATTATTTGCTAACAAAATATCAAAGCCAAAGCGTATCGATACAAAATATCAATACTAAACCATACTAATATATATCAATACCTGAGCAAATCAATATAAAAAAACAAGAAAACGTATGGATACAAAAATATCAATACTAAAGGGTATGAATATAAAAAATATACAAATAATAAAACGTATCGATACATATTAATGCTAAATCGTTTCGATCAATATCAAAACGTAACGATAAAAAATACTAAAACTATCGAAAAATCAATACTAAAGCGTATCAATACATAAAAAAAAAAAGAAACAAAACGTATCGTATGGACTATTATCAATATTGAATCGTATCGAAACATATCAATATAATATTAAATCGTATCGATACAAAAATATCGATACTAAATCGTATCGATAAAAAATATTAATACTAAAACGTATCAGTAAACGTTTCGAAACATATCATTTAAACGTTGATACATATCAATACCAAAAAGTATCAATACAAATATATCAAAACCAAAATGTTTCGAAAGAAATTTACTGAAACATATCGATGCTAATAGTATCGATTTTTCCTATCAAAAGAGAGAGCAGCCCCCTCGGCTGGCTCAATTTGTGGACACACCCCAACCCCGAATCGAACATCTTCTCTTTCAGATGCAGCCCGACAAGGAGACTGTAATGCGTGTCTCTCTCCTTCCCCTCAGCCACTTCCCGTTCGAAGCGGCCAAAAGACCGTAATTACTCTTAATTGCAGACCAAACTGCTACCACTCTTCTTCTACAGCTTCTTCTTCTCTATATTTTACTACTATTACCGCTTTTGTTTGTTTGCTTCTTGCTTTTTTCTTCTTTCTCTCTCTCTCTCTCTTTTCTTTTCACTCGTCGCGTCCACCTTTGTTCACGGGGGCACGAAAAATTTCGGAATTTCTTTTTATTATTTCTACTATATTTTTTTTGTTGCCGTGTAAAAACCACCTGTTAAAGGACGGCTACCGTTTTTACGAAAGGGAATTGAGGTCGATAATTGGTCTACATTAGGTCCGTGGTGCGACCTTTTATATACAGGTTTATTATTTCTCCCCCGAGAGGTTCCTTTTCTTTCGGCGAGAGTTGTTTTCCTCGATGATAGATGCCCCTCACTGACGTCACGCCTTGACGAACAGAGCCCTCAAAGATGGATCCTGGTTATACCTCTACTGCCAAGTCGGAAGATTTCAATTAATACCTTCGGATGTGTGACACGACTACGTATGGTAGTGCATGAAATTTCGTACGTCTTACTTTTTGATGATTTTTGTAACTTAAAAGTACTAATCTTGTGAAACAATTTTTATGACTATCAAAAATGGCAGACCTTTACTGAAAATGTTTAGAGACCCTTTCTATAGATTTCTATAGGGTCTCTAAATATGTTCAGGGTCGGAAAATTTCAAACTATTTTTCTCTAATGAATTTGGGAGGTTTAATTGTTTTCTTATTGATATTGCAAAAAATATTAGGAAAGATATATTTATTAAATATAATTTTGCGAAGTTTTATCAATAAGTCTTGTCTATAAAAAATTAGATTTACAGGGTACATTTTAAAAATGGATTCAGAAAAGAAAATTGAGCTTTAATGAAATAAAAAATGTATTTCAAAATCAGACACAGCTAATTTGTAGTCTCAACATGTATCAGAGTAATAATAGGTATAAAAAGTTCTTTTTAAATTTTCAAAACTTTCAGGCAACACCCAACTTTTAAACGAAAAGAAAACAATTAGTTTTTCCAATTTAGTAGATACCCATAAAAAGAACATTGCGAAAGAAAACTTCTTTAGCAAAACTAGTATGGTGTAGTGCGATACACATACAGAAAAACATAAATAAATATGACTGATGGATACAATTTATTTCGAAATAAAAACGTTACTTAAAAATTATTTGAAAATATATGGCACCTAATATTCTTAAAAAGAATGTGGTCTATTTACTTGTGTATATTGTACGGTAAAATTAATTGAATTCTTATGAGTTTTTTCACCGCATAAAAGTACCCTATCAGGGGTCTGTCTGAATTTTTTTAAAGCACTTATTTTATGAAAATTAAGAAATAATTAGTGAAAATTTCTTCAAATTTGTTAAAATAAAAAGAAAAATCATGTATTAAAAATCAAATATAAACTCGTGCATAGCTTTAAAAATATCGAATAGGTCCTTATTAGAACTTTTTTATATTAAAATATAGTTTGTGAAAGTATAAATAATACTTTCTTCCTTAAGTTTAATTTGCGAAACTGCCTATTCATTAAGTGGTAAATTTGTGAAGGTACCTTTTAAAGATAGTAAATTTTCCCTTCGAAATACAAGCAAAATCTAATTTCATTTTCATATTAAAAAAAAATACGAAATACACTCCGATAACGAAACTGAGCGACAATGTCATGTCCCTAACTTAATACACTTGACGAATCCGGTCGGAAGGCACCCTCCGAGCGACACTTCGTCGAAAGGACAGAAAGTGGGACAATGTCCGAAAGGTCACCTGCCACTCATTAAGGACCGGAAGACATGGGGACCACAATTACACGGGATGAGATGCAAAGTAAATTAGTGTAATTAAATAGTCAGGCTGTTTAACGCCTTGTACATGGAACCGGTACACTCATCAGAGCGGAGTTCAGCCTTTCATGACTAAATACTAAGGTAAATTGTATTTGCTTCATAAAGGAGACTATTGTGGCTGTTTCAGGTCATACTGTCAGAAAACCTCTTCATGGCTTAATGAGTTGCGGAAGCCTTTTAAAGGTAAAGTAGAGTGATTTTATTTAGAAGCAAATGGATTTATCAGGTTATACAAGTAACTGCAATCAAATATTTTGGTATATTTAAATACAAATTATAATAAAAATTATTACCGAGGCACAAAATATTTCCAAAATAGTTATCGTTAATGTACCTTTGGCACGCTTGTGTAGTGTTAATTAAATTTGAGGATTGATTTTTTACTGTTCTCCACACAAGGACTCAATATTTTTGTTCATGAAATGCGTTTACAAATGTTATAACCGGACGATTAAGCGTCAAAATAAGAATATTTACAGATTTACCAGATTTTTTTTACTTCAAATAAGTATTTAATATAAATTACTTTATGATAGTTAATGTAAAAATGATATATCCCAATTTAGTAAAACTATATTTCATGAATTGAGTGTGGATAAAAAAACATCATTCCTTTACCCACTTTATGATAGAAACATTTAAAAGATGCATAAGATGCATACACCACAACCTCCTTCATTATGATACCTTCTATGTATGTCAAATAAAAAAAATAAAGAAACTATGCCCAGGAAAACTCTCTTTTCCAAACTTAAGTTCATAAATTTCCAGTTATGAGTTGATTTATTTGCTTCCTTGCGTTACAGTCACAGAAACTGCACAGGAAAGCTAACACAAATTTGAATAGTAGAGCAAACACTCTACCTACACAAACCCAAATCACTCCGAAACTACTTTCGCCTCCATTCAGCAAAAATCTAAATATTTTTTCTCCTCGAAATGAGGACTCCCTTACCTGATGACACAGAAGAGTCGCGTGGAGCGTATTGACTCACTTCCTCAAACAAATGACTACGACGAGTCCGGGACGAAATTTCGACGAAAAATAAACATTACGCGAGAAAAAGCACAATATTTTGACATCCATCCCTTTCGCGCTGTAATCCACTTTAACGGAGCGCGCAAAGTGGCATAAATACTTTATTTACCGAAAACAAAAATTCAAAAAAGAGGTTTTTTTTTTTAAAAAAAGCTCCATTCCCGAGGCATCAGTGTTTATTCTCTTCACTGCACTTCTCTTGTGTTTGAGCTCTCGCGCTTTATTTAACAGTCGGGCAAAAATCGCGTGACTTTTAAACTTAAATGGAGGAGTCGATTTTTTTTTTCATTTCTCGTGCATCCGGATAAACAACTATCGAAATTCGGAGAGGTAAACATGCACGGCCGAATCGTTTGAGATGCTCTAGGGTAGAAAATTAAGTTTTAGTTTAATATTAACGGAAGGGAGAACGAGCGTTGAATTCTTGATCGATGACAGAAAAAACGTTGAGTTTAATTTAGGAGGGGTTTTTCCCCTTCGAATTGTGTAGTGTAGAGTTTAATCTGAGGAGTACTACACGTTTAATCAAGGGAGATGAAAAATGTTTCGCAAGTTTAGAGAGGATGTTAAAGTCAGATCAAAGACTTTACGGACAAATTTGTAAATTAGTTTTTAATATGGGAAACTTTAGGGAAGATTGCCGAGCTTTCGCTTAAAAGTATTATAATATTTCTTAACTATGTTAACAATCCGTTAAAAATAATCATTTTTAAACAGCAGTTCAAAGGGAAGAAGAAATTGAGACGAACTAAAACTAAACTCAATATTGGTTTAGTAGATTTAAGAATTTAAGGTTTAAACTAAAGCATCAAAAGGTATATATATCTGAATAACAACAAGTAGAAAGAGATTCCATAGCATAAACATTGCATTTCTACTTAAAATACTAAAACTATATAGAAATTATTTCGATGTATTGCAACCACTGTTACAGTTAGATTTTTATCAAGCGAAATTAGAAAAATTAGTTTGGATTTGAAGTTGTAGTCCAATTATTTGCATCTTGTCAAAAAAGCATGACCACTTTACATCTTAGTCAAGTTGAAATTCATTATTCTTTCATGAATGAATTTTTAAAAGTAAGAAACTCAATTCAAATATCTTTCATAAAAATAGAATCTGTGACTTAAAAACTCGTACGTTGAACTTTATTCGCACTTTGTTAAGCACATTTTTTAACCTACCAAAACTCCTTAGGTGGCATTATAACCGTCCCTCCAATCGAACCATGCTTCAAAAAAAAACATCTGCTAGTTCCAAACTTCTAGGGTCGATTCCCTACTTCAAATTGAAATTCCGGACACCACCACCCCTATACAGATAGTGTCGACAGTCCCAAATCAGGCCCCAATTTACGATCATCCTCTAAACGCCTACGCATTTCCCGTCTTTTAAGAGGCGTATGCAAATGACCACCTACCCTCCTCCATTTAAATCGAGGGAGCACCTTCCCCGGGACTAAATCCCTGCACAATAACAACAACAACAACAGCCACCGGCTTCCCAATCTGCGGACTCGAACCCTCGACCGAAAAAGCATTAACACAGCCCCCCCCACGCACATATAAACGCGATTTGCGACTCGCGCTGTTTAAAATAACACTACTGCCATGTACGGCTCAGGAGCAACAGAAAAGGACCGGCATTTTGGATCGAATTATCCCCCCGTTGCCTAGGTTACCGAATTCCCGAGTGGGATTCTCGGGATCTGGCTTCCACTCCGGCACACAGGAGTTTATATTCTCTCTTTTCTCCCGGTGTTCTTCTTTCCTCCCCACCCCCCTTTTGCTTTTTATAGGTGCGATCTGGCTTCTTGGGGGTCTCGCGCGCGGTTTTTATTATCTCCTTTTTCTCGCATGCGGTTGCTTGCTCCCCTTCGCTAAGTGCATTCGAAACAACACCTGGTTTCTGGGTATTCCCGCAGAGAGGGTTGGTGTGTGTGCCCGGCGTTTTGTGTGTGCTGCTCCCCGTTTGATTTTAAATCTGCAGTTATTTGCCGACTACCCGCCCGCCGATGCTATGTTCCGTTTCGAAGAAGGTTCGAGAGGGTATGCGCGGAGATTGCTATTTATAGTGCGGTAGATCTTACTTTTTACTAGAGAAACCTTCAATTTTCGAGAAGGTTTTTGTGGGAGAATCGGAAGGGGAGACTTGAAAAATGATTAGAGAAACGGGTGTAAGTAAATGGAAACCGGAGTTGAAAACATAGAAGATACTTTGGGAATAGCTGTGTTATAAAATCGTGGCGGTTTTTTCTTTTAAAAGAAATGATTTTCAGGCTCAAAGCAAAAAGGAAAACCATGTTTTCTCGTTTGATAAGAACTAAATTGTTACCTTAGCAATCTGATGTGAAGGCACTGAGTAGCGATAAAATATAAATTCAAATATAATTTTATACTTAATCTAAGCTCAAATAAGTTTTCGTCAAGAGATTGGAATGACTATAAAAAAAAGAAGAAAAGCATCCAGATAAAGCATTAAACTATAAGCAGATCTTGTATGACATTTCATTTTCATTGGATCTCCTTCAAAAATTGAAAGTAAGTACATACATCAAATTTAAAACTGTTTTTGTATTATAAACATTGGGATACATTTTTGAGAAGGAGATGAGTAATGTGTAAGAAGCTAATATGGATTCAATCACAGATACTATTTACATAGACGGGCATTTAAAGAAAGGTTTGAAGTTATATAAAATAATTAACAAGGAAAAAAAACTGACTAACAAAAACATCACTCCTTTTCGGTCTCCTGCCCCCAGCTCAAAGTCGAGTAGAGAGAGAAAGGATGATTATTTTCCCATTCATCAAAAATTAAAATCATTAAACAGGTTTTTAAACCATGTAATAACCAAAAAACAAGCAAAAGGAAGCTGTTACTAGTGAAACCAATATCAAAACAAAACCATGAATGACACTCGGAGCCCTTAATTAAAGAGCTGGCAGTCACTCATCTGCGCCCCGGTACCCAATCTAATCACCGGCACAAAAGAACATTCAAAAAGAGACTTCAATAACCCCCAACATAATCTGATTAGAGAGCGTCATGAACGCCCTTGAAACGGGCTACCGAGGTGTTTAGGAAAACTCGCTTCTTTTTAACATGTATTGACTGGAACACAATGACTCCTCACCTTCCAATATATGTGCGTGTACAAGTCCATATAGCGGAACCGGTTTTTGGGGAACATCAAAAATAAATATCCCGACTTTCTTTCAAGCTTTGCTACAAGTCTAATCAATTCTGTTTTTTTTTTTCAGGTTGGCGCTTTCGGTGCAAATTGATATTTCCTGTTATGTGCGCAAACAAAAAGGTCGTCCTCTTTTGAGACGGGGAAATTGAAAATACAAACAGACAGAGAGATATTCTCTCAATCTGGCGGTCTTTTTTTTTATCCAGGGAGGTTTTTATGAGCGCCACAATGCGGCTGGCCGATAATGGAGGTTGACATGTTTTTTGGCACATTCCATGTCTCCTTGAGGTCGTTTACTCAGGGTAAGTGATCTAAGGCGTTTTCTGAGTTACCTTTTTATAGGATTTAATTATGGAAAATGATATTTTCATACCAAATCGTATAAGAACATCAATTACAAAATTCAATTCAAATAAATTTCGTATTTATCTATTTTTAATACCCCAAAGGGAATGTACAAAATTAAATCCCTCATTTAAAAATACCTTACATTCATTGCAAGAAAAAAATTAATTTTAAACAAGGAAGAAAAAACATCATAATAAACTACTATAACTATTTAAAAAATACCAAATGCTCTTTTTTACCGGAGATATACAAGGAATATTCTATTAAAAATATTTTTTTCATCAATATTATTTTTACGGAGTGCCCGGCTAAATTAATTATACAATCAAAAGTTTCGCACAGTGAATTTAAAAATTCTTCGTTTATTTCAAAAATTTGCGTTACCATTTAATATCAGAAAATTTACATTACAGTTTCAAAACTTTTTTACGCTTTTTTAAAATTTTAAATTCTTTTAAAGTATTAAAAAATACTGTTTTTTAACTAAAGAAATACAAATTCTAGAATTTCCATTTTGAAACATATCGTTTTTTAAATTGCAAGCTATAAGACACTCCTATTTACATAAGAAACATAATGATTACCTCTCACCATGAAACTAGATAATTCGATGTCCTGTTATTTCAAATTCTTTATAAGTTGAAGTAAACGTAATTTATCCTTACCTAAAAGAGAAAATATATATGTAAGAAAGTTATCATCAAATAAAAATCCAAAACATATATTAAAACCATTTTTTCAATTTGCATCTTTTAAAAGAATATTGGCGTGATATTAAACATAGTATACTGAAAACGCTTCAGAAAAATATGCATATTACACATATAGTTAAGAGAATATTTTTGTGCTACAATTACTAACTCTTTAGTTGTGTTGTTAGTTAGAACCTTTAAAAAACACCTTATTGTGATAGTGTTCTGAATATGTTTGAAAAGTGTAAGAAATGTGTTTTATCCAAATATATGTTTTAAAAATATTTTGTAATGACATTTAATTAAAATTAATAATAAAATTTAAGAACATTTTCAGATTCTAAGCATATTTGCTTAGAATCTGAAAATGTTCTTAAATTTGGATTGAAACACTATAAAAAAACATTAGCTGTCTCTGTATTTGTTTTGCACCCAATTTTACAACACTATCTTTTTCTCACACGAGACAATCGCAACACAATAAACACGCTTTTAATCTCTCTATATATAATGAAGGTCTTATTTATTTACAAAAAAAAAAAAAAAAAAAAAAAAAAAAAAAAAGTATAATGAAGGTGTCCCTGGGTTCCTGCCTGGGTGCCTGGGTTCCTGGGTTCCTGGGTTTGTCCGGAACAGATTTGCCTCAATTTCTCCAAAACTATCCGTCCGAATCGAACCAAACTTGGTACACATACGTATGGGGACGGGGGAAAGACAATGACATCATTTCCAAATTTCTAAAACCACCCCTTCACCCCCTTTTAGACCTTTTTGTAAAAATCGCCTTACTTCTCCACTAAAGAAGATCTGTTTAACTCGCATTGTTGCAAATAATACAACAAAAACAATTTTAAACATAAAACAAAGTATTTAAAGATAAAAATTGGCTAAAATTGTTTTAAATGTTTTAAAAAGGTTATTAATAATTTAAAAAATTAAAAACGGCCCTTATAAAAAACTTTATAACAGTATTTTCTTATTAAAAACTTCATTTTCCATGAAACTTTAAGTTGAAATAGAAAGTTTTAAGAATTAGACTGGTTAAAGTAAAGATTACATCATGCAGTTTTTTTAGAAAGTTGATGATAGAAACACTAGATCAATTTGTTATTTAACCTTATAATTTGTTTCTTTGGTGTAGTTTAACGGGATTTGTTTTTCAATTTAAACAGGGGGTATTTACAAATTTTGGGATTTCAAAAGTCTGTAATAATTTTAATGGATTTTTTTCACTTAGAATGGATAATTGGGTAACTGTCGTAATTAAATGTGCAACATCGGAACTGGATGGTTAGGTTAGATTTACACAGTTGGAACCGGGAGGGAAAAGGCACAGGGAGCACGGTGATGAAAATGCACCGGGAACACCGAGATGAAAAGGCACCGGGGACACCAAGATGAAAAAGGCACCGGGATATGAAAAAATACTGGGAACACCGGATATGAAAAACTACCAGGATGATTGGTAATTATGGTTACAGAAAATTAGGCATGTAACTTGAGAAAATTTTAATAAATTGATACACTCCACCCGTGCAAGGCCGGGCATATCAGCTAGTTGTTTATAAGTGTTTGTTAATGTGTTTACTTAGCGTTTCAAAAGTGTTTCACGTATTTCCAGTGTGCAATCGAAAATATAGTAAATGCGTGCATTACCTTATCATACACAATTATTTAAAGTACACACTTCCGAAATATATATTTACACCAATCAACTACAAGCATTAAGGCCTTATCTTTATGTCTCATTTATTGTGTAATTCAAAAACTAAAAATAGTCATTGGCTCTCTACTGTCAGAAATTTTTTAAGGACATGACAAGGCACATCCCCCTTTGCACTTTCAAATAATTAATAACTAATGAAGATCCCCAGAGGCACGAAATTTCGTTCAGTCAGTGTACTTAAACTATTACCAATTAAGTTTTTCGCGTTCGTTAACATCAAGTAGCAACAATAACCTTTGATGAATGCGAATCAATAAACAAGAACCAAATTATAGAGCCGGAGAACAAATTAAACGATGGAAAATTTTAATTAGATTTCCCAGAACTGAGAGGATATGGAAGAGTTCAAACCTATTGAGCCGAACCCAGGGCTGATCAAATTACGCGACTCATTCTAATTTTGAAAGAAAACATTCGAGGAGAAAGAGAACACACAAGAGGGTATATTTTGAGTGAGCTTGATGCCAAAATTAATGCATTTAATTAATACCGAACGCATTTCAATCGAATAAATTAAATGCATGTATTTCTGAATGAACTAATCAACGTAATTTCAATATGTTTGCATACATTGCGTTCTTTTCAGTGCAGTAATCAGATAGCACATACCCCCTCCCAAAATTTAATTTAAAGTAATATTCTTTCATTTCATTTATCGAATTGCATACTAAGCATATACGATTAGCTATCCTCATAAATTAACAAATTGTATGTTCTCAATATTTAACCAAAGTATTCCCTAATCATAATGTATCGCTTTTTTAAAATCAAATAAAAATGCCAAAGAGAACTAACAAGGAGAGGCTTATATCACAACTTCACCTCAATGTTTTAAATTAATATTTCAAAAATACCCATTACCCAGATATTTCTGGTTTGTTTTTAGACCTAAAGTCGAAATTTGAACTCTATTATTTAAATTAACAAACCTTTTCAAGTGCTGGGAATGCATGACATTTTTTGGAGAACTAAGCATCAATTTATCTTCATTACCAAGTCTTTATTTTAAGCATGAAGAAAGTTCAATAATTTTAAAGCAAAAGTTTCTTAACCTTAGCAAAAATGTGGATTTGGCGCATGAGAGAAAAAGCTCTCATGATTTAAAGTACTTTTATCGCACTCGATAATAAAAAAATACACACGATTTTACAAAACAAACATTTATGCTTATGACAAACTATAGTACCGTACGTAGCATAGGTATTAAAGTAATATTGTCTTACTCAGTAATAAAAAAAAATTACAAAATAATCCTTCAGAACAAGCATCGCATTACAGCACCGTGCGTAACACAAGAAGCGAAAAAAAACCCTAAAAAGATCATCTCTCATTACGAGCATATAACAATAGTTTCCTGACCCTCTGATCTCCCAACCTCTCTTACACACTAAAAAACATAATGACCCATGAATAAACCGCATTAAGGAAATAGAACGCTCCTTAAATAATAAGAACTGTTTCATCACAAAAATAAGAAAAGAACACCCAACAGAGTCCACTCCTTCCTAAGAACCCCATTACACGAAAACGAAAGTGAATAAATAAATAAATATGTATCGACAAAACTTCCAGTCCCTGAAGAAAAAGGAAAACTGCACCCCTATCTGATGTGGGCTTGGCCTCATGCATATTCTTTCCATTACCTTAGATTCTTTTAACGGATTCGAGACAAGCCTGCTCCCAACACCTAGGCTCGAGCGTGCCGCCTACATACTGAATGAGGGGACTACCGTGTTCAGCCATTAGGCCTTTACTATAGGGGTGGGGGCTTCCACAATAAAAAAAAATTATCTCGCGCGATTTGTTTCTGGAATCTATTTGTTCAGGAGGGCGGGACACTCCCCGAGGATGGTTAAGGTTTTATTGATGATGATGCCGGGAACGAGATTCGTTGAGGGCTTAATACTGTGGAGGCAGAAGATGTAGAGGGTGCGTCGAACCTCCATTCCTTGTTGGAGAGTCTGAGAATTTTGAGAGAGTTTTTGAGAATGGGTACTTTGGCGTTTTTAGCATTACTTTTCCCAGAGTCGTCAAGGAAAAACCATTGTAAAAAGCATGGCCTCTAAAAGATAGGGAAGCTTTCATCCTGTTAATCCTAAATAATGTCGTTTACAAAATGTGGCAAAAACAGTTTTTACTGTCCAGTTTCATAATTGTGATAATTGGCACTGGAATTTTATTTCTTCCACCAACTATTTGCTAGCAACATCAACTCAAATTTCATTACTTCTGACAACTTTTGTCCGCATTCTACAGTCTCAGGTGTGCGTTTGGGCCCCCGTATTTCCCAGATGATTTTGAACTGTATATGGGTAGGCCGCCTCCCCCCATTTAAGTTTGCCCACAACCTATTGAATTATCCTACAAATTCGATACCATGGACATCGTAGGCTTTAGTCCCCATGAGCTGCTGCAGGAAAATCAATAAAAATATTTGATACCCAATTATTTAATCCTCCATTCTTAAATACTTTTACTACATCCTGAGTCATCTCATCATCTTCATTACCTCCTACGCATTCCAGGGTTGGGCAAGACAGCTGAATCAGCTATCAGTCCCACGTTCTGCAACAGCTCTGCTCTAAGCCTCAGTGAGGATGGTTATACTAGAGTTTGAAGGTCTGGTCTTAAGACCTAGGTACGCCCTCAAGTATCTCCTCTTTTTTTTTCATCTCCTACATCAAAGCACTAATAGAATACCAGCTGTGTGTGTATCTTTCCCCGCTGGTCCCTTCCTCCCACAAACCATACAATATGGTTGGTCCAGTGTGGGCGGAAATCTTTTCTCAAAGCTAGCTACGCAGGTCTGCAGCCAACGCGACAACTACCGATTCCCATCCCCATGCTGGATAAGAGAAGGATGCGGCACTCCCTCTTGGAACGTTTCTGGAGCGATTAGGCACCCGAAAAGGCCACGCGCGATTGAATTATGAAGGCGGCGGCGGTTCTTGATCATCGCGGTGGTCACCAGCAGGCTCGGTAACACGGTAGCGGTTCCGAATAAAGCGATTAGCACGTCTTGACCACTCCTCTGCAAGGTGTGGTCGGACGGATGGATGAGACTGATTGAAAGAGTGTTGATCGTCGTTTCATAAATATTCCAGTGTTGCTGGTGAATTCATTCATTCATTCATCTATCTTTCTATCTCTGCGCCACTCCTTTCTTTGGCGAATTCGGTCTGTATGGATGAATACGATTAGGAAGTGGGACTCTAAATCATGTTTAATTGCACGTGGAGTTGTCGTGATTATGAAGGAGTGGCGTCCACACTTTGTCATGTCGGAACAACGCTTGTTCGGTAATGAAAAGATACAAGCTTGGGGACACCCAAGTGATCGGGGTAATTGATTTTTAATGGATATCATCACGGGAGTGCCTTTGAGTTTGTTTGTCTTACCTTTTCACTATTTATTAAGAAGGACCTTTTAGAACTATAAATAACTGCAACTAGACAAATGTTCGCAAAACTTTAGCGTAACAGCTCACATAAGCATCCAGTTAGAAAGATGTAGGGAGCTCTGTATTTCAAGTTGATAAATAATTTCTTAATCCCTCAACAGTTACAACAAGTACAAATCAAGAAAGTGAATTTATCAAAATACGAATATATATCTAATATAATTAACTTTAAGAACTTTAGGGAAATTAAGCTCTTTTTCAATATTTTTTTTTTGCTTAGAATTGATCATCTCACCTTCCAATGGTGAGTAGGTAATAATTATAATTAGTAATGAGGGACTATAATCAGAGCACATGTAACTTTGATTTGAAACACAATATTTTGAAAGACAAAACTTATTCGCCTGACTTATATACTTGGTCATCAAAGGCAAGTTATCTAACGGTAGTTGTGAACTCCGACGCGACAATATATTTTACATACGAGCACACAATATAACTTAATGAAATACAAAAAGAAGAGGATATGATGTCCCTCTACATCTACAGTCATTGAAGTAGTTAGAAATAAACACATCGTAATTTTGAAATGCACTCGCCTTTACACAGAAAGTACATCATAAGAGTGATAGAAATGATGATGGAGCGAGACACAATACTTAGAATTGCAATTTTCAAAACGAAATTACAGGCCTAGTTTAACAAGCACAGCGATAACGACGTCTCTAACAGGCCAATTGGAGTAACCCGTAGCTCAAACTAAACATGCCCTTCAAGACGGTGTAGTTTGACGATCGTTACTGCAACGGTGTTAAACCCGGCAATACACTATAACGACTGGCCAAACTAAATCTGCAGCCGGTTCGCACCTATCTGGACCCATTACTTGAAACCCAAATACGCTTTGCAAATTGCACATCATTTATTCAAAGAAGAGTAACAAAAACTGGAAAACATCATAACAGGGATATAACGAACTCGCTGGGAGTTCCTTCCAACACACTTGACAAGTCTTGCTCGCAAAACCCCCAGCAAAGTAAAAAGGGGAATTTTGCCCCAAAAAAACTAGATCCAGCCTAATGGACATCATAACATAACCTTTTCTAAGTCACCTTGTTTTTACTTCAAAAATTCCATTTCCCTAAATTTCCAAAAAAAAAAAAATGAAAGAAACCAGAAAAGATAACCCGTTTAGGACTGACATGACAATTGTGGTGTTTTATGGTAGAGATTGAAAGGAAAGATAATAAACAGTGCAACGATGTTCAAATGAAATATCGTGCCATATTAGGAGTTATAATTAAGCTATTAAGATGCACTAAGAATTTTGATAAATTAAATTCATCTTCGGTATCTGACTACGAAGGGAGGCTTCTAGGATTTGAATCCCCGTTCAAGCATGGATGATCGTTTTTGTCCGTGAAAAAATAATAATGAATGTGCCTCCTCCTGTACATAAAAGGGTTGTGCGTGTGAAAGTATGGTAGGGTCAACCATGGCCACCTAGACTCATAAGGCTACAGAAGCTTGAAATGGTGACGTGAAATAGCAGGCAAGACGTCACTCTTTATAGGTTTTTTGGACAACAGCGCAACTCCAGTCTGAAATATTGTACCTTGCGCTGTTGAAAAGTGACATCTTGCCTACTATTTCGCGTCACGACTTCGAGCTTCTATGGCCTTATGAGTCTAGATGGCCATGGGTCAACAGACCTATATTTATCTGCCATTGGTAAAAAATACACGATTTTTAATCACTCGAGGGTCTTACATTGATATTGATTCATATCACCGCAACATGCACAAAGCACAACCCTAAAAAAACACCCATAAAAACGCCATAACGAACCCTCCACCTCCCATTTGACTTCCACAAATCCACCAGCAGATATAGGCATTCATTTCTATCGTTAAGGCTTGCACCGGCATTCTTCTTCTCCTATCCTAATGGCCGGCGAATAGTTTTCTCGCACCCTATAACGAGAGAGAGCCGTTCTCTCTCGTTACGCTCGGCAGTTAATACCGCGGAAAAAGATATTTTTGACAGTGCCCGCAGCAGGTAATGGCCTACAATCCGAATGGATGTTGGATTAAGCAGAGAGAGGGCAGAGTGGTGTGCGTCGCCCCATTACCCGGGAAACACTTGAGAGATTTGGCGGGAAATGACGGGCAATGTGCGAGTCAGAGGCTATTAGAGCCCCGGCTCAAATCATGATCGTTAGCTAGCAGCGCCGGCCGGTCTTGATGGCGCAGGATCCGCGCACAGAAAGGGTTGATTGCCGAGGGGGATTTTATCAAGCTCCCCAGATCTATTCTTGATGAACTCGGGTAAGGACTGGAGGTGAGAAGTACCAAACATTTGTGGAGGAAGTAGTAATGTGTGTAAAGAAATGCTGAAATTCACTTCGTTTGTCGTGAATAAGGCAGCCGGTTGTTGGAATATTTGATGTGAATTGGGTTTATCTATGAGGTTTCTTGAGAAGATTTTCCGGGGACATTAAGAAAGTACTAAAATTTGAGGTAGGATATTGAAAGCTGCAATGGAGAAAAACAGTGTTGATTCACTTCTTTTGTCGCGAATAGGCGACTGGTTGAATATTTAAGCTGCATATAGTTGAGCTCAAATGAGGTTATCTACAAGTTGAGGTGTTTTTCCTTAAGTAGTGTTTCCCGGAATAGAATGGAAGTACCTAAAATTTTAGGTGGGGTATTGTAAGTGGCGGATAAAAAGAAGGAATAGGATTTTTCTTTTTACTGGTTAAATTGAAAGTGATAATAACAATGATGGAATTAAAAAAAAAATTTAAAAACATCACATTTATTTAAGTAGGTGATGCTTTTCTTTTTGTTTCTATATTGAAAAGTTTGCGAAGTAGGTATTTTGTTTTTAATGAATCTTTGTAATGAAAATAAAACGTTTGTAACAGAGCTTCCTAGGAAATAAAATTCAATAGTATAAAAAATATATTTAAATTATACATTTTTTCAAAGTAGTTTTCAACCAAACCAATGATACGGATATTAACTCAAAATTACCTGGCCTAATCCATCCACAATCTACAGTGTCTTATACACAGCCCACTCTTCCACCAAAGCTAACTTCTCTGCGACCTCATTAAACAAGAGAACACCCGTAAAAATATACACTTCACACGCCTGTTAAGTTCACCGCGAGTTAAACACCGCATTCTAAAAACAAAAAAAAGGAGAGTTCGTGCTGCAGAGAACAAACAGTTTAATCCACCGAATCCGAACTTTTCATTCACATGCAAATGAAATCGCCCGTCCCCCAAGGCTGTCGTCTGCTCTGCACCAAAGACACCGATGATTGTCGTTCTGACACACACCCAAGGCTCTTCTTCTTCCACGGGCAGCTCGGAAACTCGTTTCGTCTTGATTAACGGTTTGATTGCATAACAATTAGGGGAAATCTCGTGAAGGAGAAAAGTGCATATAACTTATCTTGTATTCTAGTCTCTCTTAAATTTTACACGCATTAAATGTTCTATTTGATGCTGAAAAAAACTTTCTAGCTTTCTTATTCAAATCAAGAGAGATACTTGAAAGTGTACGTCTGATCTTTAAACTCAAGTATACCATCATCACTGGGTAAAGCTATTAGTATGTAGTTCTGTGACAGACACTGTTACTGAAAGTCACAGTCAGTTAAGTGGCTAGCAAGATGCTAATAAGCCCCCTCTTCATTTCCCCAAGCGAACTTGGGACTCATTATGTAGAATAAAACGCTGAGTCGGCCTTGGCCAAGGCTGGGAATTCAACTCCAGTACTGTGGAGGGGAAGCACGAAGCGCTTCCATTACGCCACCAAACTTTTTATTTAATCACACTTAAATTTCGAAGAAAAATTAAAACACCTTCAGTCTATTTTATACATCCTTTCTACCATCGGCCTTTTTTTTTATTAAAACACCTGCTCGTGTTTTACCCCTGTTAGTTCTCCTTAGGTAAAATTTATTTCAACCAAACACCCAATTTAAATAAAAACGGAGGAGATAATATCAGGGGTACATACCCTCTATTCATTGGAAAGAACGAGTCTTTCAAGCAACGCTACAAAGTATACGGCCCAACAACGGCCATCCGATAGAATGTAATTTTCTCTACCATCGCGCGGTGCTTTTTCTTCGATTGAAAAGAGGTAGACAAAAATAATAATAAACAATAATAAAAGCACCGGTGAACTTGAAAACAGGATTTCCATGCAGCTCCGCGATCGAGTGTTCCAAACATAGAGGCAATACTAGAAGGGAGAGTGTTGATGCGGACACCCCGTGACCAAAATAGAAAGTCTAATATAGGCGGTGGGAAAATGCGCTCTCTATTCTAATTTTATGATCGTTAAAAAGAACCAATAATTTTGCACTTCTGCAAAATAAATAAACTTCTAACTGTAACTTCATGTTTTTAATTAGGGAAAAATTTTAAGCATTAAGAAAAAACTTTCACATTTTTTATATATATTACCACCACGCCATAAAACACCAATCTGCTTTTGCCTGGTTTCAAAAATAACCGCATTCAAAGTTTGTTGAGAATAGGTAACCAGTATTTACTTACGGAAATCGTCGTTTTAAGTGTTAGATGTCAAAACTGAAGCTAAAGATGCTTGAAAATAAGGTATATCTTTATGTATCTGTTTTCCTGATTGACTTTAGATATAAGAGGCCGATTGTAAAAATCTCATACTGCAACGCAAACGAAGAAATTGTCTACACTGCAAATGCTTACACACAAAATAAATAAATTTTTAAGAACTTTTTTTTGCCCCCAAATTAACAACACGTCGATTGTGTTGTTAGGTAGAAAGCTGTATCACCTTATAGTGTTGCGATAGTGCTCTGAATATGTTGGAAATGGGTTCTATCCAGGAATTTGTTTTACAAATAATGTTGTAAAATATGTTTAGAAGCTGAAAGTGTTCTTTAATTCGGATCGCAACACTATTATAAAAACACATTTTCTGTCTCTAGCAGCACTTCTACAACACTTTTTCACACAACACAATCTGAACACCAATGAAACGCTTTTGATTAGAAGTGTTAATTATCGTGTTTACTTTGTACTGAATACGTTAGAAAAGTGGTGGAAATGGGTTCTAAGCAGGAATGTGTTCTAAAAATAGTGTTGTAAAATATGTTTAGAAGCTGAAATTGTTATTAAATTTGGATCGCAACACCATAAGAACCCATTTTCTGTCTCTAGCAGCATCTTTTGTATCTCAAGATCTCCTTGGTAGTCCGTTGATGGTCCTGGACTTCCTCAGGGTATCTTAGTCTAGCCCTGCTGGACTTTGGAAATAGGCAACAACAACATCTTTTGTATCTTTTTTTCCCCGTAACACAATCGAAACGCTTTTGATTAGAAGTGTTAATCATTGTGTTTACATTGTGTTAAAAGTGTTTCACTGTACTTCTGAGTGTCCCAAACAGCCCACGGCCACTGCAACGGAAACGGGCATTCAAAGCTCTATCTCTGCATATTCCCTCTACGATCCCATCCCTGTAGGTAAGAGATATAATTACCCTTCCGTACCGATACTACCCGACACTAATTAAAGGCTCACACCGGGCGATTTTTTTTTCTCGTTCGGCTGTCTCTCCGTAGCGGACGACTATTACCTTTTCACCAAGAATATCAGCTCACCGGAAAGATTGAACTGGTCTATTAAATAAAAACAGACGCGTTTCTTCTTCTTTTCCTTCCTGTCTTCTTTTCTTTTCGGATGGGCAAAGAGGGGGGGGGGAAGAAAGCAACAGGCGTCACGGATCGGTGCGGGGTTTCGGGGGATGTTGCAGAAATCGAATTTGATTTTGAGGGGGGGGGATTGAGTGTGCAGAGGAGATTTTTAAATAATTTTTAATATTGTTTTATTGTTTTCAAAAGGGAAAAATACTCGTTTGTAATGTAATGCTAAACATCATCTTGTCCTATCCTTCAAGCTATAATTAGGGGGATCGAGGGATGAATTGAAGATGCTGTACTGAAGAAAGATTAAATAGATAATGATAAATATGAAATTTTAGTAAATTTGAAAATTGACTAACTTATCTACTGGAGGAAACTTATACATAAAACGGTATGTTGGAAAACGACTCCATATTACTTAAAATCACTATGGAATTAAGTTAAATAATTTATATCACTCAGTTGGTGAATCATTGCTAAATAAGCTTTTATGTATAAAACATATTTTTAGAAATGTGATATAATATAGATGTCTAAAAACATTAACAAAAGGTCTGAATTATGGGACTGGCGCAGTTAAATTCTGATTTTCGGGAATAAATAAAAAAAGTTTCACTCTTGGAGCAATGCTTAAAAAAATATGGTACGAATTCAAGAATTATACTTTGTCAAGCCTTATTTCTCCCTCATCCCTTATAACCATTCCAATCCATCATTCCTTTATATTCCTTCTTGGTCACAATCATTGTTTTCGAGTCTTTTTTTTTCTCTACTTAATCATATTAATTTTCCTTTTCTCTTATAGAATGAGGAGGCTGCGACAGAAATAAAGCATATATATATGCATTATACTCCTATGTTGTGGCATTGCTTTAATCAGAAAGAAAAATAAAGAATTATTAAACTAAAAGCGTAATTAATAAAACAGAAATAATATATGTTTTATAAAATGCTCCAGTCTAAAGAATGGGTGTGTTTACGAAAAACATGTTTTGTGTGTATTTTGTTGAAAAATATATGAATACTGAACATATAAGTAACGCATAGGTGAAAATTGAAGGAAGGCTCAAATCTTCCATTTCAGTCACATCTCTTCGACATTCCGCACTGCAAAAAAAAAATTCCAGGTAAACTTCAACAATACACAAGACTTCTCGCAAATCGTCCTCTTTCCTAGAATGCCCAGTAACGCGGTTTATTTAGGTTCTATATGCTTGACTGGAATCTTAGCTTTCTGGAAAAAGGGAGGAAAACAAACCCCCAAGTCAGAAATTCAGCGGACACGCTTGCCAGGATATCTATCGGTTTGAAACTTCCGATCCCCAATGCTTTAAAACTGAAGCCAGACATGGAGTGCAATGCTGGAAGATTAACTGCTTCACTCGAGTGAAATCCAATTGGTTTTTGCCTGGTGAAACAAATAACATGGAAACCGAGATTGTATAATACTTTTTCTTTTGGGATGCAACAGACTTCTGAGAATAAGATTGATTTAAGCGCTCTCTTAGAATTTAATGTCTCTTAGGAAGCATGTTTTCAAATGGGAAAAATAAACTTACTTTGAAATACCATCAGCGAATTTAAAATAAACCCCATTTGAAATAAACTAATGTTAGTTTAGCTTAAGTCGAAAAGTGGTTGGCATTAAAGAGTCAAGTACTGGGACACTTTTAGGTATAACTGTTCAATTATTTATCTTATCGAAATAGATTCATTTTATCCTAAATGGAAAATAATATATATCATTGAGCAATGTGATTCCTTCTCATACCCTTGTGGATGAGAGAAGGGAATATAAAAATTACTTCATGTCAAAAAAATTTTATTCGCTAATGGACGAAAGGGAACTAATCCTATTTGAAATGTGTCTCACACTGTTTGACATTACAATAAGAATATATTTTGCAACGTCCCGTGATCCAGGGCATTAGTGGACTATTTTCTACTTTTTGTTTAAACTAATTTATTGTAAGACTGAGTAATTTAAAGGAAGTAAAAATGTTTAAAGTACTTAAATACTACTAGTACCGAGAAATATAACCAGATAATGGAATAAGTGTCTATAATCTAGAGTCTGTATCGATAATAAAAATGTCTGCCATGCCCCATCCCACACCCACCTTGCTGTTTTTGAAATGCCTCTGATAGAACCAGGTCGTTATTCAGAGAACTCAACGCCTTAAGGGTTTCATCCTTAACTGTAAAAACCGGTAGTTTAGGCTCTTCCAAAACAAAAAGTTCAAAATTTACGCGAAAATAATCACCTGGAACAAAGGCTTTACGAGTTTCCAAAAGAACGGCGGTTGTTAAGACTTTAAAAGAAGAATGGAAATAATAGCGTAGGAGAGCATCAGACGAAGAAAACAACACTACTTAACTACTGTTCTCCTGACTTACTATACTACAAAACAGGGTGACTGGGTTCCACTAAAAGAGTTCGGCAACGAGATTTAAAGTTTATAAAACAAGGCAGTGGATTTTTGACCCTTTTTAACATCAGTCCTCGCTACTTAACCCCCGGTGCTGGGTCAAAAGCGATGTCGGGACGCCATTGCATTATCTCTGAGCTATCCGTCTCTGCTGCTTTTGGAGAGGCCAGACACGGTGTGAAAACGTGACGTGCTTGGTTGGAGCAAAAATTGTTGTTCAATTCTCGAGATTATCGAATATCAGGGAAAGGTGCCTTTGATTGCGGGAACGAGGAATGAAGATTTTTTTCGAACATCGTTTCATAACATAGTACGTTTCGTTTAACATAAGAAATACAAATTTTACTCGAGGTGGTGGAAAAGAACATGGAGCTAGCTCATATTTTTTATATTATTGTAAAGTTACAAAGAGAGCCCACACGAAAACAGTTAGGGCACTAAATGTGAAAAGTCAACAAAATAATTATAAACAGCAATCGTCAATCTGTATCCAAAAGTAAAAGTACTTCCAGACAAATCGGAACTCCAATGGAATTCAAACAACATATACGTTAGAAAACGATCGTGTGATATTTTGTGAACTCTATTATACATTTATTTTAAACTAAATTTATTGGCACAACAGCCCGTGTGGGCCAAGGCCTACTATGACCATATTCGTTTCCGTGAACGAGGCCCCAAGAGTACAAGGTGTAAGGCATATTATAGGCTAAGGTGTAAGGCTACATGTATCCCATTACTACTTATGAAAGTGATACAAAATCAAGGAAACTTTAAAACTTTATGTATAACGAGGGACATATCGAATAATTTTTTTTCATATTAATATAAAGTTGAAGCCGTTTTCATTTGGAACTCATTATGAAAATAATTAGGAACTCATTATGAAAAAAATTATATTGCACTGCTACCCTAAATTGATAATTTTCCATTCACTTTAACCTATTTTTATTAAAATTTAATATAGTTCTTCAAAACAAGAAACAAAACTCCCCAGATACGTTTATTGTTTTCAGCCTGAAGAAACTCTTGGTTAAAAAAAAAACACACACACCCTAGCTATCAAGACTTATGTATTCAAGACAAAATACGATTCCTTACAGAAAATTTCCAACAAACTTTATACACAGCTCAATATTCCGATACAACTTAAGTAATCGGAGTTCACCAGATCACCTTCCCGAAACGCGGGAGAACTCGAAATCGTAGTTACTACAGTCGGATCGGAAACGCAGAAAAGTTCGAGTTACAAGTTAACTTACTACATACAACACACTCCATAGTCCCCTCATGCCCCGAAATTGTATTTCGCGATCTTCAAGAATTCTCCTCAGCCATCGAGATCCATCTGGCGCTTTTCCTTTTTATTTTTCCGGTGCTCCTTTTCCCGGTTTTCTCCCTCTTTTCAAAGAGAGAGGGAGAACCGCTTCCATCCCCCTTCCAAAAAATACGGACGACTTAAAATTCAGGTCATTCTTTTCTCATTTACCAAGCGACTGGGACACGGCGAAATTCTGTTGAAATTCTAAACGAATATTACATACCCTTACGGAAGAGGGGGTCTCCCGCCAAGAAGTCAGAAGGATCGTTTTCTCCTTATATATACATTTCTTTTCCCCCAAAAAAAGAATCGGAAATGTACTTTAGTTCGGCGACTTCCTTAAACTTGGCAGAAGGCCACCAGAGAGGGGTTGGGCGCTGCGAATTTTCGAACAGAACGAAGGGAAAAAATGTAGTATTATAGGGGATCGGATGCGAGTTGCATCGTTCTGAAAATAAATGTTCCTAAAGCCCCCTGCAATTAGAAGGGGGATGGGAAAAAGTGCTTCTAAAGGGGGAGGATCGAAAGGAAAGGCATCTCTCCTTGACGAGAGAAATTTTCTGTTTACTCTCTTCTAAAGCCACATCTTCAAATGGATGCGTGGTCGTCGTCATTCAAAAGAAGAAGAGCTCACTTCCGAAAGTTTTGACGTGGATTTGAGTTGACAGTAGTGGCACGGAGAGAAGTATTTGAAAGAGGACACATGTTTGTTGTTGGGGGCATTTTTGAAAAGATTAATTCGGCGGTCTTGGCAAGCGAGCTCCGATGGAACTCGGAAAGTTTTTAAAAAGATTTCGGTATTTTTATGCTTCATTTCCAGAACTAGTTTTGAAAGATAAACATTCTTAACTGCGTCGAGTTTCGTAATCTCGCTCTCAGCGTATTCTTTTGATTCCGGCCAGAAAAATATCTTGATTAAAACTCCAGGTTGAGGCTCGAGTGTCTCTCTTTCCATTTTTAAACTTTGTGTGTTCTTGTTTACTGGTAAATATGAATGCATGGATACGCTATGAATGCATTATGTTAAAGCATGAATACGTTTTAAAAGTTTGAGGTCGAATAAAAAGTGCTCATCAAAGGATGCTTTTTTCTCTTGAAACAAATGTTTTATTAGCTCGAACATGTATCTATGAAATTTGTTTGTTTCTTAAAAAATATTAGGTTTATAAAAAAGTTTTATACTTTCTTTCATAATAAAACATGTAAATTTGTTATTTTAATTTTCTAATTAACATTTTTTTAAAATGTTTCTCTCATAAAACAAGCACTTGAAATATATATTTTTCCTTAAAGAAACTTGACATATTTTATTAAAGCGAATTTTTCTTAACGTTTTTAAGCAAGCTAATTAATAATGTCAAAAACATCTTAAATCTTTATATATTTGTAAATCGGTTAAAAACTCCTAGTTGAGATTTTAAAAAACTGATTTAATAGATTTTTTAAAATTTATTATCATCCATTTTATTCTCATTATATTATTTGAGTATAATACTAAATGATACGCTACTTCTAAGGATTTACAAAACCTCGTGTACCTAAGCACCACTTCTAAATTACGATAAATTTCCAAAAAATGAATTTAAAATCCAACAGTACGTTTTTATGTTTCACTACACACCATAGCAACTCAACAACCCTCCCCCAATCTAGCACAGTCCTCTACAGTTCTGTACTTGGCGTGTATTCCTTAACTAAAGAACATATCCAGAAGAAAAGCCCAAAATAGAACTCATTTAATTGCCTCCTCTTCGAGAAATTCATGGCAGAAGAAAACTTCCGTGTGATTTTCTAGCCGAGGCTCCCTCGGGAAATTTCGGCAAGAACCACGGTCTCTCGCATTAAGCAGTAGTGAGCTAGCTATTTTAATATTTCACCATACTACTTAGTTCCATTTCGAAGAAGTCCGAAATAACGGATCACGGAGATAGATAGACCTCGCTCGTTTGCAATGGAGATTTTTGCACGCTATCATTTCATGGGTCGGGTTATTATTTTGCAGGAAAGATCGAAAATGGTCTATCTCCATCTAAAAACGGAGTCTTTCTGAATTTGGATGTGAATTTAGGGCATAGTATTTCTGTCCTAAAGTTGAGTTCTGATTCGGGTTACGATGTTCGTAATAATTTCCACGCAAATTAAAGACGCTTCATCGATTTTGCTAGTGGTCATTGGCAGATTTATAGGGGGTCATTTGTACGGCAATGCCCCTAACATTTAAAGAAAATACTATTTTTTAATAATAAATCATGTTTTCAGAACCCTAAAGAATAGTTTACCCCCCAAGGTTCCCCCTTCTTAAATCTGCCCATGCTAGAGGCTAGTCACACTTAATATAACACGAAAAAAAAGTACATTTAAAAAAATATTATTAAAATGATTAAATAACCGATTTCAATTTACAAACACCAATTTCAGTTCAAACACATTTTATAGATTTGGATAACGATCTAGCAGTACAGGATCCCTGAAGCTAAACTAGAATCTGGAATTTTTGTTTAAACCCATTCTTATACCTATAGTTGAACGAGCAGATGAGATGTTATGAATTGATATATATTACTACTTCTTATGTTTGAAGGAACATAAAATAATGACGAAAAAATTATGAAGTTTGTTAAATTTTTAGACAGTTGAATTCCATTTTAGAAATTGATGTTGCCGCCTTGCACAAGATTACTACACAATGCCTTTATATTTTTTGTGAAACATTAGAAAAAGGAATTACAGTTTCAGCTACTGCTCAATACGTTTACTTCCGTAACTTCATTTCCTTATTTGTTAAACAAATGAAAATTTTAATATATTTTTTGTCGAAGAGGAATAGATCTATTTGAACTAGCCAAAAATATTATCTGGCTTGAAAAAACAATTCATACTGGCAACTGGTGATAATAATAATGATTGTATTAAAACGAAGACAAGTTACTATCTTTTATTTATTTAAAGGCCATGATTACTACTCTCAAAACAAACGAAGATGTCGGGGGAAGAACGATACATGTCTTTGAAAAGCTGATTATGAGAAAAAGTAATTTAAAGGTTTAAGAACTTTTGTTTTTTCCATGCACATCCCATCTTCACTATGGAATAAATCACTCTCGGGTAGACCCGAGTTTGTTCGTTAATTATTTGTCAATGCTTTATGTAGTAATTCTAAAAATGCTACAGATGTAGGTCCAATCGAAATTTTGGTGGGAAATGGACATAAACCGTTCTTCCCCCTAGATTCTCAAATGAAATAATCGCTTGACCTCCTGAAATCTCTCTTTTCAAAATATTTCAGAATAACCCCAGTAAACTCAATTTATTCCCAATTGATATTCCTGTCATTAAAATATCTAATTTTGCAGGAACAAAAGAATACATCGACACTAATGCCAAATACTGAACACTTCCACCACCTCAATCACACCCTAAACTCGAACCGACGAATAATCCCAAGGCTTTAAAAAGAAAAATCGATTTCTTCACACTCGATCCGCCGACCAATCTGCCTCAAAATCGATTTAAACTGGAGGATAAGGAGGAGGAGGAGGCACTTCTCACCTCCCAATCCTTCACCATCCAAATCCATTCCTTCAGCAACCGAGATGAGTAATCGGGCAAATGGAGCAGAGACATCCAGGAGGGATCAGGGGATGTTGCGTATTTAGAAGATCGCTCTAATCCCTCCATTTGTCAGTTGGGGGAGGAGGAAGAGAGCGTATTGCTTGACTCATCCGGGGATTAAACTTCAGCCACGCCTTCGCGTTGAGATGAGTTGAGTTGGTTTTTTTTTTCAACGGGGAATTTTTTTTATGGGAGGGTTTTTTTTTCTGGAGTGATGAGGAAGATGTTGAGGGTGGATGGAGTGGCGATTGGATTGTTGAGGGGGTGGCGATGGGGAAATTGGTTCTCGGGGAGAGGGGGTGTGATGTTTTTTTGGGGGGTTTTGGAGTTTTGGAGGATGGGTGCTTGTGGAAGTGTGGTGAGGTGGGTTTCAGTGAAGTTTTAGGGGTTCTAAAAATGAGTTTTGTATTATATGTTAAGGGACCTTACATAGTATATCTTATGTAGTTGTATTCTGGGGTTTACATGACTCTGCAACAGCGGCGCGACGCAATAGTAAGGTAGAAAACTTCATTTCGTTTTCCTCATCGATGTGAGGTAATGAAGAATTTGATCCTTCTATAGGTTTTAGGCGTTACTGCGAAGAAGCTACGTATCACCATCTATAGGAAATTTTCTACGTTACGATCTCGCCACGCCGTTCTTGCCCAGCCATGTAAACACATCTTAAGACTTGAATTTGGTACCAAAAAAACAACATTGCCATTAAAAAAACCCGCCATTTTCGTATTCTTTTTTCAGGTGAACAAATTTAATACTTAATAAACTGTGTTTAAAGTTCATAAATCAATTGGAATCTAGACATTTTACCTTTTTTAAAAAATAAAATTGGTGGAAGGGCAGAAAATAAATTCAAAGGCTTTAAATAGACCGGTGTGGGGAAAAAACTCTGGATGGCAATGAAATCTCTGGTAAAAAATGTAATAATTTTTGTTTAATTAATATGCGTTAATTAATGGGAGTGAGTTAGATTTATAAATAAGGCTAAAGAGCAATTTTTATATTTCTCTTAAATAAAGCAAAATTTCTCCAAATTACTACAATTAAATAACACACTAAAACATTCAATGCATAACATTTACAAATATAAAAAAAATACCTCCCAAAATTATTACTTCAAAAAAGGAATTTTACTCAAACTCTTATGCTTTTACTCAAATGGAAAATTAATTTATAATTCAAAACACTCATTCAGTATTAAATTCAACAACACATACACTTCACCGACAATTTTCACAAATTAAAAAATTACGTCACCAGCACTCCCACCGGATTCCATTACAATAAGCAAACCGCTTTTCTGCATTAAATTCACCCCCCCCCCTAAAAAAAAAAGAACAACCTCGGGGACGAACCCAAAAGGAAACCACCTCTGACTCACATCAAACCATCGAAATTTGATTAAAAAGTCAGAGCGAGAGAGAAAGAACCCCGTTTCCATTTTCGAACCGTTCCTTTATTTACAGAGCACGATTGAATTTTCTAGGCTTTCATTAAAAAGGGCAAGTCGGCTTGATTGAGCTGGCTTAATGAAATCGGTGCGGATAAAAGAGGGTGTATCGATTATCCGAAGCTGGATGCGTGAAGCACCGCATCGATTGGGGGGAGGTGAATACGATTCATCGATTCGAGAAGACAAACGAGAAGGCGGATTGAGGGTTTTGATTAAATGTAACGAAATAATTTGCGTGTCCTGAAAAAAAAGAAGTTTGAATACTTGGGTGAAGGATACGATTGATTTGTGGGTTGTTTTGCATGTGTTGGGAAATGTATTATTGGGATTTTTTTCTTAGGCGAAGACGTTTTCGTTGCAGTGAAATTCAATTAAGTGGTATTTTCTAAAATGTGAAAGTTCATTTACATGGTCCAAGTTTGGTTCAAAATTTACTTAGTTTAAATTGGGGTACACTAGACATTTTTTACTTCTTTCACTGGAGGAAAATATCTAATTTGCACACAGAAATTTTGGGATACGAGAGAATTAACTACAGACAGAATAATAAGATTTCTTAATTAAGATGTTTCTTATAATAAGATTAGTATGAAGTTAATATTTGAAAATTTGTATGTGACTGACGGTCTTGTATAAGTGATCTTGTTTGACGAAACACACTTCCAAAAGATATACGTGATACATTGGGACGAAACTAAAGAAACAGAAGCTAAAACACCAATGAACCTTAAATTACCCCGACACAATGTATCAAAACTTCAAAGAACAAACCCGACAACACTCTCGAAAGGCACCTCATCACTTTAAAAGCAGGACCGTCAACCCCCGCACCAAACAAGACGTCCAATTAATCTCCACCGCCCACGACAGCGGTTATCCTCATCATGAGAAAAGTATCCCAGATAGCATTTTTTGGTTTTTTGAAGGTTTTTTTACCCTTGCATTGCAACCCAAAAAAGGTTTTTTGAGGGTTTTATTTGCAACCCGATAACCCCGAAAAAACCTTAGGATAACCTAAGAAAAAGGTACGCTAGTTGACATTACCAACCTTTTGCGTAACCTTGCGGATTAACCTTCTACAAGGTTATAGGCACAGGTTTTTTCAAGGATAGACAAGAAAACCCTGTTTCAATGCTCTCTAGCCAGGTTTTTGAAAGGTTTCATAACAACCTTAGAAAAAAATTTTTTCGTGTAGACTGCGGAAACCAATGCCAAAAAACCTTCGTTCATTATTGCGGTCATTGGTTTTTGTAAGGTTTCCAAAAAATCTTGATTTAATATTGATGTTTAGGTTTAATATTGCATTTTTTATTTTTTTCGGAGTTTCTTTGTTAAATTATATGATGTCGCAAAATTTTTCCCGAAATATTGCACAGTATATAATACATATTTTCAGGGAAAATTTTGTATCATAATTCAATAAAGAAACATCGAAAAAATTAAAAATGCGATACTAAACTTATAACTCAGGAGATAAATAATTTATCACAACTTTTTAGCTAGGTGAACACACCACTTTTAACAAAAAGTAACTCGAATTTTATGCTGTATGATTACAGAATACTTCAAAGTAATTATTAAGTAAATACAGTAAAATGAAGTAATAAAATAAATTTAAAATTAAGTTTTTAAAATTCATAAAAACAAAATATACATATATATTTTAATTTCTACAAAAATTTTGTTTAATTTAGGCTCTAAAGCACTAATGAAAAAACTTACCTTTAAATAGAAGTATAATTCAAGATGGACACATTTTTATTTAAAAAACTTATTTCAACACATTAAATGTAAGAAAAATCAAGTTTATTGAACAACTGATACAAACACAACAAATTTTACAAACAGCTTTCTAGCATCACAGGGATAAGGTTAAAGAGTTCATATAAAAAATATACATTAAATATAAACTGTGAAGGTAATAACTAAACTTAAAAATGTAATATAATTAAAATTTGTTTAAAAAAATGATTCAAATAATACTATTTCAGGGGACATCAAATGCAACTGACAGCTCCTGCAAAAAAAATTTAGCAATTTTATTTTTAACTATTAAAAAAAGTACTTCCGCATTAACCCATTGAACGTGCCACTTCATCGAAAACATCTCAAGCGATAAGAGAATGAGAATACATAAAAGTGCCAACCCCGAAAGTTTAAATTAACGTTACTGATTTAAAAAATTAATTCTAAATAATATTCAATATAATGCAGAAAATTATAGACCAATGGTTGGCAACTGGTGGACTGAAGTCCAAACAATTTATGTAAATTCCTTGGTTGCCAAAATTTTCATTTTGAAATATAATTTGTAGAGCCAGGTGGGGAAAATGGGAAAAACAAGGTTTGATGTTTATGTATTGACAAATCAATATTTATATTTTAACCAAGGTAAAATGCACATTTTTTAAAATAAGAAATTTTACAAGCTTTTTAAATGTGTTAAAAACTTCTGGAAAACAATAACTGCAAAATATTAGTAAATATCATAAATTATAAAAAATTAAAACAAACATGAGTTTCATTATACTCTTTGATCCATTTGCATAGAGATTAAGAAATATAATTTTAAAATTTCTTATAAGTGGGAATAAGCCCTCAATGAAAAAAATAGTGCAAATTGAAAAATAGTGCAAACCCATTTCCCCAAACTGTGAACCTACTATAATTACATATAATATATACATTTGAGAGATGGCATATCAGCAGTGATCAAAATTAACACTGGTCCGAGATGACTGAAAATAGGCTCTGGCCACTACTCAGAAAATCACTAGTCCAGCAGACCAGTGGGGGAAAAATATCTCACTCTCCAGTTCTAGTCTCTTTTTTTTTTGCTGCATAACTAATTAGAAATTTTATATCAATTAGAGAAATACTAACATTTCATCAAGAAAAGTGTACTTAATAGATATTTTTAGTTTTTTAGAATTAATATTTGGTATTCACTTTAACTGCAGTAACTACTTTAAATAAATTGGAACCGTTTCTTTTTAATTTGCCAGACAAGTCATTTTGGTTGAGGACCAGTAAGATTTGCAAAGTAATAGTTAGCAGAACCAGTGAGTTATTTTTCCATTTTCTAACGCTGCATTTTAGTTTTTAATATCATACAAGAAATAAAGCTATGTAAAATGGTTTTACTGTTCACTGGGTCACATATGACAGCATAGTTGCCAACCTCATGGCTGCAAAGAACCTCGATTTTCGTTTTCTATCTTCTCTTATAATCCGATTAAAGTATACTAAAATTTCTAACCCCAATTTCCTTTACATAATACTGATAGCAATTTTAAGGGGGAAATCTAATTATAGGAGTAAATATGAAATTTGCAAACACCGATAAGACACCCTTGAGAGCCGCGCTCACTAAGAGTTGACCCAGTGGTAGAAGACTTTTACCTTTTGGCTGTTTTCGATTTTGGCCAAGGACTCTAGTTCAGGCTCAAATGGTTTGAATTTCTACGTTTGTTTTTGTCTTTTAAATTCTTTACTGGGCTGGGTCATAATCGTAGCAATGCGACTAAAATAATATCTTAACTCACCCGTCAGCTTTTCTTTACTTTTCTGACAGTGCATCCCTGGATCCTGCTGTCACATCATACCCTAGCGCTGAAGAAGCTACTCGCTGCTGCTAGTTAGTGAGGGAATTCGTGGGCTAGTCAGCCTGTTTCTATCATAGAAGTCTGCTGGCGCTACACCGGCAGCTGCTGCTCTTGCTGCCAAGGGAAAAAGATGTTTTATTGCATGATGCAAGAAAAATTTTAATTTCAACATGTAGCAATAAAAAAAAAGTGGGGCACTGCGTTTTCTAATCTCCTTTTTACACAATACTAATTGCAATTTAAAAAACTAGAGTTTTAAGGGGGAAATCTGATTATCAGAGTAAAGATGAAAATCTCAGTAACTAGGTACTTGCGTATATCCCGTCGACAGCCGTTAAGTTAAGCGACACAAGTATAGAACAGACGATAGACTTTAACCAATTTTTTGAATTCAGCGGCACTGTCAACGGGATAATACATAAGAACCCTCCAATAAAATCTGAGTACTTGGCAGCTATGCGACAGTTTCAATTGAGTAATCCAAAAAGCAGAAACTTACGATGGAATTGGGTGGAAACAGACTCCGGGGTGGCAGGAGAGGTCCGGGCATTGATGTCATAGGGCACTGGCTGGAGCGACTGGCGATGAGCTGTAGGTGTAATCGCTGCGGGGGAGGCTGCTACCTGAGAAAAAAAGTTGCTTTAAAGCACAATGCTACTTGGTGTTCAGATATTAAGTTCTGCAATCAATGAAAAGTTATAATCTCAACGTAGCAAAGCCCAATCACAAATTTTCAGTGAATTTTTTAAGGAGGCTGTCCATAAAACATGTCACTTTCTCCCCAACATTTCTGAGCCCCTCCCTCCCCTGTCACTTTGAGATAACATTAATATACTAATTGCAATTTAAAAAACTAGAGTTTTAAGGGGGAAATCTGATTATCAGAGTAAAGATGAAAATCTCAGTAACTAGGTACTTGCGTATATCCCTTCGACAGCGTTAAGCGACACAAGTATAGAACAGACGATAGACTTTAACCAATTTTTTGAATTCAGCGGCACTGTCAACGGGATAATACATAAGAACCCTCCAATAAAATCTGAGTACTTGGCAGCAATGCGACAGTTTCAATTGAGTAATCCAAAAAGCAGAAACTTACGATTGAATTGGGTGGAAACAGACTCCGGGGTGGCAGGAGAGGTCCGGGCATTGATATCATAGGGCACTGGCTGGAGCGACTGGCGATGAGCTGTAGGTGTAATCGCTGCGGGGGAGGCTGCTACCTGAGAAAAAAAGTTGCTTTAAAGCACAATGCTACTTGGTGTTCAGATATTAAGTTCTGCAATCAATGAAAAGTTATAATCTCAACGTAGCAAAGCCCAATCACAAATTTTCAGTGAATTTTTTAAGGAGGCTGTCCATAAAACATGTCACTTTCTCCCCAACATTTCTGACCACCTCCCTCCCCTGTCACTTTGAGATAACGACTTTTAAAACAAAGAGTCCTTTAAATAACAACTTAGAAGATAGTTCATTAAATTTAGTTTCAATTTGACATACTTACTCATAACCAGCAAATGGCAGGTGATAGAACATTTCTTCCAAGCCTTCAAATTAATCATATTGCAGAATCTAAAAAAAATATTATAAAAATATGTAATAAATGTTTTGAATATCATTAATTGGAACAGATTTGATAGAGGTCCTCCACAGCGACAGCCAACTTGGCAAATGCTCTAAAGCAGTGACCATTCAACCTACATCAAATCTGTTCCCATAGAGGGGTGAATAATTAATAATAAAACACAAGATGAAATGTAAGTCGTTGAAGATTAATTATCTCTAACAGATTCAAAAAGGGAATCCACAGCAATTATTAGGAAAGAGCAAATTCTTTAAAAACAATGAATTCCTTTTGATTTAAATAGTTTTTTGTATTTACTTAATTATAATATCCTAGTTGTGGGGTGTAAACAAACAGTATGCAATAGACGATATTAGTGTGACGTCACTTGCTTGTTTAGAAACGTTGATTCCATCTGTGATTGGTTTCGTGACTGGAAGTAATTCCATACGGAACCAATCACAGATGGAATTAACGTATCCAAACAAGCAAGTGACGTCATGAGTAATGTTGTCTATTTACAAAAATAAATAAACACTTCTTTCATGATACTGTGTCTTACTGCAATTTTTTTAAAAGTGGTTTAAATCAAATATGAATATCAATAACATGGATACTATTTTGAAAATTAACCCAATACTAAATACTTAATTATAACATCCTAGTTGTGGGGTGTAAACAAACAGTATGCAATAGACGATATTAGTGTGACGTCACTTGCTTGTTTAGAAACGTTGATTCCATCCGCGATTGGTTTCGTGACTGGAAGTAATTCCATACGAAACCAATCACAGATGGAATTAACGTTTATAAACAAGCAAGTGACGTCATGACTAATGTCGTCTATTTACAAAAATAAATAAACACTTCTTTCAGGATACTGTGTCTTACTGCTATTCTTTTAAAAGTGGTTTAAATCAAATATGAATATCAATAACATGGATATTTTGAAAATTAACCCAATACTAACTTGAATAAACATCAACAACAAACCCTGGTTAACCACCCAAATCATGATGCTTGCTAACATTCATTTGAAATTACAAGAAATAACAGGTAGAATAAACAAACTTACCTCATTATTAGAAGAAAATAGAGATAAAAAAAGTTATTTAACAACTACGGAATCCTAATAAAATTACAACCCAACGATAAACCCATTACATCGTATACAGGCCAGGAAGCTAATGCTTAGTCCGCAGTAATTGCTCTTTGATAACTCAAAGTTTAAGGAAGTATAAAAAAATTCAAATTACTTAAACCCTCAAATTGAAATTAAAAACCCCAAGAACAACTAATTTGTTAAGTAAATAGGATATAGCACATAATTTATGTTTTTAGGTTGTCAGATAAACAAATGGTGCTTTGAAGCAGTGTTCCCCAACCTTTTTACCAACCACGGACCGGTCAACGTTTGATAATTTTACCGCGGCCCGCTGGGGGGTGGCATTGATTTTGGTTTCACTTTCGATGTAATGGGATTTTCGGAAGTTTAAAATACGCAAATTTTCAATTCTTTACAAAAAGATGAACCCGACAAAGCGCATTGATATTATTACACTTTTTCTTTATTTTTCTTTCCGTTTCGCAGAAAAATGTACTGTTTAATGGATTTTCTTTTCATTAACTTATAGTTGTAACAAAAAACTCAGACAACTGTCACCATTACTTCCGGGTTGAACAAGTTCACCACAAAAAAAGAATATAAAAATTTATGGATTTCTAATGAAGTGTTTTTATTCAGTTTTCTTGGTAAAATAAGATGGTTCTCATGGTGTGCATGATTTATGTCACTACCTTCGGGCCCCTTTTTAAAATAAATAAAATTTAATGAAACACAGATGTTTTTAATTTGGAGTATAAACCTAAGAATTTAAATTCATTTTCAATGTAATGGTCGACCCGCGGCCCTGTACCATTTGATCCATGGACCGGCACCGGTCTGCGGACTGGGGGTTGGAGACCACTGCTTTAAAGCACAATGCTACTTGGTGTTCAGCTGTTTTTAATTCCCCCAATGAATGAAAAGTTCTAATCTTAACGTAGCAAAACCCAATCACAAATTTTTTTAAGGAACTGTTCATAAACGATTCACCTACATCTAAGGTGACATGAGAATCATGAGATAACTTTTAGAAGTTTTAATTTGATTTACTTACTTATGGCCAATGACCAGCAAAATGGTAGATGGAGGTGGAACATAACTTCCTTCAAATTTCAGGAGCATAACATTCATCCTATTGCAGAATCTAAAACAAAACATTATAAAAATATGTAACGAATATGTATCATAAATAGGAACAGATTTGGTATAGGTCCGCCACAGTGACTGCCAATTTGGCGAATGCTCTATAGCAGTGACCATCAGGCGCGGATCCAGCACGCCTCCAAGGAAGGGGCCACTTTTTCAGACTATCACCTTTACCTTTCGAGAAAAATGTCAAAATGTTGGGGATTTTCTAAAAAGTATCACTCAAGATCCCCTTTTGGTACTGCTGGGGGCTATAAGGGTCCTCCCCCAGAAAAAATTTTGAAACTTGACCTGCAAAAGTTGGGTTTTAACTCATTTTGAGTTCTTTTTGGGACTTTTTTCGTACTTATGAGTATGTTTGGGTCCAAGGAGGGGCACTTTCCAGAATGCCACCCCCCTGGATCCACCACTGGTGACCATTCAACCTACATCAAATCTGTTCCCATAAAGGGGTGAATAACTAATATGGTTCTTATCCGTTAAACGAGCACAAGCAAAAGAAGAGCACAAGAAAATTTAGAATGAATTAAAAAATTCTCTGTCCCAACCGTCGCCTACTGCATTTGTTTTCGTTTTCACTTGACTGTATTGTCATTCGCTTCGCTTGGCGAGCATTTAGTTCACAATTGGCGACATTTGTGCCCAGCTAACGGATAAGTACCATTAATAATAGAACACGAGATTAAATGTAAGTCGTTGAAGATAAATTATCTCTAAAAGATTCAAAAAGGGAATCCACGGCAATTAGGGAGATTGTCTAAAGAGCTGTAGAGCAGTCGCAAAGTTTGACGACTGTTTAAATTGGCAGTAGCTGTATGCCATGGAGGACCTGTTTTGAATACGTTGCAACTATTCTAGATTCCAACCTTTCTTGTCAGTGATGTCACGAATCCCATTTGAAGGCCAAATTTATAACATTATCATACGAAATGAGTCAATAATGTATTAGTTCTATATGTTCAATTCTCATATTTTTGTTTAAGAATGTAAAAGTTTCAAAATACATAGTTGGTAATCATTTTAAATACCTACTTTGAATTTGGACTACATTATGTGATTTTAAAGCAAACACTCGAGTAACGCTGTTTGAAACTTTTTAGTATCAAATCGGTTATTATCAATCTATTTTATAGTTAGATTTTCAAAACAAGAAGTTAACAATGAATGGCAAATGAAAAGCACCATTTGTCGACCTAGATTACTTCAGTCGAAGGGATGTTATAACTTTATCAAAACATTGAATTATGAAAAGATTACAATAAGCTCATTAGTGCACTAGCGTATAATATCCCAGTTACGTGGTATAACACAAGACCACTGTTTTCATTCCAGATCCTACTTGGTTTTCAGTCTATGAACCATCTGAGGGGGGTGAGAATTTAAACCTAGGTCCTGTGGCTTGGTAGATGGTTGGTTGTTTTGGGTTTTATGGTGTGGCTTGGTAGAAAAAAAATTCTGCATTGTGGGAGATATATTCACATTAAGTTTTCACATAAGATTTTTAAAGATATCAAGAGTTACCTAATGTGTAGTAAATATGATAGTACAGCATGTAATTTATGTTCTTAGGTTATTTACATACACTGTAAACAAAAACTAATCATATTTTGAGAAGGAAATTTAAACATAATAGGTCATTAACACAACTACAGAAAGCATAGGACATGTACCGAATATTATTGTCTCAACTAAAATTTTAAAATATGTCATTAAAAGCTACGATAAGCATTGTTATCATACGATAGCATTGTTGATAAGCATAGCATAGGGCAGGAACCATAGGATCTTACAATTCATTTCACAACTCATTCAAATTCACGTTTTGAACTTACCACCACTCGGTTGCTTATGTGATTTGGAGGTAAAAAAGAGAAACTTTCAGGAAAAACAACAAAGAAGAGAAATCTCGCACAAAATGTCGACATAAATACTTATGCTGAAAACCTGAAAACGAATTACACAGCATTAAGGACGTAAACAAATCCATCCAATGATTGGATTGGATTGTTTACGTACATTTTCCGGTTTGAGTGCTTGATACAGTACATGCAATGAACCGGCGATGATAAATCATAATGCCAATCGCGGTTAAAAGTAAATATAATAAAAAGTTAAATAATACGCTACTCACTTGAACTTGGGTCGGCATCCATCTTGAAAGGCCGCGTCTTTTCCAGTGAACATGACGCATGCGCAGAAAGGCTTTTTTTTGTTTTTCAAAAATAGGCCTTTTTGTAATATTGAGGATGGGTTCCACAACCCAACCATTTGTTGGGTTTTTGTAAGGACTCAATGACAATAAAAGAAAAAGGTTAGCCGCAAGGTTTCATGCTACTAGGGATAAAGCCTCTCATTACGAGCCTCGGAAAATGTTCTTCGTATTCGTCCCGAACCCTCATTTGACGCGGTGGTCGTCAAGAGGCAATTAGGGTCGTCGGAGGGGTGGTTAGAACAAAAATAGTTGTTTCCCTCCAGGACCATGAGATGGTTTTTGGATTACTTTCTAGGAGTTGACAATTTGAGGGTCGGATAACAGTAAGAACAGTCGGAATGGTTTTTGAGAGTGACTCTATCAGGTTTGTTTCCAATATTTGATAGAGATGCCTTATCATCGGGCAGAGATGAGACGATAAAACCAAGTTATTCGAAGCTGTCTTAAAGTCAAGAGATAAATGAATGTGATTGAAAATTGACAAGACCAGAATAGTGTGCATGTGTTCAATGTTGTTGTATGTATATTTTGTAAGAATTGTGTCCAATAAATAATGCAAGTATAATTAAATAACATCTGAATCAGGATCTTCAAAGCTTAACCTCCAGATAGAGGATCGGGAAGTTTCAACAAGAACCCCACTATACATGAAATAAAATATAAAAATATACATGAAATAAAAATACTACTAAGGTTGTGATTATATGAAAATAACCAGAAGACATTAAGACTTGGAATGCATAAAAAACAGAAACCACACAATAAGTACTTTCTTATCATACAGTTCATTCTTGTCCTGATAGAAATATTTTTCCAATTACCAGTCAATCAATAGGATTTATATTGAAAACTTCGGAATACAAAAGAACGGAATTCTCTATGATGAGATAAGTATACATACAGGGAACGTAGGGTCAAAGAAACCTACCGGAAAATAAAAAGAAACATTACAGAATATTTCCGCATACCTACATACCACACCTAACCATAAAAACACATGTTATCGCAACCAACCAGATATCCATCCCACAACACGAAAACAGGATCTCGCTTATTTTTGCCACACCAGCCAACCACCAACAATGGCAAGAGGGCTTTCCCCTAGGGTGCCAGACGGAATTGCACGTTGGGGCACTGGACACAGGTGATTAGCAAGCCGTCCGCCGCTACCGAAAACCTCCAAATTTCCTCCGGGACTCTGCAATTAGAGGGCCCTCCACCCCTCGCGTCTGCCCTTAACAAGCACCTGCCTTGTTTCGAACGTGGTAAACAAATTGCCGCCGTGGTGATCTCCCCACCATGGGAAGGAGGATTGGGTTGGACGTCACGGAATGGCGGTAAGGGTTGTTTGGGGGACAATCAATCGAGGGACACTGTGCAATTATTATTTTCCGACCACGAATTTCAAAGGGATATCGTTGTTTAAGGCGCATCATGACATAACTCAGTTTTGGTTCGTTTTGAGTTATGACATCCCGCCTTTATGCAAAACTTTGCGGCGACACATTTTGCCGTCATGCATTATTAACACATAGTGTGAGAACATTCTCGGCATAACTTTTACATAATAGACTAGCATACGTATGTAAGGCAAGAATAAGAAGACATTTTTGTGAATAATACATAGAGAAAGATATTCTACCACTTCTTGAAAACTGTCGCCAAGTGGAGTAATATCTTCACCTCTTACCCTAGTCTTGTCCAGGATACCCTTTTTTACCTATTATTGGCATTAAGAATATCTGCCAAGAAGCGCATCTCAAGCCTTATTATGTAGAGCTACAGAAAAGCTGAAGAAAGATACATCAAGCGTAACAAGCAAGGGGTATCAATCTTGCAGTCCAAAAGGAACTACAGATTGCCATAACTCAGTCCCACACGCACTAACTGGGGAGAATATATCTCAGGGACTATAATGGAATCCGAAGTTTTAAATCCCAATTTATCAGGGCAGCGTGCCGGAAGCCGGGCCTCTTTGAGAGATATGTATTCCGGACTCCTGACAGCTCCTGGAAGCGGGATAATAATGAAGGAAGGGTCCTTCTCCCGGGGAAAAAAAGACGCGTTTCAGCGAGATTAATATTTCAAAAGGAAGCCGGGTGCTTCTGTCAAACAGCTCGCCAGGAGTCACTTAGCAAATGAAATTTGCAGACGCGTCGCTGCCAAGATAGAAAGCATTGTTTTCGTATTCTCGAGATATGGCGGCATAAATATATATACGGATACCGCGGACGCACAAGTGCAAGAAAACAATTTCCCTTTTTCAAAGTACGTCGTGTTATTCAGGGCACGAAATTTCGAGGAACACATTATATTGGAATGCACGGAAAGAGGCGGGCTGGGAAACTTTTTTTCTCCTAGGCTAGAGCTTCTTTCCCGAGAAAGTAAGCTTTAAAAGTAGAAAGAATCCTTAAGCAGCTGTGCCATCTAAATAATTCTTGTGTTTTCCGTCGGACTGGTGATTGCTTTTTTCTCTCTCTGAGAGAGAGAGAATTGAAACGGCAATAACGGTTTCGGTGTGCATTATTTATTGACTTTCCGACTGTGGTTTTGGGCCCGGAGAGGTATTAAAAATCGAGGGGCTCGAGGGAAATAGTCGAAATGGTCCTGAAAAAATTGAATGCGAAATGCGTTCCCTTACGCAGTGCATACATGACAGGTTCACTTCTCGGTTGAAAGCTATTCGAATGGTTCGTTGTTGAAGTTTAATGGGCAAAATGCAGACTTCCACCATACTGTGAATCCCAAATGAACAAAAGAGAGAGAGAGAAATATTTCCAGAGGTAAAGAAGGGCTTTTTCGTCAACAAAATATGCAATAGATGCTTCCAACTTTGTAACAGGGAACCATGACCAAAAATCGGAGATCTACCAAAACGGATATTTCTATACTAGACAGCGACTTAAGTTGACCCTACAACGTCACTAATAAACAAAGTAGTACCCATCGCGGTGTCTGAATTTTGAGTGAAATAAAGAACGTCAATTTCACTCATGTATTAATAGTGCTTTTCAATCGCGATTTGCGTACCGAAACTCCTCCTATCAACACAACAGGCTTCGTGTTTACCGATTTCTCCTTCCGCATTTGTGACGTACTGGGTTCAAGAAACGTTGCAACCAAGTATAAGATAGCTGACATTCATATTTTTAGAGAAAAGGAACACTGTGGTTATTATACAATTATTTCCTTAAAAAAATTAAGAAATGATTTAAGATGTATAAATGTATCAATAGCAAAAATCTATCGAAAGTCATGGAAATGATGTTTAATTAATTAATTCCTGACTTTTTTCTACTCAGCAAAAATGCGCAATTATTTTACTTTTCATGTTTCGGTTTCTTTTGAAAAGTTACAATAGTATATACTGAATTCTAAATAAATCCTATTCAAAATTCGATTTTTCCCCCGCAAAAAAACATTGTTTTTCAATTTATAACGAAGGTAAAACTCTGTATGAAACTAACTAAGAGAATTTAAAATTATTTGTATGAATATCATCATTTTTGTGCTAGATAAATTTCTAAACAAATACACCCCAATTAAAATTCCAAAAATGAGGAAGTTTTAAACATTGTGTTCATAGGCTAATGGTCATCTTCCAAAAACTAGATTGTGATCTGAAATAGACGGTTCAATTAAGAAGATAAATTTCTCATTTACCCAATCTAATAGCAGCACATCATCTAATGAGGCAATTATTTTTAACATTTTACTCTATTTCAAGTAAGTAACCATTTTCAAAAATTACATTGATTGTACTTGTACTTGAACCAGTTTTCTCCCAGAATAGCATGGACTGAATAACACCCATTGTAAATCAAGTAGTCTTTTTAAAACAATGGATACAAATAGTGTATAATTGCAATTTACTTTCAGAACTACCAAGAAAAACTTTAAATTGGATTCTAGTTTTAGTTTAAATTTCTTCTTTTAACCATCTTACAACAACACCAAGAGGAATTGAAAGAAGGAAATAAATTTTGGTTAAGCGAGAAACGTTTTTGGTCGAATTCCAAGAAAAGAAAAACGTTGGAGAACATGGAAGTAAGTGTTTCTTAGTTCCCAGTATACGTGCAAGAGAATGAGAAAACAATACACAAAGCTATTTTTCACAGCACTGTAAGCAGAACAATTCGTAAGCTGTAATTAAATAGTAGTGCGGTAAAAAAAAAATTCTCCACCTGGCCGGATAAAGTTGATGATAATGTACTTCTTAAACAGGTAAAACAACTAGGACAGACCATACCACCATATTGGCTGGTCGATAATATACACAAGAATTGAATTGTTACACACTGAATGTATATGTTACATTAAAAAAAAACACCGTGTTTACTATTAGTTATTTTTGGAGTACCAATAATAAAAAAAATTATGAATACACTACCTTAAATTTACTTTAGTAAAAAGCTACAAAGTATAGATAAATAGCATTATATTAGGTTAGTTTATTTTCTTTCAATGGTGTCTCGGAATTTTGTCACAGAAAGAAAATGGTATAACCCTTCTCTTGCTATATCGTCTTACTAATAAAATTTATGTTTGTCAAACTAAAATAAAATCAATAGGACGAATTCAAGTAACCAGAACAATTCTATTTTTCACAAATGAGACTTTCAGATGCATTTAAATGTTAATGTTATTGACAGGATAGAGAGTAAAAGATGAATAAATCCAACAAACCAACAACGCTTTTTTCCGTCTCAGTACAACAAACCCCTATTCCAAAGAAAGCACCCTATTCTTTCAAATGCTAAGAACACCCACACTTTAACTAATAGGCCAGTCAATAACGACAAAAAAAGGGGCGATAATTGCAAAAAATCGTGTATCTCCAATTTTTGTCTTATGTTGTTAGGACCCATCCCAGTAGTTAATAACCAATTTTGCAACCCTGAAAGCCCTGTGCTAACTTTGCAATCCTCAAAAAACCTAAAAATTTTCCGACTTTTTTCAGTTTTTGGCTTATAACGCATACAAAATGCATCCGCACGAAAAAGTTTCAAATATATCATTTAAAGTAGATAAAATTTGCAATAATTTAAGACCATTCCCAAGTTTATACATCCAATAGATCCCGAGTTACATCTCTTCAAAAATGGGCAATTTTTTCCCAAAATTCAAAATTTTGAGTCTAAGTCGCTTTTATATCAAAATATAGGTTATAGTACTCGTTGTAAAAGGTAAATAAGGGCAATTAAGTTGTAGTACAGTTATTTAGCTTTAATTCAAGCCCTTAATGAAGACTCTAGGTCCCATAGTTCTTACTTTATCTTAAAAAACAAAAAATTTGGGAAAACCGAAATTTCGGAAAAATAGAGCATGACGTTGTATGGGCACAGAAAAGGAAAAATAAAGCTATAACACAATATGTCGCCATAAAAATTAATATTTATTTATTGAATACAAAATTATTTGTCTTAATACATGTTAATTAATGTTAATTTTTAAATTAAATTGAGTTTAATTAGCATTAATTATATAATTATGAAATTAAAAATATATATTAATTTATTGCTTTTTTAAGTATTAGTTTAAAATAAAACCTTAATAAGTCTTAGATAAGTTTTATAAGACCCTTAGTTCTTGCTTTACCTTAAAAAATAAAAACGATGAAGAAAAAGGATTTTTAACTCGGATTAGCTTACAAGGGCGTGTCAGAACTCGCATCCCCAACAGTTTTAGATATTTGCTATAATTTAAAAAATATATTTTTTCGGAACTATTAAGTTATAGAAATTAAACTAACACACTGATTTAAGAATATCTGATTACCAGGACGAGCGAAAGGCTTCACCCAGATGAATTTCGACTATTCACACAAAAAGGAGGACTATTCACACAAAAGGATTCACGATCCCACAAGTTCTGGTCAGGCTTATGGACAGACCTAATGATTGAGCAAGAATTTATGAGATCGATGAAATGCCAGGGAGGCAGGCCTCATGGTCGAGGCATATGCAGCAGCGTTCTTACGCGTTGGAGTGAAGGAATGGTGTACATGCTGAATATCTGTGAAGGGCTTGAATACTTTTGGAACGTTTCCTATTCTACCACCGAACAACACGTTGACATGAGGCCCACTCAAATAGAACGAGATACCGATCATGTGCAAAAACTTACGAACTGGTTCGATGCCCACACACCATTTCCATTTAATGAAAAAATGCTATCCATCAGCTCTGGTATGGGGGACTCTGAAGTCAATTGCCATATGGCCTACGAATTGGGAATAAATGGAATAAATCAAATCACGAGAAACACCTTTGGAAAAGTTAGTTTTAAAAGAAAAGATAAAGTGCGAACCCTGGCATCAGTTACTATAAAATTACAAAATCAGAAGGTTCAAATAGATCCCCTCACAATTTTTCAAAGGCTGTGTATCACGAAGCAGACAGAGGGTGACTTGAAAGAGCACTTTAAGTTCGAGTTGGCTCCCTACCCAATGGCGTTGATGAAGATGGGATGCGTAAAGGCAAAAAGTCCAGCTTTCACACAGGTTTAGCCCCTCTTCCTGAAAATATATCTATAGGAGCCCCTACGTTTGTTTTTGTGGATGGCGGCTACTTACTTCATACAGTAAGGTGGCATCGGAATATCACAACCAAGGAAGTTGTAGCCACTTACATCAGCTACACAATTAGCCATTTTGGAAAAAATGTGTCAGTTGTATTTGATGGATATTCGTTAAGGATTGGATAACCAAGGAATTGAAACAAAGCAAGTTGCCGAGGATGCAGACTGTACAATCGTACAGACAGCTCTCGACAAAAGCAGCTCGCATGAAAATGTCATCGTGATTGGAGAAGATGTGGACTTGTTGGTTCTTTTAAATGGACGACGGTGGAAAATGTTTTCTTTCAAAAAGGGTTCAAGTGGGAATCAACTTGTTTGCAGTGTTCCTCCAAATGTTTCAATAACGTAGAGCTGCACGCTTTCTCTGGATGTGACACCACCTCCTCAATTTTCAGGCAAGGGAAAATGAAGATGTTAAGCATGCTTGAAAAAATCCACATCTGGTTGGCGTGGCTTCCATTTTCCTACAGCCTGATATCAGCCACGAAGAAATAGCCTCTGCTGGAAATAAGTGTCTTGTGGCTCTGTATGGAGGAGGAGACTCCGACACTCTTCACGCCCTCCGTTAAGAAATCTTTGTTCGTTCAGCTGCCAACACCAAGGTCCACCTGGTTCGTCTGCCTCCTACCGAAGAGGCTGCAGCTCAACATGCATATCGCACATACCACCAGGTGCAGACATGGTTAGGTGCAGACAAAAAACCAACTGACTGGGGCTGGACGAGGAGTCAGCAAGGTCTGCTACCTATAACCTCTACAAAAGATCCAGCATCAAAAACTCTCCTGAAATTCATCTCATGCAAGTGCCAAAAAGGGTGCGCTGGAAGAGGCTGCTCATGTGAGAAAGCGGGACTTAAGTGTTCTGCACTATGTAAACCATGTCAAGGCAAGTCATGCCTCAACATCCCTACAATTGAGATAGACGAATCTGACAACGAAGAAGACAGTCCTGAACCCTTGGAAGAGACATGATCTTTGGTACCTCAAAAAGTCGTATTTTATAAACTAATACTTAAAAAAGAAATAAATTAATATATATTTTTAATTTCTTAATTATATAATTAATACTAATTAAACTCAATTTAATTTAAAAATCAACATTAATTAACATGTATTAAGACAAATAATTTGGTATTCAATGAATAAATATTAATTTTTATAACGTCATAGTATTGTGTTATAGCTTTATTTTTCCTTTTCTGTACCCATACAACGCCATGCTCTATTTTTCCGAAATTTCGGTTTTCCCAAATTTTTTGTTTTTTAAGATAAAGTAAGAACTTTGGGGCCTAGAGTCTTCATTAAGGGCTTAAATTAAAGCTAAATAACTGTACTACAACTTAATTGCCCTTATTTACCTTTTACAACGAGTACTATAACCTATTTTTTGATATAAAAGCGACTTAGACTCAAAATTTAGAATTTTGGGAAAAAATTGCCCATTTTTGTAGAGATGTAACTCGGGATCTATTGGACGTATAAACTTGGAAATGGTCTTAAATTATTTCAAATTTTATCTACTTTAAATGATATATTTGAAACTTTTTCGTGCGGATGCATTTTGTATGAGTTATAAGCCAAAAACTGAAAAAAGTCGGAAAATATTTAGGTTTTTTGAGGATTGCGAAGTTAGCACAGGGCTTTCAAGGTTGCAAAATTGGTTACTAACTACTGGGATGGGTCCTAACAACATAAGAAAAAAATTGGAGATACACGATTTTTTGCAATTTTCGATGTCGTTATTGACTGGCCTATAACTCCAAAGCCAAAGTGCGAACTCTCCACCTCCAAAAAGAACCCAAAACACAACAGGACGAGACGGTGGGGGAAGAAGGGGGATACATGTGTCAACCCTCGGATATCTTTACGCGAGAAAACTGTTTTCTTTACTGCAAGACACTCTCTTTTTCCAAGCGAGATTTCTTCACCTACGACGCCGGTGCAGTATAACTCATTCCCGATTCTTTTCCCGTTTTTCCCTCCGCTCTTACGAAGGCACGCGAAAAATGTTTCCGCAATTTCCTCGGCTCGCTGTGGATTTTCCCTTATATCTTTTTGCTCCGGCTCTTCCTTATAGAAGAAAAAAAAAACTAAAGAAAAGACAGTAGGCTAAGATACAATCTGGGTCGGTGGCTTGTGCGTTGTTGTGAATGTGTGAAGCTTGATTTCGCCTGTTGTTGTTGTTTCTTTTTTTTTTTTCTCTCTCGGTGTTGTCCTTTTGGGGGGAGGTCGGTTTCTTTTATCTATATTCTTCTTCTTCTGCTCAGAAATGAGGCACCGGAAGACGTGCTCGAGGAAAGGTTGTGTGTAAGGAAATTCCGGAGAGAAAGAGTTGAGATGTGTCTATTCTGCGATTTGTGTTTCGTTTTGTTGGAGAAGAATGTGGAGGAGTGGATGAATTCACAGGAAATGGGAAGTTTGAATTCCTTATCTTCTCTACTATCATGGAAGTTACTATTCAGAGCTTAAAACTACAGTTAGATAGTTTAATCAAGAATTATTTAAAAAAAATACACCCAAATCTGTGAATGAAATACTCTATTTTATTATTTTTTATTGAGTATCAATTCACAATTAGTTTAAATAATCCAAATATTCAACTGGATCAAGCATGTCACCCACAATTTACGTTCTTATGCTAATCAATCGGAAAAGTGTTTTGTACTAAAAACAATATTACACTTAGGAGTTTATATGACTCAATTTGGTAAACCACGAGTTTACCATAAAAATGAGCGTTAATTTTTTTTTTCAAAGTACAAACCAAATTTTCTATTTTTACCAAAATTAAATTTTTAAATTTGGTAAGAATTTTTTTTTTCAGTTATCTTATCCTGATGCGGTGTAACCAATCCTGCTCCCCAAATTTCATTCGAAAGTTTTACTGTAAAACCATTTTTTTTAACAACATCGAATTATTGCAGAGAAAACTACTTACAGAAAATAGAATTACAGGTAGGAGATCTGAAAATTTATATAAAAAATTTAAACCCATAATCAAACTCCAAATTTTACGAGTTTGGAAGATTTAAATTTAAATGCTATAAAACTATGTGTTTTTATTTGATTTAAAAGCTTAGCTTTTATATAAATAAACCTTTACCTTTTAGTATTATTCTAATTACAACGTAAAAATCCCTGCTACAACCATTCAAAGAAGAATTAGAATTAAAACATGATGATCCGTTACAAATTTATTAAAATTAAAAGAAATGAGTTTGACAAATGCACAGAAGAAACACTTTTGAAAATTCGAAGGTAATATCATGTCGGAGATTTATTAATCTTTTACCATTATGAAACAAATAGTACATAGTATTTATTTTTCTACAAACTTTGTCGATATTGGGACATGAGTAATTTCCACAAAAGAAAGCTTATCTCATATATTAAAAGGTAATGTAACAAGTAAACAAATGAATCTTACGATCTACAAAGGTAACATTAGTTTTAGAAATACTTAGTAGAAAATTTTCGTTTGAAAACGCATTAACACTAATATAATCAACTATGTTGGTTATAAACGATAGTTGATCGATTAAACAAAAAGGAAATTCCCGCAAAATCCTCGAAAGACGCCATTTTTTTCCATTTTCGAAACGAACGACGCAGTGTTGCCATTCACAAACGCAGAAACTCTCCACTTCACGCATGAATTATGCCGGCATATACAGATTTCAACGAGCGCTATCACGCCATTCCACACTTAACCTGACGATTAATGGTGTTAATGATAAAACAAAATCGTGATTTGTTACCATTTGGGGCCTGGGATTTTGGAGAAATAAAAGAGGCGGGAAAATCTCGCGCCCGTAATGAATAAACATAAAACGAGTTAAACGAAACGGAAAATGCATGAAATGATGAAAATTACCCCATTTTTTTCACTCGATAAGCCCCTGAAATAGCATTCCAAAATCGATTGTTTGTCAGCAGGGTAGGATACTTACGATAAAGTACTGAGGATTTAATTAAAATTTTGCCGTCATCGATGTTATTTATAACAAGCAAACTCGAGTTGGGAGAGCTAGCAAAGGACGTTAATTTGAAACGCACTAGTGTTATATGGTTTGATATACGAAAAAAAGTGGAGAGTAATAGAATTCGTGGAAACTGTTGGGTGTTTTTCCGAGAAATTTATTAATCTCAAATTCCGTTCAAAAGGTAATGCAAATTTCGGTTAACAGTAATTTAGTAAAACGAGGAAAAAGATCAAATTCAATTTGCGTTTGGCGCATCGAATGGAATGATCCGTTAAGTTTAGAATCGTTGAATTCAATTAAATATGGATTATGCTCGCATGAAAACTGCAGTTAAGAGATATATGCTCTCGTAACTAGTAGAAACCGAAGGGATAGTGCAGATCTTCATTTCAAAATGTTTATAAAGAGCTATGTTAAATACCTTTTTAAAGAGGCCGAAAATCAAAGAAGAATTAAGTGGAGATACTTTTTTAGGAACTGTCGGTTAGGTTTAATTAAGGTTGAGAATAAAATTGAATCTACTAAATTTCAAGAGAGGAAAAATCTATTGAAAAAGAATTTCAAAAAAGTTTCAGTAAAATTCGTCAGTTTAAATGTCAGAGGTTATAAAAAGTTCAATTAATAGTTATTTGTGTGCACTTTTGATGAAAATTAGCAAATTTCTTACAAAACATAATTTAAAAAGGTTAAAGGAATTTTAAAGTTGAGGTCTGGTTTAAAGAAAACAAATGGAGAGGAAACAACTACCATAATCCTATACTTACTCTCATGCTGCATTCTAAAAAACCCTGTCAAACTAAGGCATGCAATTTATGAATTATCATAAATCTTCCTTTCAGTTTGAAAATTTTTTAAGATAAAACATCAGAAAAAAATTAAATTACCGTGAAGGTTTATAATGAATGCTCAAATTGCAGGCAAGAGCTTCCAATAAAAATCGTAATAAACAGAAAAAAGGTTCTCAACGCGTTAAATTAATTTTGAAAACATCTATCTATAATAAAAAAAGATCCATCATTAGAAAACAATGAAATTCCAAAACTTAAAAAAATAATATTCTAATTGATAAATTAATTACTTTTTCTCGTTTATAAAAAGAGAAAAACGATTTCAAACATAAAGAATCATTTTATATTTTTTCCTTCTTAAATTACTTGTTATCAAAAAAGCGAATAGAATTACCGGGAACGAAACATAGAAAGTCTGTTTTTCTCGTTAAGGGGGGATCTTCCAGCTGAAATGAGGATTTTATTTTCAATTTTTGTCTTATTAACTCGCTAAATCTCGGAGCTCTTTTATCAGTCTCAGCTCATTTCCCCGATAGTAATGGGTTTTCTTTTGTTGCGGGGGCATAAGACCTCGCGGAGTTTCCAACTTCGCAATCCTGTTAACACGCAACAAAAACTTTTCAGAAATCATTCCCGACGGACGAGGGATTCGGACCACTTCCGTAAAACCCTCTCTCCGAAGAAATTACGACAGAGCCCTTAAAATTACTGTATAACTTTCAACAAAACTTCTTTTGATTCCAACAGGAGAAGGAGAAGAAAACATCAAAATTCGGCAAACAAACGGAAAAGAACATGGCGGCGCTACCGCAAAAAAAAAGAACTCTCGGAAGAGGAGAGGTGATATAATTTCGGAAAAGTAACAAAAGAAGTTTGCGGCACAAACTTAAAAGATTTATCTCTGCGCTTTACAAAAAAAAAAAAAAGTTGGGAATGCTCTTGCCCCAACTGATGGAAGAAGACTTATTCCGAGCTGACGACGAAAACAATAGAAAGGGAATCGGGGGCATTTCCGCACGTATAAAACAGAAACGGGATAAAAAAAAGGAGATTCTGGTGAAACAGCAAAGAAAACTGGAGAAGAAAGTGAACAATCGCGAGTTCCTTCTCGGACAGGATTCGGGAGGAAATCCCAAGAATTTTCCGGGAGAAATAATGGAATGTTGGAGCTGTCCCGGGGATTTTTTTTGGGAAGGCGATAATTTAGCGGCGGGGCAGAATTTAAATCCGGAGAAAACCAAGACGTATACACGGGAATAATGGATTTCGCGCGGAATGTTTCTGGAGGGGACTTTATTTCGTGGGAAAAATGTCGATGCAGATGCTGCGATGAATGAAACGTTTCTTTAATGGAAAATATTAATATTTGGAATGACGTTTTACTGTTTTTGTGATGTTTTTAAAGGGTGTAAAAGTATGGAATCGCAGTACAATCATCAATGCTTTGCCGTTATTCTCATTGGTAACGGACATTTTAGGAATTCTTAAATACAATATAAATTGATAAATCGAATTAGGAGAAGAATCTGTGCTTTTGAAAGGTAAGTACTAAAACGAAATTCTAAATGTAAAAGTTTTATTATTTAGATAATAAATTAGTTTAATTAAATTTAGTTTGGTTTTGCTTATTTTTGCTGAGGAAAAGCAACTCAACCCTTGTAGGTCTTAGGTAACATAACACATTTTTGTGTTATATCCAGTCAATTCAGTTCTATGGAAATTTATTGTATTTAAAATATGAAATTCATACAACACCATGGAAACTTCATATTTTACCCAGCAAAAAAAGCCTGATGACCAACACCTTTATCTTGAAAAGTAGGGGTACTTAAATCTTTATACATAATCCACGGGAAATACCATATCTATGACATGACTAAAACCGACGTGTGTTCGAATCATCACTCAAAAACAACTTAATAGTTTTCAAAACATTATTAAACGTGAGGAATTAATTTTTAATACAAGGCTCAATCTTTCTCAAATGAGAGACACGAGACGACACCCCGAAAATACCTCTCAATCAATCGGTCAGCGCTCCCCGACGGTCAACTCCCGACAAGATCGTGAACAAAACCAAAATTCCAATATCAATACCGGCACATACAGTCAGTCCACAGCTCACTTTTCCAAAAACCCCTTACACATATACACACGCAACTTCATCAGTAGCCTTCGTTTCTCTCCCGAATCCTTCCGGAAAACTCCGAGCCGGCACGCGATCCGGTAAATCTCCAGTCGGCAGCCGATCGTGAGAGCTCGGACTCAACACGCCATTTAAATATTTCGGCAATCACGGCGGGTGCGTGACCGCTCGGTTCTGGGGTTATGGCCAAAACCTCCATCCCCGGCCGGCCGGTGGCGTGGAAAATGACTTGGAGAGAGATAGTGGAATTTGGTGTTTGGGGGAGAGAGTGCATGTTTTTAAAATAGTTTTAAAGTTCCTTAATTATTGATTTATATGACTTTCTCGACGCGTTTTGTCCGTGATTTTTAGTGGATAAGTCGTATTGAATTATAAACTACAAAAAAAGTAGCTCTACCGAATATGCCAAATAAATGAATTCCATTTTATGAAACGTTTAAAAAAACCAAGTAGTAAACCCCCTCAATTATAAATCTTATCATTTATAAAAATAATTTACACAATGAAAAAAAATTATAATGGTAATTAAAAACCTCTTTTATAATATTAAAAAAAAGGAGAATAAATATTTTTATGAAAAATTTATAATTATCTCATCATAATCCTCCATTCCATTATGATAAATGAACTTCGTGAGTTACTAAAAGTAAAAGTGAGTTTCAAAATACTTTTCTCAGCCCTAACCGCTTTGATGGGTTTAGAAATAAAAGTTACCAAGTTCATAAGACAAAATTAAACCAAGCATGAAGCGTTTCTAAAAAAGAAAGAGCGTTCCGTTTTTTAAACACGTATAGGCTTATCTATCATTATTACGGTATATTTCACCTTATCATTCCTCAACATATCAGTAAATTTGTTTGCCTGAACTGTTTGCTACTCGTGCTCTAGTGTCTAGTGTCATACCATATTTCCCCCCAAAATCCACACAAAATAAACCCTCCCTTATTCGGCAAAAAAAAAAAAGTTTCCGAAGAACCTTCTCGAAGCACGAAAAATAGAGAGGCTACGATAATATTTTATATCCAACCCTCCTCGTCCATCCTTCGGCCATCCGAGATTGAAGCCCGCATTTTTCACAGGGGGGGCAAAGAAGCAAAATACAGGATAAATATCGACCTCAAAATATATCCTCCTCCGCGCCTCACGTTCCTGGCCCACAGGAAATCCCTCCACTGTCAGCCCTTCTTTGCATTCAGAGCGGCCCCGTAGAAATCCAGAACTTTTCCTTCCACCATTGTCTTTTTTGTCACTTCTCACGTATAGAGAGAAATGTATTTTCCCCAACTTAAAAGTCCAGGCACTTTATTTTACCCGGATACAGCAGCGCGAGATATCAGAAATCCAGGTTCGGGATGGAAAAGGGACCCCCAAGAATTCTTCTTCCTCCCCCCTGTCCAGTGATTTGGTGCTAAGACCTTAGAGTCGAAAAGTGGGTTATTCCATTTCCCACACCCGAGGGTCAGGGGATCTTAAATCTTCGGCAAGAATTCGAAACTCGGACTCGAGGAATATCTCTCGCACGTGAACGATTTCCCACAGGCTTTTTAAAAGTGAGGTGTCAGTTGGGATTCGGTTTTTCCCGGACCGTAAGGCTGGAATAAATATGTATCGTGATTCGGTTTCGGAGCCATGAAATCCTTAGTGGGTCCAAGAAGTTGGCGTCACTTTCACCTGTGAGATCATTCCGTGCTGGCCCTTGCCGAATGGGAACCAATTTGGTTTTATCCGCTTCAGTGGTTTCTTCTGTTGCCTCGAGCTTCGGAGGAATCGTGAGTTTTTTTTTTATTTCCGAAGTTTTCCAGAGAAGTTGGCCATTAGTTAGGCTCTCTTCTGGAAACTCTCTTTGCTGATGTTTGGATGGGGTTTATTTTCTTGTGCTGGTTCTTTCTGGGTTGTTTGAATGTACACAGAGTGATTTATTTTCGTTTGGGAAAGGTGCTTTGGATTTAAATGAGTTTCTTGTATTCAATTTACTGTCCCTCACTCGTCTTTTTAAACTTGTTTAGCACTTTACCCGCAGTAAGCATAGTTTCTTTTATTGAAACAAAGATGATAAAAAGAAATTTTTGAATCCACTAACAAACTTAATGCACTAAAATGGTTCCTCGTAAGATTAATTCGGACTCCACGATTTTATTTTCTTACGACGCTACCAGCCTAGTTGGGAAAAGGTAGATTTCTGGGAAGCTTCGGGTGATTTGTTTTTAAAAGAAAAGGTCTAAGACGCGAAGGAAACAAGAAACTTACAGCTGAAACTATGGTCCTAAATAAAGTAGGATAATCACGTATTGAATTTTGTCGGCTCATATAGAAGGGATAAGTAGAGGGAACCTATCTCTTTCTTTATAGTGCTTAGTGGTCGTAGATAAATATGAAAATAAATATGAGCGCAAAACCAACCAACCATCTTCATTAATTCTTGGTTGCTTTCAAGACACCACTATTTACTTCTTAATGTCAATTCAAATCATTATAAAGAAAACATTGTTGAACAGTCCCATACCATATTTTGACATGAAGAATAATAGTATTTTTAAACTACATAACTTTATCTTTACTTTTTTCTTTACTATTATATAGCCTTTCATATAAATAAGTTGATCTGTATGATACTTATCATAAACCACCTTGACGACCTACATTCCGCCATAAACCAAATCCCCGCCGTTTCATTTTGCAGAACAAGCTCTTCCCCCAACCATCTCCATATTAAACCCCCAACATCCTTTCCCCACATGTCCCAACATCCATGTTGTCCCCCGCAATCCCTTCCTTCTACAAAGACATCCATCCCCCCCGCTATGGCTCATTTCCAAAACTGCAATCCCCCTCTCTCCGCAGCAATTACAATCTCGATGACTTAAAATTACAAATTAAAGCGAATGCCCGCCATGCAAATGACCTACCATCGGCATTCCCTCCCGTAATCACTGCCTCCCATGGATTTCCGTTGCGAGAGAGAGAGATATACACTAGCTGTAATAGTTAAGCCCCTCATGAATAGCTGAGGAATCAAGATTGTCTCTCTCTACTGCTAATGAGGAAGAGGGTGGATTGTAGCTGTGTTGTATAGTTTCCCCCGATATCTCTCCCTCTCCGAGGATTGTTTGCCGTTTAATAAGCTGTCGTTAGTTTTCGATTTCTTAATTGCGGCTAATTGCGCACAGGTGAAGTTTCGGACGGCTTAATATTTTGGGTGACGGCCAAGTGCGTTCGGAGGAAACTAACGTTTTGGGGTGTTTCCTTTAATGAAAATATGCCAAGTAAGAATCGAAAGAATTATTCCTGACGCTATGTTTGGTTACGAGTCTATGAATTGGTATCTTTGAGCTGTTTCGGTTTCTTAATTAACTTCCATCAACCCATCTTTGCAAGATGCTGGTTTCTGAGGTTTCGTTTGGTTCATTTGAAGTTTTTTGGAAGACGGGCAACTTTAGTATATTACGATGATTCTAAGGTAAATTTTAGACATGTATAAAAAAAGTGAGGTGACTATTGAATTGAACTCGATTAAAACTTGTTTAAACACTCAAAGAACCTGTGTACTATGGGGGAAGTACTCTTCTCGGTGGATACCAACCAGCAACTACAGCACTTTATGCTATAGTCTGGCACCATAAAGCTCCCGAAAGTAACCAGTCAACCAAGGAACAACTTTGAATATTTTCATTCAATAGATTCATGAAAGTGCTCAAGCTACTTGACCTCTGGAAATGACGTTTGAAAATGTCTTAAGATATCTGGGGTTAAAGTACTTTTACGACTCACAACTTTTAGATATCAATTTAAGGCATGCATATACATAATCCCCTTAATTTTATCACTGTATCTTATCCGTTTCTATCCACCCTATCATTCCCCCACAATGGGTTCTCCAAGTAACTTCACCACTTCTTCCACTAAAGATACCACTATTGTAATCCTCTTATTACATTTCTCAATAACTACAAGTAACTAGAAGCACAAAACTAGCACAAACATCGTATTGGTATCCGCCGGCCCTCCCACTCAGTTTCTTTGGACAAGATTTATGATTCCGACTCCAGAAACCAACAACCGATATCCCAAAAACATCAATAAACACCCGGTGATTAATTGCAAGTGGATTCGCTTACATTTGCCGGCCATCGATTTTGCATTTGCCGCCGCACTACTACAAAAGCCAACGAGACGCTCGGCCATAAGCCTCCACGACGATCGATGCATTCGTTACAACACGGACTCTCCAATTGATTCGCAGTATAAAATAATATATAGGGCACAAAACCCGAAAGCAGGATTCATTGCCGCTTTATTCACAACGCGGGGGAAAAGAGCCTGGCTAATCCATCACTATCACGCCGCCCTCTTTCCTATTTTTTGGCTCACTCTTTCTTTCTTATGGGCATTGTCTTGGACCGAGAATGACCTGCGTCTATGGGGCTTTACAGCGCGTCACATATATCGCTGAATAAATAGGAGAGGGAGGAAGGAATTCCTTCCTTCTTGATGGAGTCCGTTCCTTGTTCGTCCCAAGAAGGCAGGGCATCGTTTAGAAAATAACAAATTGAAAGGGAATGTGTATTTGTTTCAGTTTGTTGGCTTCTGGAAGCGTCCATTTGTTTTTTTTTTTCTGGAGGGGGGACGTTTTTCGACTGGACTGGAATTAATGCCGCTTTGTCTCTTGGATTTTTTTTCTTGTCCTTCCTTCGGAATGGAGTTTCTTTTCAGCCGAAATGAATGTTTGGTTTCTGAAGGGGACGTAACACATACGGATGAATTGTTCTGGGAAGAGTTTGGGCGACTGGTGTGGGTATGTTCGGGGAAAAAGGGAAGTATTTGTCCTGGGATTCGCAAATAAACTTTCATTAGGTTTTTTTTTTTTTGTGGAGCAGTTGCAATGTTTATGTGTTCTTTGTTGGCAACGTTTTTTATTGTCATCAGCTTCAATAGCTTTGTTGTTTAGAAAAGTAAGAGCGAGCTTTAAGAAAAGCTCGTTGTTCACAAGTCAAACATATTTTCTTGTATTATGATTAATTAGGAAATAATCTAAATTTATCATCCAAAGCTGGGAAACATTGCTCAAAAACCTACGTAATGTGCCTTTCATTTTTCGTATTCCCAACAATTTTTTCTCACGAGTATTATAATTTTAACGTTTTCAAATTTGAAATAAATAAGCCTTTTATGTGAATATTTTAAAACAAAATAGCAGCAAAGAAGTATTAATATTGTATATATATTTAAAAATCCACTCAGCTTCTGATCTACCTTAATAGTTTTTTTAATTCATTAATTTGATAAAATATTTATAATGAAAGTAATTCTTCATAAAACTTTAACCTATCTAAAAAATATGTATTTTACACCGTTGATTTCTTTCTTATAAAAGCTTATAAATGGTTAGAATGTTTATTATCTCTGATAAACTAATTAAAAAACTTTTTTCACGTTGTTGAGAAAATGATTGTTCCATTAAGCACTTATTTTATTCTCTAAACTTTCATAAAATATTTTCTTTCAAGTGGATATTAACACAAAATATTTACAAACTAATCCTGCAAGATTTTGAGCTCAAAAAAATTTTATATTAAAACATGTTAACAGACAAAAAATATTTCCATTATATTTTGTGTTTATCCCTAGAAGTTTATCACGAAAGTAATTAACCAAACAAACAAATTAAATAAATCCCAATTCATCAAACATCTCCAAATTAAAAAAAAAAACATGATTCCGCAGGCTTACGTATTTTCACACTCATCACAAAAAAACAAACAAAATCTAATCCAAACCAACAAACAACCCAACGCCTTTAAAAACATCCATTGAAAAACGCGTTTCAAAACCCGCTAACAAAACACAACAAAAAAACCCACGACACAGCAGTTTCTTTATCCCACTATAAAAAAGTTACGGGTGCAATTACAGTGACAATTAGCTCTACCAAAACCCATTAACACCCGGTTCTGGCAACAAATCACGGCGCTTCCCCCTAGCGGCGTCAGAGGACAATTACGAAGAGAAGTCTTATCTTTATCATCTCCGTAATCATATGTGGCACGGCTATCATTGGCAGGGAGTCCCGTTTTTTGGAACGAGTTTAATCTCATCCAGGGTCCTAATTGGACACGGTGTTTCGCATTTTTCAAGAGCGTCTCGCAAATTCATTTAAGGTTTCCTCACGGAGCGGGATATTCCAGGTAATAATCATAAGGATTACGAACGGGAGACATTTATACTCGATTAATGATTTTTAGTGGCCACTTTGAGGGAGATCGGCCTCGAGGACTTGGGAGGAGATCGAATGGAGGATGAAGGTTTGTGAAGGATGATATAGGAATAGCTATTTGCTAAATAAAAAACAATTTTAAATGAAACCTTTCTTGCACCGTCAGGGTAAAGAAGTATCTAGATTCAGGGTAAAGAAGTATCTAGATTTTCAGTCTAAATTTGGCAGGTCTTTTTTAGAGTAAATACAAAAAATCTAAAATTGGCAAAATGTTATTTTTTTAAAGCACTATTTACATTTTAAACAAACAAATTAATATTTATTTGTGGTAATTTAAAAAAAAAATCCAAATTTGAACGAGATTTTTTTTTGCAGATTTCTTCTATTTAGCATCCTGCAAAAATACAAAGCTGAGTTCGTACAGGGTTAGGTACTAACTGCAGTTAAATATTGTTTTTTAAACAATATTTTGAAAAAGACTGACATTGGACTGATTTACAATCAATTGTTTAGAATTTTTTTTGTTCAACTTATTTTACTAAAGATTGCAGCTTTTCTCTACATGATAAAGTGCAATTAAATCATGTTTAAACACATATTAAAATTGCATTGGACGAGAATATAAAATTCCTCAGTCTCCAAAGGATTATTTTGGTGTTTCTCCAATAAAGTATCTTTTACTTTCAAGTTATAATTGCAAAAATTATTCATGCCAATTTTGTTCACAGCAACAATTGAACTTTTAAAATTAAAAATAAATGTCTATATTTGTTTTTGGCAATAACATAACTTAATTACAGATTAACTAATTAAAGATTAACTAAATTAAATTACAGATTGCATGATTACTCTTACAAAAGATACGTATTTTAATGAATTCATTAAAATCAGTCAAGTTGTGGAAATTATGAAAGCGGTGTATTAAAATAACTGTCATTAAAAATGCACCATTGAAGTTACTTGGTTTAAATAGCATTTTAAATAATTTCATATTCATAATAGTTTTTTTTTAGGTTCTGAAATAGTTTGGAGGGTATGAATGTAAACCGGAGCTAAAGTAATTTTAAATGTATAGAAACAAGAGTGTGAAAGCCTTTTCTTTCCACATCAAGCGTAAAAGACTATATTTTTGAAGTGGCGCTCCAAAAAGTTACGCCCCGCTCATTGCGAGCAAACTAAACTAATTTCGTAAGAACCACCTCATGAAAAACATCACGGCCGAAAGCTCCTCTTAATAAATTAAGTCACCTGTTCCCCTCATTTTCCAAGCTGAAAATAGATGTCAAAAACCTCCAGACCGTTTGTGCACGGCTGGAAGAATATTTCTCTAAGCACCGCTTGAAGCGAACGAAAGAGAAAAAAATAGCAGAAAAAGGAACGAGAAAGGGAAACGGGGGGAATTTCAAAAGAATTTCACTTCGCAGGTTGTGTTTCGCCGCTCGCTCGATTTTTTGGATCTTCTAATTTTCATAACTCGAGAAAAGAGAAAAATGAAAAAGAGCGAAAAAGGAAGAAAAAAAACCTTTTCATACACCTTTGTAAATTATGACTTATTCATTCACCCGACCTTCGAAAATTAAGAGCGCCTAAAAAAAAAAAACCGGCGCTCGGCTCTTTTGAAGTGAAATTAAGATATTTTCGCATATACGAGCACTTCTGAGAGAGAAAGGTCGAGAGCACGGAGAAAAAAGGGGGATGCATTCCCTTATAGAAAAGAACTTTTTTTCCCTAACGAAAAAGAAACAATATTGAGTCGTGCTTTCTCATTCGACTTTTTCTGATTCGAAAACATACAAAGAGCTCGAGCATTACCCACCCCTTTTCTAGATTAGAAAACTCCCACGAATGAAGATTTTAAAATAAATAAGGGGATAAAGACGGGCTGCTGAAAAAAAAATTGAAGTCGAGATTACTCCGTTTCCATTAGTTCATTCACTAGTCCTGGAGATTTTTAATGAAAAACGGGATTATTTTTATACAGTTTCAGTCGTAATTAGAAAGGATATGCGAGTGCTCATGCTCGTAAATATAAATCAGCAGGAGAGAGGTATTGAGAACAGAGTTCAAATTATGATGTGAGAGGCATGAAGCTTGATTAAAAAGGGATCCTATATACTTATAAGGCTACTTGTTTTCGAAATGCTGAAAGCTTTAATTTTCCGTGCGAGTTACAAAACAAAAATTAGGCGGGTGAAACTGCATAGTTATAAATTTTCAAAAGACTAGAAAGATAATTATTTCAGTTTTACAAGGCTCTTAATCTGGGTTTTTCAAAGAGAAGATTCATTGCAGTTTTTCTGTTTAGTCTTTTACTAGTACAACATTTTCTTTGTGAGTGAAGAAATATATCTGGCAGACGATGAAGCTATGTATTCTCACTAATTTTCATCCCACACATGAATTCAGAATTTGAACTTACTGTGAGGATAGAGGATAGAAAGAACAGGATGGCCCAACATTTTTATACGCTCGTACGAAGGTGAAGAAAAGGAAAACAATGATCCTTACCTAAAAGAGAAAAAAAAAACTATGAGATGCGGAATGTTGAAGACTCAATAAAACTATAATAATACATACATTATATGTTACTTTAGTAAAAAATGTACACACGACATTTTTTCCTACAGATTTATTTTCTTTCACCTCTTAAGTTTTAAAGAAAAACTTAATTTCATAATTTCAACAAGAAATGTCTTAGAGTTGAACTTAGTTTAGAATAAACCACAAACTTTTCTTTTAATTTTTTTTTAAATTAAAAAAATATGGGTATACCCACATTAATATAAATAATAATTCAATTAATATATTAATTTAATAAAATTATTTTACCTTTTTATAAATAAACTAATAAATTTATTTCTATTCTTGATATTCATCTTCTAAAATGTCAGTATTTTTCATGCCGGAAATAATTATCTAATTGTTTTGACACTTTTGTAGGTACTTATTGTGTACCTAGCGAACAATTAAAAAATTTATGTACAAATTTTATAATTCGTCACTTTTTTTTTAAATAAGAATTCTTTTTAACCACGTCAAAGGCATAATCACAAGATACGCTAATCGTCTCCGAAATACATTGCTGAGTAATGAATTTCAATTAAATACACTACTAGAGTATTATGTTTCAAAACTATTTATTTTAATGTCTTCTTATACAAATCCACGGAACCAAAACTAAACCCATTAATCAGAAGAAACTTCAGGTTGGCGGTAATTAAGTCTAGAAACCATCAGTATCAGAAATGACGATTGTAAATCGTCATAAAGGTCTGATGTCAGACAAAAAGTAATTAATCGAATCCATTCAGACGACAAAAAAAAACACGTATAACATGTAGATTTCCTACTCTTGCGCAACATTTAAATGGCATAATTTCAGTCGCGACTACATTAAGGATCCGAGGTATCTGATTGGATATCGAACATCATTTCTTCCCCTTATTGGGCGAACTGGTTACGAATATCATTAAATGGTAAGCATATTTAATGATGGCATTACATCTAATGGAAATTTGCATAACAATTATTATAGTCTTAAGGGTGTTTTCCCCTGTGTTTTGAAATAGTCCAATTGGAATGCTTAGTTGAAATTTTCGTCACGTACGTTCGTGCTTGCTATTGGATAGGTAGTAATTAAAGTTATGCCAAGAAAATGTGGAGGTTCTTTTTTTATTATTCGCAAGGAAATCTTAATTGCGTGTAATTAAAATCAGTTAGTATGAAAGGATAATACGAGGCACATTATATGTATCTAATCAATCAAGCTACTTTATAGCTTTATGCAGTTTTGTGAATTTTAAAAGGAGTTCGGAGGGGGTTTTTGAATAGCGTTCGATCAGATGATAAAGGCAAGAAAAATTATTAAGTGGGATAAATTTAAAGGCAAAAATATTAAAGAATGAAAAATTACACACAATTTTTAATTTTATAAGAATTAATGAATCGCACGTACATTTTTACAAACTAGAATCAGATGAAAATTTATGTGTTTGTCAAAGCATTTACGCATCTTTATTTTTCAATTTTCTTTATTCTTTATAACAATTAAGATACATAAGTATTTAAGTTAAGCAGTATAAAGCATTTTTACAATAAGGATAACATGGTTGCAAAAATGCTATGGAGATACTATTCATATAATCTAAATAAATAGGATAACTAAATATAATTTCCATATAAAAAAGTTTAAATTATACTATTTATTGAATCATACAACTATTACGCCACAAAACAACTTAAGGAGGGTTTCAATAAATTAATTTGATATTATTATTCTTTTAAACATTAAGAGAAATGGTTTTCGAAAGCAAGTTAATAAAATATCTTCAAAGTGAACTAGGCTAAAAAAAAAATCGTTCTTATGACAATGCATATTGCATGTTTTTCTCCTTTCTTAGCAGTCCCAGCAAGACTTTAAACAAAGACAGTGCGCCTTCATGCGCATTAAATACTCCAGGGTTTAAAACAGGAAGGAAAACTGCTGATGTCACAAAAAAAAAACCCAGAAAGTTATTCCCGCAGAAAGATTCTTACTCCAAATCCTACAGAGCAAACTCACAAAGAGTCTCCGAGAAAGGAGGAGAAAAAAAAAGACTCAGAATCAAAGTACAACACATAACAACGTAACTCGGACAAGGCCTCGAAATAATCCAGCGGAAACAATACTAATAAGTAACCGCGAAAAGTGAAAAAGCGGCGCACATCTTTTTCCGGGCGCGTGCAAAAAGCCGGTAAGAGAAGCCATAAAAATATAAAAGCGCCTCCACTTTTCCCGAAATCTCCGCCGCCGTTCGTGACGTAATCCCGTTGCCATGGTGACGGTTGCCAGGGGCAACGGGCGCCCATAAACAAAGCGGCGGCCGCGGAAAAACTCATTTCGTCGAAAGCCGCGCTTATGAATATGAGACTTGAATAATGCAAACGGCGGGTCGGGGTAAAACGCACGGGGTTTGCCCCTTTCTGTTCAGAAATAATAAAAAAGGGAAGACAGAGAGAGAGAGAGAGAAGAATTACGTCCGGGTCGAAATAACGCGACGTACATACGCGAAAACAGAGATTGTCTTAACACAGATTTATGAGGTGTCGCCGGTTTTTGCGGCGGAAATTTTCTGGGATTCCCGTAATGCTTTGGAAGGCAAAAGATGGGTTTGGAGGGCTCATTTATTTGGTTACACCCGTCAAAAGTAGTCAAAAGAGGTGCCCTTTTATTCAGGGCAAGAGGATTCCAATGCTATTGTATGCACTCATATGTTTTTAATATTTTAAGTGACTTTTAAAAATTCAGCACCTTCTATATTTTTAATATTAAATTTCAAGACTTTTTCCACGTCTTTTTATGTTAATTTTGAAAAGAAATAACTAAGCAAATGCATAGCCATCCGGAGCAAATTTCGTTGAGAACTTGGTAGTTGAAGATATTTTGAATAAATATTTTTCTTCTTTTATTCTTTTATCAATGAGTCCCTTTCCAGGTTCGGCCAAATTATAACTCCACAAAAATTCCAGTTTTTCCTGACATAAACTTACTCAAGGAATTCCTAGATATAGTTTTCTATATTTTACCCCAAATGTTGTGCATAATTAAGTCAGCATAAATATCAAATTTAAGGTACATATTCTTAAAAATATAAAACACCAAATTTTTAATATAACCTACACTTGTTTAAGAAACCCAGCAAGTATTCCCTTTTGTGTTGGTCTAGAAGGCTTCTTATCAATAATATCATCCATAACTTCGGGGGATAAAACGTAAAACATAAAGGATTGATAAAAATAGGATGAGATTTACCGTTTAATCTTTAAAAATCTTGAATTAGATAAATCAACGGTACACACTAATAACCTTCTCACAAGCAATAATTTGAATAAAGGTTTCAATATAATGAAAGGGGGTACATGGCTTGTGTTCATGGAGAAAACATCTGATGAGTGTTTGTCAATCACAGTTTAAATATTAATCAGCAATAATTCATTACATCCCAAATGCTTTGAAACTAACGCGAATTGCATCTAATATCATAGCCAACCAGACAGAAAAATTCTTCAGTCCCTATTCCCTAAACACCATAATACATTGCCCCCTCCAAAAAAAAGGGGGCTATTACGAATTTTCGTATGCCGGACCGCCATAACTCACGTCCCAACCGTCAACATATACCCCCAAAAATTCCATCCGGGGGCCATTCAACCCGTATAAGAACACAAGCCATCCAATCTCGCAGCTTTCTCGGTAGGGGCCATCGAATTAATTCCGGCCGTTTCGGGCGACATCTGTCCCCCAGCAAACAACCCGCCATAAAGGCAGGCGGCAATATCGCACGGGTCGATACTTTTATAACCTCGCGACACGGCGTCGAAGGGCCATTTGTAGCCGGAATCGAAAACCATTCGTCATCGGCCTCTTTTCGACGGCTTTTATTAATAATCCCGCCGCCTTATTCACCTAGTCGGAAGACGCCGTTTGTCTTATTCACCTAGTCGGAAGATATGCCGTTGTTGTTTGTGTTCGGTGAATAATTGACTTTTGTTATATAGGGATTGTTTGTTTGTATCAGAGAATGGAACCTCTTTTATGGGATGTCGTGAAATAGTCCGAATATGTCATCGGGTTTGTTCAGAGAGAGAACGACGTGGGGGCGTTGGCATTTAAGTTGTGGAATAAAAAGAAAGGGGAGGGTAAAAATGGAAGGGGTATAAATATTGTTCAAGGATAGTTTAGAACTTATTTTTATGATCACATCCATCAATTTGCACCGTTAAGATGAAATAAACGAGGGCAGAATCTTAAGAAAGATGCATTCTGCCGCAATATTTCTAGAGAAGGGAAAGAAAATCAAAAAATAATTTCATTATCTAGATTATGATGAATTTGAAGGGGGTTTAGATGGAAATAAGCATAATATATAGTAAGAGAGGGAGGGGAAAAGCCAAAGAAATGAGGGAAAAATAATGTAATAAGTAAATAAGAAAAGATGTAAGAAGAGATGTAAATAAGAAAAAGGAGGATAAAGAAAAGAGAAAGAAACGGAGGGGTTCGGAGAGGGATAGAGATAACTAGGAAAAAAAATTACTTAATTAAAAATACTTATTTTTATATAGTATTTACGTCTATATTCTAAGGTATTAAATTTGGGATTAAAATGTGGATGAGGTTATCTCGTTAATTATAGACAATTAACTTAATAATTAAATTTAACTAAATTTGAAATACGTCCTTTCGAAAACATTTCATTTCTCCCAAATATAAAAAGATGCTAATTAGTTTTCTTTTAGAATTTATCCATTTTTAGGAAGAAATAAACAAAACAAAGTATGAATAAATAACAGTAAATCTGTCATAATAACCGTTTACCTGTAAGTTGAAAAGCAGTAATACATACGCGGTAGAAAATACGCTGCATATACATCATGTTGAAAAATAAAAACTCACTGCATCTATAAATTATTAAATAAAATCTCAGCTAATGGTATTTTAATTATCCATTTAACTTCATGGAAATTTACGAAAAGTAATTTGGAAAAACCTTTATCCCTCTTCCCTTTTTCCCTCGGTATATTCCATTTAAAATTATTGCGGAGCGACAAATACTTAATGCAACAATTTATTTCTTGACGTTTTCATTATCAGGCACCCTATTAAATCGAACCACGGAGAGGGGGGAAAAAAGCGGCAAAATTAATAGCGGTGTGTAGTGAGGGAGCAAAAAAGCGCAAAAACCGGAGCATGACTAATTCGGGAGAGAGTTAATGGGACACGTTAATATTACTTTTCCTTAATTCGAAAACATTCTCCCAAAATGTAGAAAATATTAACGCGAAAAAGATAAAAATTGATAAAGAAAAACAAAAAGAAAGTGGACTCGTTCTATTTTCGGCCCCCGATTTCTAATTGGCGCTAAAATATCCCTTTCAAAGAGTTTCGATTTTTGTTCTTTTTTAAAATGGCGGAATAATAACAACCGCGAGTTACTGCGAGGGATCCTGCAGTCAGTACCCACTAATTAAAGTAATAGCCTCTTCTAAGTATTTAATTAGCAGAACCTAATGATGACGTATGGTTCTCGGGCCGTCCAATTAAATGCAAATGCTCCCCCGCCTCCTACCCTTCGCGCGCGGAAGTCCTACCTGAGCAAACGATTCATTGCAAACGATTGTCTGAAAACGAAACGAAGTGAAGAGGGGAAGGAGAGGGAAAAAGAGGGAATTATAAATATTCAGCGCTCTTACGCCGCCGATGCGCGAAGAAAGTTTATAAAGGGCGCACACTGGCTTCTGGAAAAGCGCGATTCTTCACTTTAATTGCGAGTTAAAGGGTTCCACGGGGTTATTACGAGAGTTTCTCTTAATTAAAATGACTTCGCAATTAAAGTTCGAGGATTCACGTTCGGAATTTCGAAAGGGGATGGCTCAAAAATTAATTTCGTATAAAAAATTTTTTTTTTGCACCTATGTCGCGATTTTAATTACAGTTATTTGAGTAATTAATCAAAGGTGAATGAGCTTTTTTTTTCTGTCGGCAACTTTTGTGATGAGTTTTTTTTTTTAATGGCGACGAGAAGAAGGGAATTGCTTCTTCAGCCCGTTTTATTAGAAAGTCGAAAGCTTTCAGCCTGAATTGGAGTTTAATCCACTAAAAAACCCGGGGAGAATGAGACTTTTCTGTCTCCCAGCCTTAATTAAAAGACTCGCAAATGGCAGTTGATGTGGATTTAGGGGGATCCAATTTAGAGCCATTAGGGACTTAAAATTGAGATAAAAAGTCATTGTAGTTTTTCAAAAAGGTTTGCTTTTCTCTGCATGATTTTTTCATCAATTTTTAGGCAGTATTGAGAATAGTTGGTGAGCCTGTTTTTTAAGAAGCACTGTTGACCATTAAAACATTGAATAAATGCAATATTTATCTTTTAGGAAAGAAGAAAAAATATATTGGGATATTTCTCTTCTCTTGAGAGCATTCGAATACAAGCTTAAAGTTTTTTTACTTTAATATGGCGCTTTAATATGAATTTTTTTAAATATTATCACGCGTTCTTGGAGATGGCTGGGCATTAAAAAGATGCTTAACCATCTGTGAGCAGCATCAAAAACATTGTACCAGTGCTTATATTTATAGTTTACTTTGTTTCGTATTTAAATGGTTCAAATTCAAATATAGTTTCGTAGTAAAACACTCAAAAAGAATCATATATATAACAAAAAAATTAAGTATGAATTAATTTGCAAAGACCTTATCTGTATTACCTCCTCAAACTGTACCTACACCCTGGCTCAGGGAAACTCTGTTATGCCAACTTATTTCTTATTGTTAAGAAATATCCTTTACACATACCACAGATAACTCGATTGTCTAAAATTCGAAGATTTATTTATATTGCTTCTTTGAACTTTATGTTAATTAAAATTATATTTTATACTTTTTTTCAACAAATTTGGATACCTAGTCCTTACAGCTATGAATTACCAAAGTTGCAAACGTGATTGCAAAATGTTATAGCTTTTGTTATGAAAGGGTGGCACCAAACATTACTTTTTCCTTTACTAAGAACTTAATTCCTGTCAAGGGAGAAAAATCAAAATGACTCTTCAAGACCTACTTAGAGTTGATGATTGCTGTGTACCAAAATAAAGATGAGGTAAAGGGACACATAAGAAAAGTAGATATATCGAACAAATCATTAAGTCCAACACATAATATTACAAGTTTACCTACACACTTCAAAAGTTGAAAAAATTTCGGACTTAATTCATCAAAAATAAAAGATCCAAACCAGCATATTCAAATGACACGAATCAGTAGCGTAAAATTTTTATTTACACACCACATCAAAACCCGACTTCAAATTATTCAACCTACGGACCAATCTGCAAGAACTTCCCAAAACACAAAAACAACCGTATGATGGACGCGTCCGCAAGGCTGCCTATCAAGCATGAAATTGCTCGGTTCCATCTTATGGGCCTCCTCATTTAAATTCCAAACCACGACATCTATCAACTGAGACACTTTCCCTGCATGATCGGCTGCATCCCCCCCCCCTCACAATAAATTCCGCCTCCCTGGTGCGCGACAAACCCAACCTAACCAGCGTAAAAACAGGCCTGTCAAGGCTTCTCGTCCAATCGAAACACGGGAAAAAATTCCTTCTTTTACAAGAGATACAACTCAACTCAACCACACCCTCGGTGAAGTCTGGTCATCGCGACTCCCTATAAATAAATAAATGAATGACAATGCACCTTGTTCAAGGTTGGACTGATGGTGTCATTTTACAGGTCGTTATTATTTACTAGTCCTAAACAATGCTGCGGGGCGTCTCCGTTGAGTAATAGGGGCGGGGCCAGAGACCTTGGCACGTTTAAAAAAACAGCAAAAGCCAATCAGATTGGAAAGTAATTGCACGCTTTGCATTGGGATGTATTGTTAATTTTTGGAGCTTTTTCTGGCTGCGAGACTACATATAATTTGGTACATACAACCTGCTCATTTCATTTCGACTCGAGAGAATTGTCTGATTGAGAGAGCGTGCATGGTAATTATTAGGACATTCGGAGGGTTTTTTTTCCCAGTGTTCGATGACGTGGTATCGAAGAGTTCTAATTATGTGCCATTGAAATTCGGAGGAAAAATCACGTAGGCTGGATAGAAGGATTGAAATTATAGAGAATAACTTCGCATTCCACGAACAAATATGTATTGGCAGTAGATATCAATCCATACGTGAAAATCATGATACATAAAAGTGTATCCAAAATCAGTTGAAATAAAAAAATTAAAATTTGATTAATGGTTTACATTAGAGTAACAAATAGCGACAGCAAAATTTCACTAATTAGTTCTATTCACCCTATTTAATAAAAAGGAAAAGTTCAGCATTTAAAAATTTAATTTTGAGGTAATACGCAGATCATAGAAGGTACGAAAATTATTAATGTAGGATAGAAGTGCTGTTGAAAAAAAATAAACAATTAACATTCCTCACTTTCACGAGACTCCTATACTGCCGTCCTTAGCAAGAAGGGCGTATCTCGGATTTTGGCGATTTTCAGGTTTTTGCATATCTAGAATCTTTGGAGTCTTCTGCACCTTATGATACCTCATTCATGTACCTATGGGTACGAAAAGGTACACAAAAACGCTAGTGGAAAAAGGGCGTAACCTTGAAATTTCTTGAAATCCTTAGGCGAAAAGTGCTTGTACTGAAAATCTTGATTTTCGGAGATGCGCCCTTCTTGCTAAGGACGGCAGCATAACATAGATATGATCTCACAAAGCTTAAAGGAGAAAAAAACATACGGATGCACCAAAAAACATCGGTGTGACGTCAAGATTTTACTGTGTGATGCCTTATTCATATGCAAATATCTTCAATCTCACGACCTAAGTAAACTTACAAATAGGGTCTGCTTGCCTTTTTCCACCACCAACCACCTTAAATAAACTCATCCCTCCCAAAACTACAGACGTTGACGCTATCCCATCTTCACTTTGACGATTCCATCTCATCCATCAAACGCACACTTTCCCAACATACCCTGCCAAACGATCTATCAAATCCTCAACCTAATTCCTTCCCAACTCCTCTTCTAGCAGATGGCCTTTCGCCACACTTCGGTCTATCTTAATCTCGTTACGCTCAGAAACACTGAAATTCATAGAATTTATAAATGTAAATATCCACTTCTTAATTTGTACCTCATTAGCAATTGACTAGTATATTTTTAAGAGTAAATTATAATGTTATAAAATTATTAATCAATAAATAACATTTAAAAATATTATCACTTTGCCCAAAATACGCTAATCCGGGGATTATTAATAATGCCCGGATTTATCACATTGTTCTTAACATATATAAGTAAGGGTCATTCCATGTCTAATCAACCAAACCTTTCTTAATTCCTTCTTAAAAATTGTATATTATTCATGGAGAGATACAATCTATTTTCCAATATGGAATTATTTAATTTTTTTTGAGAGGGGGTAGTTATATGTCAAATCTGCTATCTTTAATAAATCTACAGAAAAGATTGTTTAAGTAAATAAATGATGACCACCTTTATCCCACTAAAAGAAAAAGCAACTTTTTTACTTTAGATTGATATTCTATCATCTATCGTCTATACTATCTATATTCATAACAACTTAATTTCGTTTGAAAGTTGTAATACCCATTTTATAATTTCAGAAAACCACCTCTTTTAACTATTCCAAAACCGTACAAAGAAATCTTACATTAAAGCTTTATATTTATCAGGGTCCTTTTAGCTATAACAAATTACCCAATAACCTAACATCTAACTTCAATAAATTTTCTTTTAAATAAAGGGATCAGTATAATTTTTTACTAAATACAGATGCATTTTTTCTTAGTCATGTGTCTGATTGGGTCATTAATTTGTTTTTAACCAAATATATTTATATTTTTTTGCTGTCCATGCCACACATCATTTTGTATGAATGTATTTTTTGTAACATTTTAATTTTTCATATTTTTTCTCATTGCTTTTCTTTTATTTCTTATTTTATGTATTCATTTAAGTATAATTTTGGTTCACTTGGAAGGGCCAAGGCCCCTTAGTGAGCAATATGTATTTTTTACACTTTTTAGGTTTTAAAAATCCATGTATGGAGTACTACTCTAACCAAAATACATAAGGAACAGCACTTATTATCGGTGAGTAAATTATTTGGTTACCATAAACAGTTTTATGCTATGAAAAAATTTATTAAAAATTTTTAAAATTTGTTAAACACAAATTTTTAGTTAAGAAAAATAAGCGAAAAATTTAATAAAAATAAACTATGACAATTTCAAAAATAATTCGTGAATGAATTTTCTAATTTTCATTTAAATAAAAACATACTTGCAGTGAAACTCAAACAAATATTGGTTAGTAGTACATCATATATGGCCATTTTAACCTACGAAGTGGTATTAAAACTTTTAAAGTATAAATATAGTTCATCAAACCTTATACCACAAGCAAACCATTATGCTACTGATACATTTAGAACTTAGTTGCCATTTACCTAACTTACTGTTGATAATTTAAATCACTGCAGTTACTACGATTATTTTAACTTAATACTTTCATTTACCTGCAACATTGTTATACAGGCAAAACAACCTCCTTATTGAATAGAAAACCCCAAAAAAGCGCTCACCTTGCCAAATCCGAACTCCCTTCAGTCCGTCTGCCACCGCGATGGCGTAAAACAGTTATTAGTCGGCATTGACGAAAAGGGGCCCTGCGGTCCCAGCGCCGGGGTCACTTTGCGACACAGGGGCCTCTGTTATTAGCCGACCCGGGCTCCTCACCTGTCACTGCCCCGGCCCGTAATGAAGGGTCTCCGCTCAAAAATGCCCCAGCCTTGTTTATTACAGTTGGCGCACTTCCCCGGTGCCGAGAAACACGGGAAGAAGTAGGTTAGACGGCTCAGATCGGTATTACGGTTATTTAGTGGGGATTACGATCTTTATGGTACACTTTATTAAATTTGATGAGGGAGACCCACACGGAGATGCGATTGGGTTCTTGGGGTATCCATCATTTTTATCTGTTGCAGATTATGGAAAATGTGTTATTTTATATTTATATCCTATGCTGTAGTTCTTTATATTTGATGTATCTGGCACTATATACGTTTTTGATAATAAGTTTTATTGAAATTGATGAGGGTTTACATATAATCAGATATGTTTGGTTTCATCATCATTTTTAACGGTTGCAAATTATGGTGATTTTATGGGGGCGTATTTTTTACATTGTATTCATTATTATTATGAAAATATTTAAGATTTTGAATTTCAGATTTTATTCAATGCAAAAATCATGGCCAAGTGATTCGATGATAAAACATTGCATTTTACCGGCTTAATAATACCTAATGAATTATTTCAAGAAATATTTAGAAAACAAATTTAGAGTTTATGAGTGCGAAATGGCTATTGCTAGAAGTCTTATTTTCTATCAATATTCAGCAATAATAACCTATAAGACATGGTATTAGTTTGATTGCTTCAATAGTAATTAATTTTTTGAATATGAAACCAAAAAAAACCCCTATTAATTAAGAAACATATTATATATCCTTTTTAACAGCGTTTACTAATTATTTTCATGGTTATGAGAAGTACTACCTTAATAATCAATAAGTTCCCAAGCTCCCCATACATATATTAAATAGATTCAATGCAGCTTTTTAATACATTTTTAGGTAGGATTTGCATCTTGATAAAGTGAATATTAAAAATATGTGAGTAATATAGTTCCCAGCTCAGAACGGGGTCTGGGGGGAGTCTTCCCGTTGAAAAGTTTCGGAAATTTGACCCTAATATACAGCGTTTTAACTTGTTTTAGTACACCTAGTCCGAATTTCGGGGTGAGGGGCTTCCTTAGGCCCCCCTTATGTGTGCAATTTGTACCCCTGTGTGAAAATAAAGAGTGAGAGGAGAAATATGGGACAAGAAAGAGTGAGAAAAAAAGAAAAAAGATGTTAAAGAAATTGAGAGAGATGGAATGACAAAAACAGAGAATTGGAAAAATAGAGAGGAGAAAATGAGATAAAACGGATAACACTTATGAAGACTCGTTTTCGCGTGTTTTGTCAATTCAGTTAATGGCGAATGTGGTTATTTAAAACATTTACTTATCCCTAACTTAAAAAAAATAAGTGTAAATATACCTTTTCCCGACTTTACCTTATTCTCCTCGCAGACACTGAGATATTTGCAACCGACCTTCACACTCATCATCGCTATCCCTCCCATCACGGAAGCTGCGTATAAAATGTGTCCACCACAAGACGCGACAACCAAAGACACTGGGTTAACGCACACACAGAGAGAGAGCGCGTATTTCGGATGCCGTTCACGTATGATCGTCGGAACAAAACGCTAAAAATAATAATAAAAAAAAACGTAGGACGGTGATGCGCAGTGTTACAGATGATGACGGGTACTAATTAGGGTCGTCCGCTGCATTCACATATACATATAAAACCGCGATTGAATCGGTTCGGGAACGAGTTTTTGGAGAGGTTCCTACGAATTTCATTCATTTCTGCGGATAAAAGAAATCGCAGAAAAAAGGAAGATGGTGTCTGGTGCCGGTTATCAGACGGCGCGTAGAGATTTCAGACGATTCGATGATATTTTTCCGCCTCCTCTGTTTGAAGTGGAACCCGTTCAAAAGCAACCAAGAGGGCTTATTATTTTGATGGTGGATTTTATGGAGGTTTGATTTGAATTGACACTCATTCAATGGCTTGTAATAAGAAGTGATTTCACACCGTGTGTAACGCTATTCAAGCGGGCCATTGAAATTCTGCTACTTATATGTTCGTTTCGAAGATGCGTGTCTGCCTTTTTATCACGATCATTTCGGATGACATCATTTTGAGGAGTTATAAACTGAAGAAATTTTAAAACATCAATACAAATAAAAAACTATCCTTAAGTTGAAGTGTCATTTTAAAAATTAAAAATAAAATATTAAAGTTGCATATTTTTTCAAAAACTTTTCATTAGTTAGAAAAAAGTAGTTTCAGTTAGCGAGTGAATCCAACACCCTCTCTCTATATAGAGAATCTTATTGAATTGCATTCGCAATTATTTTTAATCTAGTTTAACGAACAAAATGTAGCTGTAATCGATTTGACAAAAAAATTATAAATTTTATAGAATTTTTAGAAAAAATCCCGCTTTGAAAAATCTACTAATGAATTAATTAGATAAAGTTAATTACACATCTTCATTGGATTTGAAATTTAAGAAAAATTCTTTATCAATATTTCATAGTAAGAATATTTTTTATGGAAACCTAAACCGAAATTACGAGTTTAAAGTACTTAAGTCTGATAAAAAAATATGTCGATATAAATGAGTGTATCAATTAATGCTCAGACCTCTAATGGAAAACATTTAAAACACCACATCATCCTGTCACAAACTATAATACCGACATCCAAACACCCCCTACACACATTATTCCTTTTCATCAGTGTCATGCTCAAGTCGACTCAGCATCCAAACACGAGTAAGATCGTATCTCCTGCAGCACGAAGAGCATCCTCCTCCCGGAGATCCCGAGAAGATGGCAAGCACCCCCGCGGGACCCATCCCCTCCCTCACCTGTTCATCTCCCCGGCCGAAACACCACCCCCCATACGAAAACGTTCGAAAGATCCTCCGGAAGCGACACCGCCCGCAAATTGAGCAGAAATTCCCAACAGGCAGATCAGCATCACGACAAGTGACAAGTAGCTCGAGGGAGCATCCATCCAGTAAATAAACTCTGGATGGGAGCGAGGAGGGAAAGGAAAGGATCGAGACTTTTTGATACAATGCAATTCGGGGATTTACAATGTACTCTCTTGATTTTGAACTTCAATTATTTTGAAAATTTTGATTGTTTGGAAAGATAACCCCTTAAAAACGTTGTATAGTATGTATAGTTTTGGTCTTTCTATTTCAAAAGAATTTTTTTTTTTTTGACGATCTGTGACTTTAAGATATTACCTGTGCAATGGTTTTAGCAAAAAAGGAGTTGTTTTTGACAAACTGCATTGATTAAGATGTAGTTTCATTCCTACGTTACGGCAAATTTGGACTGAGACTAGGGAGAGGGTTGCCAATAAATAATAATCAAAAAGGGTCAATCCACTAATACACCTTAGTTTTTATACTCAACTAAATATGCTATTTCAGTTCATTTCATTTCCGCCACAACCCTCTTAAAGATAATATTTTTAAGTTACGTGTAAGGATTAGCCCCGATATTGAATTTATCCTGTTTTCACTATGCTTTTAAAATTTACTTTCGTAACATATTTTTTTGATTTTATGAGCAATAATTTCCACTACAGTACTTAAACATTATCTTTTGTAGTTACGGAGTGTTAATAGGGAATGGAGAAATTAATTTCCTTTGGAGCGGTTTTACTAATGCTCTTCAACGCACGATTCGAGGTCACAGCTGATTAAATGTCAATATTTTGGATTCATAGGTCCTTTCCTAATGGTCATAGGTCATTTCTAAAGTGGATAGTAAATGAATATATGAGAGGGGGTCTATATTATAAAATATACTACTTGTAAACGTAAATTTAAAAAAAATTACTGAAACTGTTTTTAAATGTACAAAACGCGCCAGCCAATTAAGATAAATAATTTCTTTGAAAAAATTTTTTCCCTAAGAAAAACGCAATTTTAAGTTTTCGTATCTATACAATCTATTAGTTGTGTTTCCATTTGTGAGGCATCATACTGATTCCCCAAAAAAAGCTACACCAGTCCAGTCTTCAACATTAAAACAACGTGAAAATTTTACATGTTAAAAGGGATACAGTAAATCCCTCAACACACGACAACCTGCTACACAAGATTCAACCCACCCAAAACGTAATTTACGAACCACCCCCAAAGAACACCTTCACCTTCCTCAGAGGCCAGGAAGACGGTGGAAATTTGTTCGAACCAGAGACGGGGGGAGGGAGGACGAAAAGTCTCCAAACGATCGATTCCCCAAGACTTCGGATCGATGATTCAAGTACCCGTGCACGATGGATCCAGAGCCTCAAGTACGCCCCCACTCCCCTCCCCTAGGGAGAACGGAGAAGAGGTATCAGGAAAGATGACTGAAGTTTCGGAGCGAAGTTCGCAGATAACAATTCTTTGTCTCCCCTGGCCAAGTGTCGCACGAGGGTTGATAATTTCCGCCGGAGCAAAGTTTTAGGGTCAATTTGACTCCTTTTATTTCACGAGTCATTGAAGTCAGAAGATTCTCTTTCCCCCAGCAGCTCTGATCCCCTTTTGTACCCGGCGAGGGGATAAATTGCATTTTTTCAGAAGGGATTTATTTCTCTTCTTCTGCTGCTGGGCTTTTATCTGTCTTGGACGGGCCCGGGCGCGTTATCGCGCGAGTGTATGAGGAATGGAAGCGTTTGTTTTTAGTCTTAGAGTTCATAGGAATAAAAGTAGCGTATGTCACAAAATTTTTAAAATATTGAGGTAAGTATTGAATCAGGGTTTCTTTTCACATCCTTGACTAAGTTTACTTTAATGTAAACTCAATATTTCGCCTAAAATGTCTTATTCATCTTCATGTTAAGTTTTAATTACTCGAAACACACTAGTGTCATACTGTCAAACAGTTGAAGGGAACCTTCACGTCTCAAGGAACATAATGAATCCTGATTGGTAAATTTTCTAGTTACATATTATTGTGTGTTACAAATGGTACTGAGTCAATGAACAGAAATGGTACGGATTTGGGAGTTGGAAACCAATTGGTAAAGAAAAATATATCGAGAAATTTGCTTATTTTTTAAACTTAACTATGTTTTCTGACTAGCAGCGCTAGATCAAGTCTATGATTCCATGTCATCCTCGAGAAATCCATAACAAATAATGGATATCATGTTTTCATGTGTTTTTATTTATTTATTTTGTGTATATTGCACGTGATAAAACATTCTGAGACCCGTGCCCCTATCAAAGTGGCCAAGGATAACAACATACTCTCCAAACACCCCCTAAAATTTAATATCTTCTTAAGAATCTTTTATGACTCTACCTTTTCTGAAATTACCCACTTCATATTCTTATGATCATGGACACAATATGTACGCTATTTAACAAATATATGTTACTATTTTTATATTCGTTAAATAAATTAACAATTGAATTCTTTGTGAAAAAAAAATTATGAAAACAATCTATAAACGTACCTTATTTAGTCAGTACTTAAGAGGAAGATGATTGTTGTTAAATTCAAAAGAGTAAAGATGAATCCCCCAGTCATGATGTTAAGTTAAACATTCAATATACTGTGTAAATGAAGCAAATGGATGGGCATCGTAAGGAAAAGACAGCAACTTACCTAAAAGAAAGAAAATGAACATTAGAAAACAAGGATAATAATACAAAGAAAATGTAATAAAAACTATTGTAGTTTGAAATAGTAGATTTAGCGCAAATATACTCTCCCAACCCAACAAGTAATAATACCTAAATTTCTTCTGCTTAAGGTTGAAAACAATATCTAGTATATATTTATACGAAAAAAAAATGCAATTTTAATTAACGATCCAAATAGAAAGGAAAAATATAGAGGAAAAATGTATTTATTGCGAAACACTTCTTCATTTTAATGTAATGTAACTATATTTCAGAAAAAAAAAACATTACAGCATTTTTCCATCATTATATACCATATATTACAGCATTTTTTCACAGCGGCAAAATACATATGCGTCTGGGCGTATCATCCATTTATCAACTTCACGCGAAATCACAAAAAGAGAAACGCCACAAAAAATACGTCCAAACCAAGATATTCGATAAGCCTTACCTCACAAACACACTTCCAATAACAATAAATAACCCCACGCGCCACACACCGCATCCCGAAAGCATTTATTGACTGATAAAACCGACGGGAAAATGCCGGAATAAAAACGCAAGATCTGCATTCCCGAGAAGTTATTCCCTACACAAAAAAAAAGGAATCACTCGACACCGCGTCCGAAAAAAAAAAGCTTCGATCCACCCCCTCCCTATAAATAAGGAATAAAATACAACGACAGCCCCACCAGAATGCGATAAAGAACATCTCGGCTGGAGAGAAACCATTCTCCGAACGCACTATCACTTACAGTCCGATTGAATAAAGAAAAAAAAACTACAACAAGGAATAAAACCGGGGAAAGAACACGAGTATTTTTCCCCACTTCAGTCTGTGGCCCTCACTTAATCATCGCTAATATTTGCATTTCGCCCCATGTCGGGTGGGAGACGAGCAGAAGAAAAAATAAAACAAAAAGAAAGCTCGCACACGCATCGATTCCCGATGGTAATGAATCGTTATCGGAAACCTGCTCCGTCCGAGCAGCGTGGAAGGTGAGGGGGGCTGTGCTGGCTCAGGTATATACGAATTTTCGTTTCGCACTGGAGGGGTGACACTAGCACGCGAGCGGTCGATCGCATAAATAAATACGAAAATCGTCCGACAAATTGGTTACACAGCCGGCTATTTGTTTGAGGGGAAGTGATACCTGTGGGGGAGATTTATGGGGATGTTCGATTTTTTCAAATCAGATTTTTCGAGGAGGTGTGAAAGGCAGTCCCCCCTCTCGAAGTAATGATTTTGTACTTGAGAGGTAAACTACCGTATGTGCCTCATATCGCCTAGCAAAATCCAAGAATATATCGCTGGCTTACGGGAGAAAGGCGCTAAGTAACTTTAAGTTCAACTGTTCTGTACGAATAAAATCTTTCGAACCAAGCAATTTCACCAGACACTGGTCGCTTTTCAGCTTGGCGATATTTTAATTCGCTTTCGTTGGCATCGTTCTACCGCTTTCAAAAGATTCTACATAAGTTACTTAAAGCCTTTCTCCTGAGAAGGTTTTCTACAAATAATGAAAAAAAAATTCTCTGTTCCTAACATTTTAGAAATATACCAATAAAAGCAATGCTTAAAGATATTGTAATACCAGATGGTGGAAACATCAGAACACATTTCCCAAAACTGGGGTATTTTCTACATTTGACTCATAAAAAAATATCTCAAAAGTACTTCTGAAATTGTATATTTTCTTCCAAAACTTATTCCTGATCACTTAGTACTCCATAAGATTGAAATAGATAATTTAAAAGTGAAAAGTTAAAACTACTTAAAAATAATAACTAGAACTAATGCAAATTGTTTAAGCAGGAAGAAATTGTGTTTCAATTCCTTAAATGAATATAACTATCCATAAGAAAATGAACAATTACGTAGTATATGTAGAGCATGCATAAGATATATAATTAGTAGATTAATGTTACGTGTTCTGTTGTTTTAAAATGAAATCTTCGAGCCATGAACATTCAAAAATAAAACTAGGGAAATTGTTTTCAATTTGAAAAAAAAAAAAAATGGCGTTGTTACTCATCATGACATCACAATACGTGAATCACCCGAATTAGGAACCATAACCACAGGAAAACCATTAAACGATAAAAAATAAATTTAGAACAACAGGAATTTTATTTTTATCTCTATGGAAAAAAAACGCACATTCTCTTGACATCAGCTGAATGCTTCAGCGGCAAAGTGTGACTGATGGCAAAGGGTAACACTGGATTTCCAGAAACGGTGCCCACTGATCTTCCAAAGAACAAAGGGCAGTAGAACGGCACTCAGCTCGAAATCCTGTGTGCCTCATATATTTGCCTTTTCGGTGACAATGCCGTCGTGGACGCTTTTCACAGGTGGTTCGAAGCTAGAAAGCAGTCCACGGGCTTTGGAAGTGGAAATACAAAGGGATTTCAAAAACGGAAACGAGTTTTCACGGAGTTATGGTTTGAAAATAAAAGAGGGAATGGGGGTTTTAAACAGTAAAATAGGGTAGTGTTTTTTGGGTGAAGGGAGGTGGAAGACTGAAATTAGGCTTTTGGCGGTGTGACGTAATGTTTGAGCTTTAAAAAGCTTTTGGGTGATTCAATTTACGATTCAGAGATTTGTTTAGTAGAAGGAGTGGAATGGTTAAAAGTAAATGGTGTAATTGTTACTTCCTCAAAATAAAGCTTCATCTATAAATAATATTACTAATAAACTCGCTTAAAGCAAGCGTGGACTGACTGGAACTGGACTGTGGAATGATGACTTTATTTTAATGAGTAAAGAAAAATTAAACGATATGAACAAAAACTTAAATCAGATATTTGAATAACCTGTTTTAACGAAGACTCTGATTAAGCAACCAATAAGTTGTGGTGCTTACTATATGAAAGTAAATTGTACTAACTATAAGCAGATAGAGCATCATGTAGTTTGGTTTGTATATACGCCACGTGTATTATTTTCTAAAAATTTAACAGTAACAGGTCAATAGTAACATATTAATTCTCTGCAATACTTTCATTATTAAACAACTTCCTGGTTGTACCTAATTCTGAAAAATGTATAGCTACTAATAAGACATAAGAGTCAGTTTTGAACCAACATTTGTAAAAATGCTTATTTTTTTTCACGCATATATACGAAACTGAACAGCCACTGCAACGAAAAAGCCACCACAAAATTAACCATCCAAACACCAACAACAGGAAGTCCGTCTAGACATTTAAGGCAAGATTTAGGTTACAACCGACTCTTACCAGAACCACCTTTTCGCAACGAAGCACCGCAAACCTATGATTTAAAAAGCATTAGCTCAGACCCCTGAAGAAGCCAAGACAGACACTACCCTCTTCCAACCCCACCCCTAGACCGCACTCGAGAGGGCAAAAAAAGCCCTATATTTACCCGGGCCGCAGTTTTTAGTTACCCGTGACCCGCGCAGAGGGGTGCCCCTCTACTATGGCTAATTTGCCGACCAGGCTGGGGTTCCCATCGCTACTTCATAGAGTTCGATAAACGGGGGAGAGAGAGGGGAGAGTCCTCGTTCGATCCATATATTCCATATTATTCTTTTCTCCCCCACCATCTCGAGAGGTATATCGTCTTGAATTTCTCTCGAGTTTCCCCCATTATTAGGGAAATAATGGCCGACGTAGGGTATTTCCATAACCGAGCGATATCGGATTCCGGTGCGTGACTATTGTCGAGAGTACGGCTGTGAACGGTATTGAGCAAAATTTTATTTTTTTTTTATTTGTATTGGGTAGGGGGTCGGCTTGATTGGTTTGCTAAGCCGCGGGACATCGTGTTTCGAGAATTTATATTCATGTTCTTGAGATTTCCTTGAGTGTCGGGGGGATGTCTCTCGACACGACGCTCTATTGAATTTTTTCGTCCCCTTTTTAGTTTTATTTTTTGTTGAAATGACAAGTGGGGAGGGAAGTTATATTCATAGCTGCAAGGACGAGCAAGTTAAAGGAGCTGGGAAAATATTATGTTGTCCTACAGTACTTGTTAGCTTCTTATATTACATCGTTTTAATACTGCTATTTCTATTATGTTATAGAATAAATTATTTTAAATTTGTAAATGAATAATTTTGATAAAATTGGTTAGAATTTGATTAATAATTAGGAAATAAACTATTCATAACTTAACCCAACTTAACTTAAACAGCAGACACGACTTTAAAAATTTCCTTTCTATTCTTTCTCACATTGTATCTTTACGGTTTTCTCCCCTCACACTTAAACTTGTCATTCCCTTTCTCTTTAAACTTTCCTTCTCTCACACTCATCTCTCCGTTCTCTTTCTTCTCAACCATCTTTTTCTTATTGCAGTAAAATCAGAGTAGGTTGGTTTGTTGATTTTTTAGGGCGTTAATATCCACATCAGGACATAGTGCACCAACAAATTTGAAACCCGTGTACAACGATATTATTCAAGCAGTTGAACTTGCCAATAACGATGTTTCCTCCTCATGGTCCAGACGTGGACAAAGCCAAAAATGTATGGATATGCAAACTGCCTGTTACTGTAACTGGTTCATATCCATACTTTTTCTAAATCCCTACAGCATCGTTATAAAAGCAGGTTTCCTTGTACATCTTATATCAAAGTAAGAAACAAGCAAGAATATTAGCATAATCATGAATAAAAGCACTAGTTATCTATTCTGCTCAATGTGATTCCTAAAAAAACCCTCTGAACTAAAGCTTGCTGAAATACATATTCCCAACTGAACCACTGGCTATGTAACTTTGCCTCTAAAGTAATAATAATTCAACACCATAACTTCCGCAAACAACCAATTACTTAACCAACCATTCAACATTTTGCCCCACAAACAATCTCTCTTCAAAACCTCAACCTCGACAAAACAATCCCCAACAACAAGCATCAGCAGTCCCATTAAAACACACTACCTTTCGCACGCCAATCTCCAATATATCCCTCCACTTCGATAATTTTCGGCGGCGGTGGCTTGACCCTCCAGCAACCGACAATTACATTCCCTCTGATGATTGCGTCATACACCATTCCGAAGGGCACACGCTTTCTGGAACCCTTTCTTTAACCAATCAAGTTCAACAACAACACAATGAAAAGCGCGGCCTTTTGCAAGCAGCTTCCATTTAGCGAAGGTGAATGAAAGTAGAGATGAGGAACAAAAGGATAGAGACGGTAGCGGGAACTGTCCGAGGCAGGTTTGCTTTGCTGCACTTAATGGGAGGACTCGTTTCAACTGTACTGCTACTGCAATTGCAGAGACATTTCGTCGCAACGGAGTTAGATTTATACAGAACATTGAAAATTCAAGTTAAATAAGTCATGCTAGGTAATTCTATACCGTTGGAGGACTTAGTTTTGAGTGACGTAAAAATAACCAACTTAAAACTATAGTTTGGGTTTCAAAATGGTACTACCATAAAGTGAAATATTGGTAAAACAAGTAGTCTGGATTGTTAAGTTCACATCAGTGATTCAGTTGCAAAATTTTTGCTACAATGTACTTATTCCGTTCAATACAGATGTCCGTATACGTATGTGCAGTTTTCATAGAGTAGTAAAGAAAACTAGTGGGTTTTATGCTAAATTCGGAACTATTAGGAACGAATATCCTTAATTAAGGAAGAATGAAAGTAAAAAAAAATATTAGGGAAAACCAGTCATGATTATTTCTTAGAAGTACCAGAAACATTCAATAAAAGAAATATCAAGTGAAAATAAGAGGAATAATAGATGACAGACAACATAGTTAGAACAAGATAAGATAAAGTGAGAGAAAACTCAGAAGTTCCATTCCTTAGTAGTAGCACCATAATAAACGATATTGTCTAATATTGGGACGATATTGAATAAACAGTAACAATATATCAAAGTAATAACAGATATCAAAGTAACATGGGATAATATCTAATGCTTCTAAGCAGTGGAGTGCACAGAAAAAAAATTTCGGAGGGGGATATAGGATAAATTTATTTTTTTCTAGAGTAAATTGTAGTACCACCCTTCCAGTACCCTATTAGCTCAACATATAAGTGAGGACCACTATTTATCATGCTTCAGGAATTTAAAGTAAATTTATGCATCACACTGATGATCAAATCAGGTGAATGAAAATACGGCCTTTAATACTGTCAAACGTAAACAACAGTGTGAACCCAGATAACCTCCCCATCGACAACTTACCCTCAGCGAAACCACAAAAAAAAAGAGAGAGAATCGCACGAAAGGCTACACCTATCCGCTCCTAAATCAAGCTAAACGATATCGGCCATCGACTAAGTCAAACAAAGGAAAGAGACTCCTAAACACTGCAAATTAAGAAGAAGAAGAAAAAAAAATCGCCAAACGGCCTTCCCATTAGGCGGCCGTAAAACCTCCTGGCCGTCAGGCATAATTTTTTAACAGTACCGAAAATGGGGCTTAATCTGCGGCCGCGTATTAGGAACGTCTTCATCGGGCCTCGTAAAGCGGCCGGGCGGCATAATGGAGCATTGTTCGTCGGTGGCGATCTGGAAAAAGACCGGGGGTGTCGAACGGGCCACGCAGGTCACGACTTCTCTATCCCCGCAGTCGGCAAATTGCGCTTAATTCGAATGGGACCCGGCCCGCTCGTAAAGAAGGAGCTGTCTTCTTCTGATCACGGCAGGAGAAGCGTGGCGGCCAGAAAGAGTTATGGTTGGAGATTTGGGCCCGAATTCAGCTGCGGAAAAACGTAGTTGAGAAACGTACGTTTTATTTCAGTTAAAACGTCGTTGAAATATCTTTAACCCTTCACAGTCCTAAACGCCCCAAATTTTCCGTAGGATTCAATAGCAATCTCGGGCGGCATAGGACTGAAAGGGTTTAAAAGAAAGTTAATTGTGAAAAATTATTATAAACAAACCACCTGCGGCTGAGTTTCTGAGACAATAAAACGTGATGCCAGTCTGGAGCATTGCTTTTTTATTATATGGTTTACTTGGTTGGCACGTGTTGATGTTACTTGGTTGATTCGTTTTTCTGAAGCTGCAATCGGCTTTTGAAAACGTTGATTTGGGGCCGAATGCATCTTCAGGAAAGTGAGTCAAAAACAGGCGTCAACCGTGGTGTAGTATTTTTACTTTAAATATCTTTAAACCAAAAAATGTAAACAAACCCCTAGTGTCTTTTCTAGGGTAATAAAAAGGTGCCCTATGAAGACCCTCTAATGGTTGACACGTTTTATGACTTAGTTGACACGCTTTTTTTAATTTGCATCTTCTCTTTGGAACCAAATGAAACGAAATTAGATACTTGGTCAGAAAATGTTTTTCTTATGCACAAATGCTTGCATACTTAATATCTGAGTGTTTTTCAAAAAGTATCATAAACATGCACAAAATAAAGAAAGCGTGTCTCATAGAGCCCCGACCATCCTTTACAATAAAAACATTTTAATACACTACACAAAAAGAATTTTCTCTTGATTTGGGTAGGTTCATACATAAGAAACCACTTTTCGATCACAATGGATAATTTACATCATGACGATATTTATACGATATTTCGCGTGCAGTTAGATGAGAGAAAGATATCAAAGTATAGTGTTGTGTTCACAGAATTTGTGGTGTGACGTCCAACAATAATCAAACAAAGGGTCCCCAACAATATGCGTAATGATTACACCAAAGGTTTGCATCTGACATCATGACAGATCCGCAATTTGCGTGATACGACCGGTGTGAGGTTCGAAACAAGGACGCATGTCAGTAAGGATAAGGGGAGACGCCCCCTTCGGAACTAAACGAACGCAGTTATTGATTGGGATGTAATGCGGGACTATTATGGTCAATTTAGGGGACTTTCGCCTCACGCTGGTATAAACCTATGCTTGTAGTTAGTAATATGGGCGTGGGTCGCAATTTCCGTTCGTTTAATATCATATAATTTCAGGTGTAATATATCTCAACGCGTTTTGAAATGGGTTTAACTGGTTTGAGTCAGTGCTCATTTGCTCAAGTCTTAAATATCAGCTTTGAAACTTGGTTCCCTGAAATGTTAGTTCTCTCATGTAAGGAATTCTCACTTAAAAATGCATTATTGGTTTCTCTTTGCATCGAAACGTGTGCATGATAAATGACCTTTATTACTGGGTCACGGGTTTAGAAAATTAATTAAAGGTATACTATTATGTTTTCTGTTTCATTAAAAATTGTCAAGCTGCTTTAGATGCCAAATATTAAAATATCATCAAATTTGTATTGTTTTCATCTAACTGCATACTTAATCAGTACGCTTGCAATGTTTAGCGATATTTCTAATCTTTGGTATTTAAATCTGCTCCGCAAGTTTGGATAGAAAACAGAAAAGCACAAAGTAATGTGCAAAGCAAAATTAGGTCCATTTTAGGTCTAACTGCAAAATTCAGTTAAGGTTTCGGGAGGGAGTCCATAGAGAATCTGTGTAAATAATTTAGCCCTGAAGAAGGTATAAAAAATGACACAGTTTAAGGGATCATACAATTAAATAGAGCTCAATAGCTACTTCAGAAATCAATGATGTACTACAACTCTTCTAAAGCCAATGCGCCCTTTTCAATCAAACTCTCAAGAAGGCGAAAAACCAGATTTCCCTCACACAAAAGCGGACTCTTCCAAATCACACACACGTCGAACATTTCAAAGAGAACCACAAAAGCCGAACACAAAAGACCACATCTACTCACGCACATAAAAAAGGAACGCACGCGAAACACACATATAAAAAAAACGACATCGCGGTGCGCGGATCGAATTTTTTTTTTTCTCCTCGCAAAAACGCATGAAATGAACTCGGGGAAAACAATAACAACTTCGAAACAACAGAGGGGTAAAAAAAAAAACTGCGCGGGAGACCGTCGAAATAAAATTGGCTCATTGGCGACCGAGATGGCGACCGCTGGCAGTGTCGCCCGCCGCTTCACGCGTTGCCAGATCCCTTGATTGATAATGACAGATTATATGTTGTGGCCGAAGTAATGAAAGGATCTAGTAATAAAGTGCCACTCACCTCCGTACGACTGTATGGAGGGGGACTTGCTTTCCGTCTTTCTCGGTTCGCTCTGCAGCGATATGAGAATTTCGGCACCGATCGTATGTACTTTTCGACTAATTATATCGAAGGATGAGTAAAAAAAAAATTTTTCTTTCCTCGTCTCCAGGTGTAATAGGCTCGTAACGACACGGCGGCCACGGGATGGCTTTTATGTTGCCAGATTCCGAGGGAATTAATGGCCGGTAATTTAAAAATAATTCGCAGAAATGAGGCGATATAAATCTCAATCTGTGGGATTCCTCTCGAAGTGTCAGCCATTCCTCACAAAGTCACTGTTGAGAAAAGCGAGGCAAAAGTTTTTTTATTAAATGTGCCATGCAGCTAGCTGTTTGGGTCGTTAAAGTTACTTTCAAACATTTTCGGAAAAAAAAATAGTAGAAAAAAAACCTAACAGGGATTGTTGTTTAGTAGAAACAAAGAAAAACAAGTATCAATCATCTTAAAAAAACGGAAAAGCTGAAGATTTAATAAATTATGTAACGGTTTAATAATGTAAAAAGTTTGAAGAAAACATGAAATAATATTAGATATCGAGATAAAATTAATTGAAATAGAAAATAAATAATAGCTGATCATAATTCCTAAATAATAACAGTATTTAGAAGACTCAATGTTAAAAATGAAAAAAAAGTTTGAAATATAAGTTCCAAACAATTTATTTGAAAAGTGTCTAAAAAGGCAAAAATTCCTCTTATAAAGGAATAAAAGAAACATAATATACTGTTAAAACTATAAAGCTAAGTGTATTTACAAGAATCCAGTACTACTGGGTACTCCAGAAAGGAACAAGGAATCGACATCCTGTATTTAGAAAGCATCTCTTTTAGGTGCCAAGTGACAATTCGTGGCATTCCTATCATTTCATCAACAACATTTTTAAGGAAATAATCCTATATTTCCTTAAATGTTATTTTTGGGTAATTAAATAATCTTTCTCAACGATCCGAACTTCTCTTATTCTGCATTCATCTTTGTCCAACAAATAATTCCATAACTTACCCAAAAAATATCAACGAATTAAAAGGTAAAAAAAAACCTGAATATTCCACCTTAAAAATGAACCCATCTCACCCTCACCACAGAATCCTGTTCCGAGAAGAAAAAATCCCCAAAAACTCCCTTCCAAAATACAATTATCCGCGTACAAAACCCCTAAAAATCCGAACAAAACCCCCAAAATTACACCTTCCACACAGCACACAACACCTGACGGACCGCAACAAAAGGCAAAGTCCGGACAATGCTGGGTCTCGATCTGAAGACTCGGCATTGACTGACTGCACGTTCGAAATAAGCCGGACCCCGATTTATATCAAAAAGGTCCAGGAGTAATTGCAGGACGCTCGGGGCGAACCACCCAAGTCTTCCAATTTGTCTTTGTCTTCGTTTGCCATACCTCGGGACAGTCGTATTTGTTCCAATAGAGTTGTTATCGTTTTTCATATCCGGCGAGGGTTGTTATTACATATAGACGTTTGTCAGCACTGCGAAATCCCTTCAGTAATCTTTTTACCGGTGGTGACGTCGTCGATGCAATTTATGGGGATCGAAGCCCCCGATGCGCCTCCCGCTGGGGGCTAATGAATATAATTTGGGGCCTCTAATCCTCGGATTAAATGGAGGCCAACGCCGCCGCCTGTGGGAGGCAAGATCTAAATCGATGCGATGTGCTCTTTCCCTCTTATATTAGATAAATGTGTCATCTGCGTATGATTCGGTTTGAAGGTAAAGGATATTTCTTGGTCATTTCTATGATGATTATCCTAGTTGCCATTAAAGATAGGTAAATAATAACGTTTTCTACTTTATATGATTGCGGAAGTGGGAGGAAAAGAAGGGTTGGCTACAGTGGAAGAGGGGACGGGCTAGAGGTAGTTCTATAAAGAACTTCGGAGAGGATGTAGAATTTTTTGATCGCATCTATGCTACAAAAGAAAGTAAATCGAATATTGAAGGATATAAAACAATAATCTCCATGGAGTTCTTACTCAATGGGAACCCACGAACCTATAAAATGCTCACTTAATAATAAAATTAATAAGATAAGATCTTGTTATTGTGCAATATTAAACACAATGAAATACGTAATTTCTAAAGTTTCAGTTTCATCACATTGTTTTTACTGGGTTTTAAGACTTTCCCATCATATGTCCATCCCATGGTAACCCCCCAAAAGTCAAATTTGCATAATCAATATTCATCCTGTTCCTATTTATTTAGTTTAAAAATGTTAACGTCCAAATGATGTAATGATAAAATAGTGTTCTTTGATACACCAACAAACGTTATCCTTTAAGTAATAATTATAATTCTGTATAAATTGATAAGGCATCTACAATTTTTTTTTTATATTCGGGTTCGTTAGGTTATAGTTCTCAATGATAACATCGCAATTGTATACAATGCTTCAGACAGCCTTTGAAATGTCATGTTGGTTAAGGAGGATCTAATTAAATTTTAAATGTTAAACTTAATTGAATATTCATGAAAATATTTCCGACGTTGTGTCGTGTCACTGGCAAGCTCATTTATATGGTAATGAAAGGAAAACAGAAAGAAAACGCCTCTAATTAAAATTAACCAACCAACCCATTGAAAGTAGTAGAATGATTAAACTCAACAAAACACACAAAAATCACTCCACACCTCCAAAATAATATTTTTCAATTATCGCAGCATATCTTCACGGATATTAGCTCCCCTAACAACACGGCTGTCTGGAAACGAGGAAACAATTTTGTTTACCATAGAATAATTGCACTTTCGCAAGAAAGAGAGCTCAATAGAAATATAGCGTGACAATGCTTCCCTGACAGCATTAAAAAGCAATGATCTATTACCGTCTGAGACAACTGTTTGGAGATTCACATATAATTACAACAGCATTCACAGAGAGTGAATCGCCGCCAGCGACAGGAAATAAAAATTCAAGTTCTTGATCAAACACGCTCGCTCTATCATCAAACAGGTCGCTCCAATAGAACACGTCACCCCGTTTCTTTAAAAAACTTTTGACGAATCAAAAGCACAAGGCTTTCAAGTTGGGGTTCATTTAAAGCTAGTAAATAGGATGGTCACTTTTGAGGATATGATGAAACTTCATTTTTTTGACTAGATTCAATTTAATCGTTTTAAAAAGGGAAAGGTTTTGTTTGGACAGATTTAAAGAATTGTTTTATGTATTAAAAGCAAAAAGTATATATCCTCATAGCAGAAAAACAACTTTTTGTATTGAGGTGTGGGGTGTTATATCCCTATCGACATTTCAAACCCGAATCCTTCGACTCACAATATATTTCTCACAAAAATGTGAGGATCATTAATTTAAACAGCATTAGCTATTCTCAGAATGACTGCGTTCACCAAGCTAATTGTTGAGTAATTGAAGACTGTGGCCATAAGTCCACCGAATTAAATATTGGTTGTTTCTAAGGGGAAGGCATTTTTTAGGCTCCTCTGACAGGCCACTTTTGAGGCAATATATCTATACCAAATAAAAAAAATCTTTAAAAAATTGCAAATTTTGTAATTTAGGGTACCAGGCCACTTCCTTCTGAATAACCAATATAAATTTGCACCTTAACATGGAGTTACAAAAAGCACTAACAAAGAGATTAATTTTTCTGTGTTTTATGGAAAATGCCTAAAACGTTCAATGGCATAGTACTAAACTTTCTTCTAAATCTAATAGTTCAAAATAACACGATTGGCATTTAAATTTACCTGAAGTACTTTTTAAATAAAATACTAAATTAATCGAAAAACCAGTTGAGGGGGACTAAGAAATCACAACTTACCTCGAACTTTCAATAAAAACGTAACTGAATTACGGTTAAAAATATGTTAAGTATTATTTTTAAATTAAATTAATTTTTACCAAATATACAATATTTTCAGTTACACTCTCCCAAACATTCCTACGATACTACCAACGGAAATTCTCGAAGAACATGTGGTGACATAGGTAAAAAAACGCATCCCCCCATGTGCATCACCCTAAACACACACGGAGTACATCTTTTTCTGAGGGGGTCGGCAAACACCCCAATCTCCCTCACAAAGCGAACCGGCCGCAAAAGTCAACCTTCCCGCGAATAAATCAGATAGAGAGCAGCGCTGCGCTTCTGATACGGGGCTCCGTGATTTGGATAAGGAGGTAGCTGCCCGAGCACTCTGCTTTGGAACTACTACGTCGGAGAGACTGCAAATGGAAGGTTTCTGGAGACGAAAAACTGATTTTTGAGTTTGTCGAAAAGATCCAAGCGAAATTTTTCAAAATATTTGGGGTGCTACGACAGTTGTTCATTTTGTCATGTAACTGGCGGTCAGAGGAACGGTGTCGGAATTAGAGGGAATTTTGGAAGGGGCAATGCTCTTTTTTCCTTTTTTATTGTTTCCACAGTAATTCATGACAGCATGCCCATAAAAGTATTTAGCTTTCCCACAGGTTCATTCACCTGTAGTCAGAGGCATAGGTGAGTTATATAAGAAATCAAATACCTTCTTGGGAAAATGTATGTTTCTTGAGTGTATGCCAAGTTCACATGAAAGCTAGACATAAGATAATTTTTGAAGCTAACATGCCAAAATATTTTGTCTTCGGTCTTAGTTAAAGTTTATGGTCTCATTTTGGCTTAGGGTGTCATAGGAGAAGAAATATTCAAAGCAGGTGAGAGAATTTTGTCTAAAATGTGTTTCAAATCAAACTAAATACGCTTTGATTCTAGTAATATTCCTTCCAACTTCGAGTAAAAATTTAGTCATAGTCTGACTAGTACCTTTAAAACTGAAATTTCATGCCGTGGCCTAAACTATTTTGCCATGTGAGCAAAAAATTAATTTACCTTTTACAAACCATTAAGATTTAGAACAATATTTACTGCACCCATAGTATCGTTTACAAAGGCTCAATGGGTAAAGAGAACGAGCGAAAATAATAATAAGGGTTTCTCCACTACTAACAATAACATTCTTTCAATCGTTTGGTGCATCCTAGTAAACCAAGTATCTAACCTCAAAGTAAACTCAATGATAACTATTCCGATAACTAGAAAGAGAAGATGACTACAAGTGAAACTTTTGATACGATTTTCCGGACTATTTTTCTTGCTCGAGAAAAATACACCAGTTCCAGCACCAACATCACAAACAGCAACCTGATCCCACGGAACAAAAGTTACATTCTAAATTAAATCAACTGCAGACGGTCTTCGAAAAGTTCAAGATCAAAGAAAAACCAACTCCCGAATTATTTCTGTATCACATAGATACCGATGGGTCCTAACGTCATTTCGACCGTAGTATTTCTACTCCCCCAGCAAACTAAGTTAAGATGAAGGCTGGAAAAGACGAAGGTATAAGAGATGGATTCGGTAACATTGAGAGAGGGAGATGGAGGATGTATATAGGTTTTGGCAGAAACGTACCGCAGATGTAGCCAATAAGGTGGTAATAAATCTACTACATCTCAGTTATGACACTCAGTTGATGTTTATAAAAGGTGAGCCGACACCTAACTACAGGAGGATATATAAGAGTTCAACCCTCGGCTATTAACATAACATTCAAAAGTAATGTTTGCAACTGGGTATTGAAAGAATCCTTAATATTTAAATAGGTCAAAATCGAGAAGATTTAATGCAATCTGATCCACAGGTAAATTTCTAATTTTAATAGGCACCGATGTGTTTTCTCCGCTAAGAAAAAAAGTTTTACAAAATGTATTAAAAGTAAATTTTTAGTCAACTGGAGTGATGTTAATTGTTACATAAAATGTATTCAGTTCTAAAAATGTATTATTTAATTTCAATAGTTATTGTAGATATTTTTACAAGTAGAGTTAATGATATTCTATCGACAATACTCTTCTTTCTAATCAAAAATGGCTTGCCTTTTTGTTTTAACCTGTTTGAGTTTACAGTAACTAACTAAAAAAGGATTAAATTTAACTAAAAAAACGTCGTTGAGAAGCTACTAAATCACAATTAAATGGTCAAGAACAACCTAAAACAATAGAATCCCACAATTGAGGAGTGGTTTATCAAAACTAAACAACTTCACCCCTAACCAGAGTTAGTTTTATTTTCGGCTTTGAACTGAGGTTTTAGTTTTACAATAAGGTAAAACCGCACCTTCCAACAGCGGATATTCCCATCACTTGAAAACGCACATCAGCAAAACCGGGTATCCCAGACAAAACTATGTGTCACTCTATCCCGTTTTTTGGCTTACCCGAAAAAATTTTCTGAATGTTGTAACGTCGAGTTTTGATAATTCCATCTTCAGTCCTACCTCACCGATTAGTAATTCTAGAGCAAATAAATGGCCTCCCCAAGAACCCTCGTCTCTAAATATACACAGGTAAGTCAAGACAGCCAGAGTGATATTCGCCCGGGGTCAGGAACCGTCGCCAATGACAGGTAGGGCCCGAATGCGCCTTTTCCCAAAGAGGACCGGCCGGTCGCTAATTGCGTGACGTACTTCCGGGCCTCCCTGGCGCCGGCCGGGCTCGCCGAGGGTGCCCGACTCGACACGGCTGGTGAGTTCGGCCGCGCTCGGGAGAGGTTGCATCTTCGCTCCTACCGCCTTTACTTTTTACTTTATTGCTGGGTCGTTTTGTTTTGGTGCAGTTGACAGGTACGAAAACAAAATCTCAACTTCTTTATGGAAAGAGTTAGGAGTGTTTCACTTGGTAAAAAAAAATGTTTTTTGATAATTCTTTAATTTATTGATTATTTGATATTTGATAGACTTCATTCGATATTCAACCCTTTCAGGCATGGCCGCCTCAAATGTTCTATATTCTATAGGATTCAATGTAAATCTCGCGCGGTCTAGGACTGAAATGGTTAAAGCAATATCTGCAAAAAGTATAATTTTCGAAAATAATACGATTCATTTTCATAAAATGTATCGATTATTTGGTATTAAAAACATCATTTCTTTAAGAAAATATCGATATTTTTAAGGTATTCAAAATTCAAAGTATTAGTGAATGTGTCTAAATAGGGCATTATCTCTTAACTACATCCGATATTTTCTAATCTATGATATCCCATGGCTAAATATTACATGAAAAAAATTCCTTACATTTCTTTTTTCTACTGGAGAATGTTGAATCATAAAAAGTCAAACCATCAATTTTTTTAATAAATTTTTAGCTATAAAGTTAATATTCCGGAAATTCCAAACCATTTTTATAGTCATAATTAATCAAACATTTGAATTTAAAAAAAAAACGTGAGTAATTATAATTTAAAATCAAGAAGTAAATGATTTAAAATTATTTACCTTACTGTAATGAGGAATCGTGTAATCTTAATGATTTAGACGAGGAACATATTTTTATTTGGAATGATCCCAAATAAAAACTTCCTTTTAACGATACAAAGCATTAAACGAAAAATCCCCCAAATTTTTCCTAGTTAAACCATGATGTCGTAAATAATAATAATAAAAAAAAAGCTTGTCTTAAAGCACATAAAACAATTTCTTCTGTTATCTGAGGTCAAAAACACATCCACTTTTTCAACCGAGAACGATTTGACACTCTATTATTGCAAAATAAGCGAAGCGAAGAGAAATTGTTGCAAGGTTCAGGAAATAATATCCCGGGTTTCCCCGACCGTCTTTAAAAAAAACTGTTTCATTGTACCCAAAACTAATAATAAAATTTATAAAAACAGTGGACTTCTTCGAAACATTAAGTTTTTCCTGAGGTGGAAATATTTTTATACCGACTCTTACAGCAGCAACACGATCATATCCACTCTATTGATTTTCCATTTAATAGATGGTTTCCTTAGAACTCAATCTGGCCATTGTTGTTTCGTTTTGTAGCTTTGTCGCTCTTTTATTTTCCTTTTATCTCTATAAAGCAACGACTCTTTTTATCAGAGCTCTCTCTAACTAGCAATTCTATTCTATATCATTTACTTTCGCGAGCAGTTCAGCAAGTCAGTCATAAAGCGTAGCTTGACTTGAAAAGATAGTATAAATTTCCATAATCAATGAATATCAATCAAGAGCATAGTATAAATTTACATAATCAATTCTGTGTTATGAGTCTGGTAAAATATTTTTTGATATGGCTATGAAATAAAGAATAGTACTAACCAGATTTAATTACAAAGATATGAATGTATTAAATTTATAAATGCAAAAAAAAAATCAGATTTTCAAAATGTGTTGTTATTTTGTTTGTATTAGTGGCTTTATGCAGCTGATATACAAATGAATAGTAAAACTTTTTCTTTAGCAAATGTATGCCACTACACATTTCTGTAAATTTATGCAAACATGAAAATGTATTTATTTAAGTAGAGTTACTGGTCTATGTAATTTGGCATAATAGTTGAGACCCTATTGATTCAAAGTAGCAATTTGTTAGACACATGTTTCTAATAGGTGAAATCTGAATAAAAATAACCTACCATGACATTCAATAAAAAAAATAAAGAAGAAATTATAACTATGGTGGCCGTAGAATAAATCGTTTCCTTCTAACCAGTTTAGTGTAAAGGGTCCCAACTTCCAAACTTCCACCAGGAAAGCAACTTGAAAAATGTCCACAATTATAGACTTTAGAAGAAAAGGAACTTACTGGAACAGAGCCTAAAAAATTATCAGTTGCTACTACAACGACAAAAAAAATCCCTTAAACCTGAAAGAAACTAGAAAAAAAACATCCCCTTTCGACTCCAACCATCTGGCTTCAATCACCAAGAAGTTACGTCTGAGACGAAAGTGCCAAAAAGAACCCGATAGGAACAAAGAAAGAGTACAATACTTTTCAATCAACCCGCTCAACGCCCGAAAAGTGTCAAACACAACCCAAAGACTGATACCTTCTCCTTCCAGCCCTTTTGTGTTTGTCTTGAAGAGAGGGAGAGAGAGTCACACTAAAAAAAAAGACGCCGCAGAAGTCAGAACATTGCAATGAAATAAATTTACAGAGAGAGAACGATAGCTTTCTGGGAAATGAGAGTCAACTTAAAAAAAGTTTTTTTCTCCTTCTTTGTGGGTTTGTTTTATCCGTCGTCCAAAACCCGTCCCGATAAAAGTCCTCAGATAACGCGCTCTCTGGATGTCTTCGGGAAAAAGCGCGGTGTTTGCCAACCGAGGCGTACGTGCCGGAAAGAAACCCAAAAGATATTACTTTTTTTCTCCCGAAACATGCTGATTCGGGGCTCGTTGAGCTTTTTGCCCCGTTGGCCCCCGCAGGCGACCCGGCTTTCGAGGAGGTACGTGCTCCATTAGAATGCCTGATTAAATTTTTATTCTCTGAAATCACCCCTTCACATGATTCGGAATGAGGGAAAAAAATCTTATTTGAGGTTCGGGATGAAGAATCTGCATATATCTCCGTTTGTGGACGGATCTTTTTCATCTGAAGAGTACTTCGAGAATCAAATTCAAGCAGATATAATCAGAAGACATTATTAGGCATTTCTTTTTATCGAGCATACAGAAATTCGAATTCGTAATAGAAAAACATATAAACCCACACCTCTAGGCCACACCTTAATACTAATCAATGCGATAAAAGACTTGAAATCACATAGATTAAGGATAGATTTTTATACTTTACGTTTACAATATCAACACTAATTTGACAGTTAACATCAATCTTTGGAGATTTTTCACAACTTATATCATCACTCAATCGATTACTATCTATATTTAAATACCAGAATAAGGGATGAACTTCCTTCATCCCTTATTCCTTATTCATCCTTAAGACCTACATTTAATAATTTCCTTACCAATTTTTGTAACTTCTATATGTGTAAAAAACAAACTTTAGATCCCTATTTGTACTTTAACCAATATTTTTATCACGTATTTCCATATGGCCTTAAAAATTGGCTTAAAAACAAGTTATAAACACGATCAATCACTCATTATTTAAAATTTATTTTCAACATAAATATAAAAAAATCACAATTCTACACAAGAGCAAAAATGGACTAAGAACTCTTAAAAATTCTATTAAACATTTTACCCAAAAGTACTCTTCACAAGACAGAAAAACAGAACTAACAATTTTCTCCACTTCAGTTCATTGTATGCCACAATTAAATTATCCTCATTACCAACTAACTCCATTCAAAAATATTCCAAGTTATCACCAACATCTACTACCACCAAATATTTCTGCCGTCCTCCATAAATACTCGCAATCACATGTACCATCAGACCAACTTAATCACAACTCCTAGTTCACCAGATATAATTTCTCCAAATTAATAAAAGTCGAAACGAATCGGGCGTTTTTACGGAGAATAAATGCATATAAGGCAATTGGCCAGACGACTAACATAAATTCCATAAGATAGGTATTTTCACTTCTAACCTTATCTCCCACTAACTTATTATAGTCGGGGTAGAGGCTCCACCATTATACCCATGCAACGGGGCCCTCATAAGCTGGGTGCAGGCTTTTTGATAAGCAGTCCACGGAATAAGTTCGAATCCCTGCATATTTACGTGAGCTCGAGTTATCTCCTTTTCATATTTATATGCTGGATATTAGGGAAGGTACTGAGGCACTAGTTCCTGAACGATAAAATGTCGAGTTGTAATTTTTTACTGAAGACATGAGTGCGGAAGTTCTAGTAGACAGAACTCGGCCAGTCAGCTTAAGTGTTGTAAGGAATGATTGATAACCATATAAAAGTATCCCAGTGATACCAAATACATTGTTTTATAAGTACATTAACAGGTATCTCTTATTTGGACAGTTTACCACTGGGTTTCAATTCCATATGGAGGTAAGAAATTTAAATAAATAAAGTAAATTGTGTGTGTGTGTCAAAACTGGATCGTAAGTAAAAGGCTAACCTATAAAAAGTTCACGCAATAGCTGTTCAAGTAAACGTCAAATGTCAAATTAAAATACGTTCAATTACTTTTCTAATACTTTTTGGACAACAGCGCAACTCCAGTCTGAAATCTTTCACGATCCCTTTAGACTGGAGTTGCGCTGTTGTCCAAAAAGCAATGATGACGCGAAATAGTAGCCAGCAGTCACTCAAGCTTTCACTAACATGAGTGCAAAGACATGAGTGCGGAAGTTCTAGTAGACAGAACTCGGCCAGTCAGCTTAAGTGTTGTAAGGAATGATTGATAACCATATAAAAGTATCCCAGTGATACCAAATACGTTGTTTTATAAGTACATTAACAGGTATCTCTTATTTGGACAGTTTACCACTGGGTTTCAATTCCATATGGAGGTAAGAAATTTAAATAAAGTAAATTGTGTGTGTGTGTCAAAACTGGATCGTAAGTAAAAGGCTAACCTATAAAAAGTTCACGCAATAGCTGTTCAAGTAAACGTCAAATGTCAAATTAAAATACGTTCAATTACTTTTCTAATACTTTTTGGACAACAGCGCAACTCCAGTCTGAAATCTTTCACGATCCCTTTAGACTGGAGTTGCGCTGTTGTCCAAAAAGCAATGATGACGCGAAATAGTAGCCAGCAGTCACTCAAGCTTTCACTTTCACTAAGAGCTTTCATTCAAGATTTCACATGCAATTCTCTTAATAATGCAAGAACTAAAAATTACATTGTATTGACTTATACAAAATGGTTTTACGTTACTTTGGCGTTTCTCAGCAGCAATGGTTCGCCATTTGAAATATATCAGGGATAATCGAGATTTTACTGTAAATTAGCAAATACTACACGGTAGCGTAGAACTTCTTAGAGAAAATTTTCCCGAATTCAAACATAAAAGGGGAAGAAAAGCATAAAAACCAGCTGCTGAAACAACCTTTGACATATTGCAGGCGCCATCAACCACCCAAAAGAGCGAGGAGGCATCAAAATTCCGTATTTCGCTCACACGTCCCATTTCTCAGCGCTTGTTTATGGCGTGCGTAAAACTCTTCATAAAAATACCACCTCGTATTCCCTTAATGCAAGAATTGATACGCTCCTATATATGTGGAAAAAAGTTATTGTGTGGAGGAGGGGACAGCGGAATACAAATGCACGTCATTCTGTATGAAGGCATACTGAGGTGATAAGCCGAGTCCTGTGTCCATTTCATTCACAAAATGCTGTTTGGTCGTGAGTAGTTTTTATTAGAGATATAGACAAAAGTGGTGCTTTTAGGTAGGAAATACACAGTTGAATTTGCTAAAGAGCAAGATGAGATACTTGATACAATTGAAAAACGAAAGGTTATTTTTTGGGCAAAAGAGAAGTTGTTATTTTTCGCAGTATAAATTTAACGCAATAAAAACAGAAATTTGAAGAGAATAATGGGAGATTACAAAAATTACAGCTCGCGTCATGCAGTTCAAGTTTTCTGTTCAAAAACTATGGACTTGCTGTCTTATACTATATCGTGTAATTTAGACAAAATCTGTAGTTCCCAACAACTACCGTAAAATTTTAATCTAGGTATGAGAGGTAGAAAGGAGATAATGAATTAAAAGAAAGAAAAATGAAAAAATATCGAAAAGAGAGAAAAACGAAGAAAAAATTAAATGAAAAGAAAAGAAACCAAAATATTTTTAGAAATTATTTCGTGATTTGATCAGGCTTAATAAAACCCTGTGTTATAAGTATCTCTACTCTTTAACACTTAAAAAATTCTTAAACACTTAAAACTTAACTGTCTTACTTTAAAAATATATTCGATGATCATGAAAGTTCGATAAATTTGAAAGCTAAAACGCATTATACTAAAAGTGATGTTATGTATATTCTAAGAAATATAACCTAAAAGGGTGTCCACTGTCTATAGAAACCTTTATCCAAATATTGATTGGGGACACTTTGATACAATTTTCTGTCTTACACAATACAAATTTATAAAAAAAAAAAACGTCAAATGATACGAACATCTATGATACATTTCCCCTTTGATTGATTTCCAGTGCATTCCGAGTACATCACCACCAACCAGTTTTCATTTGCGGTCATAAAAAAAACGAACGTGGGACCATGTCCAACAAAATTGATTCAAGGTCCGTCCACAACCCTCGTTATTCCAAAGGTGCAGAGAAGAAAAAAAAAAACTCCCGACCGCTCAGACAAAGGAGAGGACAAGAAATGACAAAACGCCAACGAGCGTCATCAATACAAAAGCCATTTCTGACGCCGATCAATGGATGCCCGACAGTGAGGAGTAATAAAGTGAAGCGAAGAAAAAAAAATCAACCCCGACAAAGCCGAGATGGAAGTTGTAGTACCTTCTCAAAACCCCGAATCATTCTTCCGAAAATATGTCGTGTACCTACAAAGTGCGGGGAAAAAAACCCACCGAGAATTGTCGATTTTTTTATTTGAGGCAATTCGCCCCTCTTTTGGTAAAAGGAACAAAGGAATATTCCGGTCCGGGGGGTGGAAGGCGGCTCGGGACGAAACCCTTACTAAGACGAATAAGTAGCTTATTCCCATAAATAGATTACAAACATCGGCTTTCTATAATTTGATACACAAACATTGGGGTACAATGGCTCTTTCGTTGCGTTTCTGTGTTGGGAGAAGGATGAATGGAAATTGAGGATTGATTTCTCTGGTGTTGTCGCCATAAAATACAGTCTTATAGTACATTAGGTTAAATGCCGAGTGGAAAATCAATTTCGTTTTTCTCATGTGTAAAATGGATTCTTTAAAATCGGGTTTCTTAGGTATTGAAAATATATGCACAATGATATTTGCGAATTTGGTGTTCGAATGCTTTTAGGAACTAAAGCATATTTATTTCATGCATGTATATACACAGAAATATGTGGAAAAGTTTAGAAGAGTCAACAATTTTACACATCCTAAGCTTAAAGTATTACAAAACATACATTTGGCTGTAAAAAAAGGAATAGAATTGGAAAAGTTCAGTGCATTCACGATAAAATATATTTAATCTCCAAAAATAATTATTTATTATGTTTGCATAAAACAATCTTTTGTTATTGCATGAAAATACATCTTAGATTCGATGACATGATAATAACAAGTTTGGTGTTTGAACATTTCTTGCAGAGATAAAGAAACCTCAGTGGAGTTATATACTACTATACCAACTAAAAGTACTGTAATTAATACAACTAATCAATTCCCATAACTAATTTGTAACAAATCTGTGATGCTTAATCACAATGACAATGCTCTTAAAAACCACTTCCCGATAAAAATCAATCTCAGTATTGCTAGAGCTCCAATTCCAGTAACAGTGTTCTGTAATCGTCTTTAATTACCACTCACAATATCCTTAAAAATCATTTTTAAAACTTTTCGTACCAATTCCTCAAGGGATATAAATGACATAGTCAACCCTAATATGACAATCCCCAACCTTCTAAGGACACAGCCCTTCCACCAAGCCATAGAAGGCAACGCAAGAAAGTTTAACATCCAGGTAAATGACGCTCTCGTACGGATCCCACGAAAGCTCATTTACCGAAGAAGGCGAGAGCTGCAATTTTTTAAAACTGGAAACAATTATCCCAGTAGTTAATTGGCATTCTGCATCTTAATTCATCCTAATTGCAGGCTGCTAGCATTAAATGCCAAAATTCGTTCTCGAGTCTTTTTTGTTAACAATAAGAGAGAAGATCTCACCCACGACTCCATCAGTGCTCTCCTTAAAGGAAATTATTGGGGTTCATGTGCTGTAATGCTAGGGAGGGAGCTTGATTATGATTGCCGAGTGCTTCAAATTAGTCGTGAATAATAGCCCGTTTCGGGCTCGAGATGCGCTGTTTAAGAGAGAAGCTGAAGAGCTGCTCTTGAATTTTTTTGTGTTTGCTCAGTTGGAGAAGGGAAATGTAAGACAAGGTAACTTTTCTTGTTGATGGTTTGATTGGTACTCGAAGTAATCTTATGAAAACAGTTTGGTGGCTAAATAATATCTCTTAAAACTCTTCATTATGTAATTTTAGCAATGAAACCAAAAGATTCTTTTGAAGCTTTGTATTCAAAAAGCAATAAGATTTACTTTTAAAATAAGATAAAAATTACGCAACATTTTCAAAAGTATTTATATTTACCTCCTCTTTGTTGTTATTTTTTAAATGTAATCGTCGCGAAATAAATTTCTCATTAACTAACCCAAGGTTTTCTTGAAGGTTATATGGCATTTACTTACTGACGAACAATTTTTAAAATGTAATTAAGTAAATATTTCTTATTCTACACACTAACAAGTATTAGGCTCACGTGAAGGAACTATAATCTCCCTCCCCAACACAAACCATTTTCACGTATAAAAAATATCCCACACCTTAGTAGGACTCAGCATAAAATAGGTTAAGTTTTAAGTTATTATATTACGTCAACATAAAAGAATATTACGTTCATATTTTTAAATCATTAAACGCCTAGATAAAATGCACTCCCTGCTCTCCTTTTAAGTAACTCTTAAAGTTAAACAAAAAATCCCGACCTAATTAAGATATGCTATCGATTGACCAATCTTATTTAAGTTACACTAAATATATTAATTCTAACCTCAGGACAACAGGAATTTAGAGCAAATTGCAAATTTCCACCTGACTAATTGAATGCCAATATTTACCCGAACGTCAATTAATCTCTAGAGCTCTAACCATAAGGGGGTATTTTAAGAGACTCGATGGCAGTTACCTTCCCGTGGAACATAAATGAAATATTTGTACAACTGTTTAAGAGATGTAGGCCATTAATTTGAATTAGCAGTCACTTAACCCTTTTTAAAGTAGTCTCGTAAATTTATTCCAGAAGATAAAGCTGTAACTAAAACTGGTTAACTTAAGAGCTTACCTATTTAACGCATTCTACATCAGAATACTGACACAAAAACATTTGTCATGTGTGTTAGTCAACGAACCCACTCAACTAAGATAACTATCAACCGTCTTAGTAATCATTCTTAATTGGCCAACAATACAGAGTAATTTATTACTCGAATATTCTTACTAGTCTCAAGTCGTTAGACTTGTTTTAAAATCTCTGTGGCACTTTTAAATTGACCTAAAATTTTCTCCACGACCATTAAGTAATTTATGAGGCAGTGTTGCTATGTGTAATCAAAGAGTTTGCACTAAATAGAAAAAAAGTTATCTAGAGATAGGACCTCAAAATATCGATGCTTTGTTCGAAAATATCTTTAAGGTAATATATTTTACCCTCGATATTTCGAAATCAAAGGCGCATCAACAAATATTTGAGAAACTAAAGGTAAAGAAAATTATTGATTAGATTTTAAGAGAAATATTATTTTGTTTTGTGGGGAAAGGACGTAAATAATAGAGGTAACACGAGTATATATTGTATTAAAATATTTAAAGTTATTGAACGGTTTTATAGGTATGATTGATATTATTGATATTGTAAGTAACAAATAGTTGATATACCATATTAAAAATGCAAACAAATTGTTAATATTTTCATAAATATTGCATTAAAAATAATAAATTTTGAAGGCATACAGCTTAAATTTTTAAGAAAAATTATAAAAAAATACTACTGGAAGAAATTTAGTGATATTCCCCCTGAACATAAGTTGGTATGTTTGCCTAAAAATAGATACAACTAACAAATAGAAGACAGTTTCCTCAGGAGAATACTCTGTCACAGGCCCATTCAAGTCGGCTAACTAATGTTCTTGTCATCCACTCCAGCTCCCGTGAACTCTTGATTAGGGCAGGACACAATCACTTATCGTCTGGGAAGCCGTACAAGATTAATCTCCCTCCCTCGAATAAGAATCGATGAATGAATGAAGGGATCCTCCGCGCAAAAACGACACGAATCGACTCCTAATCTCGCTTTGGCAATGGAGTCAACGCTTCCCTTCGCTGCCATTCATCTTGCACAGGGTTCGATATCCATCAAAGCAACACTTGCACCGAGGCGGAAGCGACTAGAGGGAGCGACGGCTGAGACCCGACATGGGCAAAAAAAGGAATCCGTAGTATGGGAAGTTTTCTAAGGGTGGATGGACATGGGTTGTTTTTATGGATGGCTCTTCAGGGCATGAAATATGTTCTGGCGTTAAAGCAAGAGCGCCAAGACCAATGATAGGGCTGGAACGTGCTTTCCACGTGAATCCCATCACTAAAAGTCTAAAGTCGCTAAAAGTCTGAAGGGGGAAATCGCTCTTCCAGAAAACGTTTGGGTCAAGTGGTTTGGGTCAAGTGGTTTGGGTCCAGTTGGTAGAGAACCAGTTGATTGGGTCAAGTTGGTAGAGAGCCAGTTGCTTGGGTCTAGTGGTAGGGACCTGGTTGATATGATAGAGAGCCAGTTGGCTGGGTCCAGAAGGACAGTTAGAGGGTGGCGGGTTCTGTCTCATCCCCTACCAAAGTAAAGGACTACCGTATAGCATATAGCTTCTCATCCTCCTCAGTTTCCATGCAAATTAAATCTTTAGCAGGGATTCCAGAGCCTTGGGTATAGGCCTCGTGATTTGGATGTCTGGTTCAAACCTGATGGTGGAAAAGTTAGAGGAAGAGTGGCCAGTGGGCTAAAATTTTATGATGCCCACTGTCTACCAGGACGGGGGTAGCCGTACTTAAAATCTGATTCTGTTCCAGAACAACAATCAGGTAAGATGATAAAGAATTTCCTGCATGAGTAATGATGGTAGTTCAAACATACTTTGAAAGAAAACTTCTCTCTCACAAGTTCGTTTTCTATGTGATTTAAAAACACACAGAAATATAGAAAGAACATGTTTGAGGGGTGTTTAGTTTTGGGTACAGATATTTAACCATAATGCCTCCAAGTACTTAAGATATAAGCTTATTAATCGGTTTAAATATTATACAACTGTTTATTTTCAAGTAATTATGAAAAGCAGTCGTAGGATATATTTGCACGGAAATAGGTTTGATTAGCGCTCTACCACTTCCAACTCTACGGACGTGATTCTGGGCTTCTATCTTCACAAATTATCCGGTCATATTTTAACGAAAACTGTCACGGCCGTGTACGTCTGGGACCGGCCCGCGTTATCTCGGGGCGAGGTCTTGTCCGGCTTCTGTGCTCTGCCCGGTCTTTTTTTCTCTCTGTCCTATTCACAGGTGGTAAGGAAAGGGGTATAAGGGAGCGCGTGGGATTGGTAATACGCGATAAAGATGAAGGATGAAGGCAAGTTATCGCAGGTACAAACAGAAGATCACACTTTTGTTAGGTTGTCGTTAATGGATTCGGTGATAGTTAAAAAACTGCAGACTGGTTTATTGATGGAATTAAACACGTGTGAATGACTTCTTCATAGCAGCTATCTCTTTTTTGATCGAATAAGTTTTAATTAGCACTTTTTTGAAGTTCACCAACCTACACCTACTAAGTTTTAACTATCAGATAAGGGAAAAAACATGTCCATGGCGTTAGACAAAATAAAAATATTGATATGTTTATATCCCTATACTAAAGAAAACATTTCGTATCAATGACTCGTGGAACTATACAAGTAGAAAAATTTTAAAAATATGGTAACCAGCTCTGAATTTCTGAACAAGCTAATTTGGCAGAACCGGGAGTGAATTTTCTACGCAATAAATAAAAAAGGGATGGGATAAGAAGTTTTATTTTACTACTACTCTTAGCCTTTTATTTTTGGAATGGAAAAAGTGACTGGAACTCAAGAATGAGGAGAAATGTGCAGTTTAAAAGTTAAATTTATACAAAAAGAGTTAATTGTAATGGGGTGAAATATTTTTTGTTTCTAAACTGATATAAATATCATAAAACTTTGAATACTTATTTTCAATTACATCTATCCTCTATAGAGCATTTTCAATCACATGACTCGGACCTAACAACGGCCTTAGCAACAGAAGATGTTACAGTTGTTTGCCCTACAGAGGTTAACAGTTACAGAAAATGACTGGCCGTGAAATTCTACTATTGGATCATTTGCAATCACGTGACCCCATACCTAAAAACCACCTTAGCAACAGATAAACAACGGCCTTAGAAACAGTTAAAAGCCCTACAGAAGGTACACAGTTAAAAGAAAATAACCGGCTGTGACGTCACCTGAAAACACTCTATTGAATATTTTATAAGTTTAAAAAAATAGAAGTCAATTTTATCAGTGTTTTTAGTTTTATTTGAACCATTCATTGATTTTCTAAAAAAATTCCAAATACATTTATTCATAAAAAATTACGTACTCATAAATGAAACTAATGTACGTTCCCATTAGTTATTTTATTTTAATTAAAATTTCTCTGTTTAGTATCAGACATTCTTGATTAATTTTATAAATTTCTATGGTTATATCCAATAATTAATTTAATCATTTGAAAATGGCATTTACTTAAACACCCCAAAATAATACTTCGCACAAAACTGAGGACACACTAATAGTTAAAAGTCGCAAAAACCTCCATATTTGTTCAAGTAAGTAGAAGTTATCTATTTTAATCATTTCGTACCATCTCTTTTTCCAGAACAGAGAGAAAGAGAACAAACCCATTCTTAAAATATCTCCGAAAACACACTTTCATTGATTTATTCTCACTTGAAAATTTTTTTCTACCTCTCTTTTCTTTCGATTGATCGGTTCGTTGGTTTCGATTACAAAAAGAGCCAAAGCGTGGGATTGGTACCGCATCAGGAACATGATAAATGGTCGGGTGTTATCTTCCGCACAAATGGCCAGACCACACATTTGCTTTTAAACTCCTCGCGCATACATAATTCATTCATTAACTCTTCTCACTCAGGACGGACAGATGCAATGTATTTCATTCAAGAATATCAATTCGATTCGGCTACATTCGAATAAATTATGAAAGTTAAGAGGATAATTCTGGGTGGAAAATGGCCACTTTCTGCTTTAAATTAATTCTTAATAAACTTTTTAGCATTGCACTAATGAATACATATTAAATGACCATAAATAATTACTACTATCCATCACTATTAAAATGGTGTTTTAGATTTTAGAACTACACAGACGATATCAACCTCTTTAGAATATAAATATTAAAGATATTTCAGTTATAAAGAAAATTACATATTTTAAGGACCACTTTTCACAGTTACAATCAGTTATCAATGGAATATTTAATGTATTTTAACCTAAGTCACACACCTAAAGCAGCTCATCCAACCTGATCAAATAGAGAAAAATAAGGAAGGAGGCTCTAAGTAGTAAAATCCTTAAATCCATAATTGAAAAGCAAGCCACGTACGAACTCCATTCTAACCTTAAAATCTTATCCAGTACACTTTTTAACCACCTAATTATAATTCCAGAAAGATTTTATCGCTCCATAGCAGAAAGATGCTTTTTTCTAATTCAATAGGTAAATTAATTTGTAATTTATTGTTCAGTAAATTAAGGAAATTGCGTTGAAGTGGCATTCTTACCAATGCCTTAGCGAGCGAAAAATACACAGGAGGTAAGTCAAATCAGCAAACTCTTCTGAGTGTTTCATTACCATTTGAGGCGCTTGTAGCAACAACCAGCTAGCTTCAATGTTAGCTTGTTGCTGCGAGCGATTCATTTCTCTATGAGTTTAAGCAGTCATTGTACTCTTTCGTCAATTCGACCTTTTACGAACAATTCCTCGAATCCAACAAGTAAACAGATAATTAATATGTCTTAAACTTTAATCTTTACAAAACATAATGTAGAATCCACAAATGGGATAAGAATTGACGAGTAAGTGATAATTTTTCTCCGCCTAAGAGCCGAGTCGTTATGACGGCTGGTGCCAAACGTAATGCCCATCAGCCATTCTCCATTACAAATTCGATGAGAAAAGGGAAACGGATATTATTCAAATATATTGACAAGCATGATGGATCGGATCTTGAATTATCTCCTGTGGAAACACACACATGGGATCACACTTAGGTAAGTACATACAACGCTTCGCCTTGCTTCATGCATAAAGGATAAATGTCGCTCGGCTGTCTGCTGCTTTCCCAGAAGAGAGAGGCCTTTTTTTTTTATTTTGTGCTTGGAAAGGAATAATAAAAATTTTCAGACTCGACTCGAGAGACGAAATGACCAGGCAGGGGAAACTGTCAACTCGTAATTAAAGGGAATTTAAATTTAATCTGGAGGTGAACCGACTCGGCCTGTTCGGATTTGAATTAGGTGTGGAGACGGGACGGAATTTGAAGGGTTTGGGTGATTTTTGTGGAGAAGTGTTCTGAGGTTGGAAAAGCGCCCCCTCTGGATCGAATGCTAGAAATGTGTTCTTTAAGGTGTACTTCATCGGAGATTGCACTCAGAAAATAATCATAGCAAACTGGGAGTTGAAAGATATAGTGTATGAACATGACTGCAAAAATTAATATCTTATAATAATAACTTTTGTTGGATACAAATGTAGTACACGTAACCACTTTTTAATGCGAAGATTTTAACTTAATGAAGGTCTAACGGAGAAATTGTTTAGTAATAACGAAAGTCTTGTTACTTTGAATTCTTTATTTTTAGAGAGGTTTTTAAGTAACACAAACTATTTAATTACGATTTACCATTAAGAGTAAACCAACATTTCAATCAATGCTACATTAAATATTTACCTACCTTACGTTCTTTGATTTATAAAATGAATTTAAACCGTCAATATTTTAATCACTATACCATTTTTCAGTTTTTACAATACTGAATCAAGGTTTTTCGTCTTGGGGGTTTGTGGTCCCCAAAAGTTTCAGTTTATATAATCATGACTTTTAAGTTTTTAAAATGGTTATTAATGCCAGCAGGGGGGGGTTAAATGGTTATAAAAGTAACATTATGAGTTAGCACGTCGAAACTGTGTTCCCATTTGATGGAAATCTTTACAACATAGTATGATCTCGGCAAAAGTAAGTAATATGAGCCCGTATAAAACCATCGACTGCAATTACACGAAATAAAACAAAAGCTGCTGACAAATTATTAAATTCGCCTTATTTGTTTACAGCAACGCTTCACAGTGAGTCACGAGGCCGAGGGAGGGTCAAGCCCCATACCTGCTGTCCCAAGGTCAAGGCCGCAGAAGGAGGAAACGCAGAGCAGAGAGGTGTGTGGTGTCTGTGCGAGATAGTCTTGACGGATGAGTCGTGTAGAAACAGCGGGATCGCGCGTTCTGTTTGAACAGGGAGAGAAGAGACAGAGATTTTTTTCTGCCACCTTTTCGTATGCTAATGAGGGAGGTCGTCTGTGGATGGATCGGTCTGACAGGAAAGGCGCGTGACGCAGGATGGCATAATTTGGGGTGGGTTTTTTCTGGGACTGTTCTGGGTCGTAGTTTTGGGTGTGTGATGACGACGGCCGTATATAGGCAGGTGAAACCAAGGATATATGTCTTTCAACTTAGTAATTGTAATTATATTTATTTATATTTGTTGAATAACAACACATAAAAACATTATAAAGACCATATACCAAGAAATTTATGAAACATATTATTTATAAAATTTTTGAACCAACGAAAAATCTATAGCACAGATTGATAGTCCGACTGACGAATTGTACTACAATTTTTTTGCTGCCTCTAAACTTCAACCTTCATTCACATTTTATAAAAAGCAGCTGTAATTAAATACTTTAAAAGGCAGGGTATGATTGTACTTTTTCGATCGTTGAAATCCTATCAATTATAGAGTTTTGGAAAATAATGTAGGATAAAGATGTCAAAATAAAATTGGATCCAGCGAGGAAAAAAATATTTGGTTTTTATAGAGATCAGTTAGTTTTAAATATTTCTCTCTCTAAAACAGTTTAATCTACTATCCCATTAAAGTAAAAATTAAGGCATGTATTTAAGATAATGTTGACATGTTATTAATACGAATTTCTGATTATTTGAATTTTACACTCGACTCAATTTTAACAAATTTATACATCTAATAGAAGAAAAATGTAAAAAACAATAGTATAAAAATAAAGCAAAAACAACATTAATATTAATTATTTTAACGTACTGAATTCAGATTCACATTAGAAAGCTGCATTATAATGAATAAAATTCCAACTATTAAGGAAAAATCAGATATCATTTAATTGGATTCTTATCCAATACCTCCAATGCCGATAATATAATTACCATATCTTCTTATTCCACTCAAGAAAAACAAACATACCTATTTCGAAAGCATATAACTTTCAGATAGAGGAGAACCGAAGAGCCGGCTGGGAGCCTTATCACCCGCACAACAAAATACGAGACCCGCAACGAACAAAATTCGAACAAAACCATCAGAAAAAAAAAGAAGCGAAACTCGAGAAATCACTTAGAGATATCCTAACGAGTCGCAAGGCCCCGGTAGACCTTTCTTCCATTTAACATCGAATTTACCAGTGACATCTCTTCATCCGAAGTTATTAGGATGGGAAAGAATTACTTAACCTCATCAAGGGACGGGGGGAAAGAACACCAGTCCTGATAGAGGAGGAGTTTCTTTCCTTTTGGAAACTGTCCGAGGAATGGGAATATTGTGTCACCAGTTATCTATAGTTTGGAATGCCTTTTAAGACGGTTTCTTTCTCGCTGATTGGAACGTCCGTCTTCGAGTCTTTCCCTCCACGTTAGATAGAGGTTCAACTACTTCGAACTGCACTTCTTTTGGTCGGAATTTGGAGTTTGGGAGAGAAATTCTGGATTGGATAAGACTGGTCCAATCTCTTTTTTAAGACTCCTGAAAATAGGGAGTCTAAAAACCCTTTTTTGAAAGTTTGTTAGGTTTGGAATGGTATTGACTATCATTGAGAGTTAGTTGACAGGAGCAATTGAAGAATCGGGATCTTGTTCCATATGCTTGAACTGCCTACAAAAATAATCTAATAAAAATTCAAATCTTTTCGACAGTAAAATGTCTTCTGGAATTATTTACGTAATTTTTAATCATTGAGAATGTACCTAGTCAATTCGAGTTACTCCATTGAAATATGGCATTTTTTGTTTAGTGTAGAGATATTCTTTTGAGCTTGCAATCCAAAAAGTAATAATAAAGTTAGTTTTATATTCAATCTTGTGATGTCATTGCATAGATCACAATCAAACTTTCACAACCTGTCTAGAATTACCAGATTTTGAGATGAAGTGTGTCAACGCAACTCACGTTCGCCCATTAACAGAGTGGTACACATAAACTCTTATACTATCTGTACAAACTTTTAGAAAAAATAGAAGTTTTACAGATACACTTATTTTTTACACTATGGAATACTATATACCTTACACATTATACAAATTCATGTTTATAGATATCGGCGTTAAAATTTATGAAGTCAAAACATGTGAACTTGTTGAGGCAACACAACTTTTGTTTAAATATTTTTAATTCCATTCAAGTTTATATTAACCGTAATAAAATTTATTTAAATATAAAATAGTATTACAATGTAGTTTTTATATTTATTTATTTAGCTAAAAACAATATTTAATCGTATACTTACTAAACTTATTTAAAAGATTTGATAATTAAGTAATTAAGCTATTGCTTTTAAAACTAGAGCTATGGAATCCTACGCACTTTCAGAACAAAAAATTATAAGTTTTAATTTTAATTTATTTTACAATTCCTACATCAGACACACACGCCAATATCATCCGCATTTACAGCTTATATCAAATACTTTGGAATTAAATTTCGTCCAGTGTCTAAACCCTAACAAATTAAATCAACAAATCCAATGAAATCCCTCTCTAACAACGTACTAATGCATTCATTCGTTAACCGAATCTTCAAAGTTCAATTTCTCATAAACACGTTTAAAAGCCCTTACTAATTAATCAATAATAACCGCTGATAAACACGGTTACAGTCACCGACCGTGGAAAAACACAAAACTTAGGGTTGTGTCAGAAGATAGAGGTAGTAGCTTTAGACAAATTAGTTTCCTTCAACTCGATAGTATCGCAGTAGGATTTGGAAATTAATGGTGGCAACTGCGCAAACGGCTGATAAAAGATTGACGCAACTCAGATGCTACCGAAGGAGAATTATAATGAAAGTTGTTGGGATAGGCTTGAGTTAAAACTGGATTTGAAGCACTACTAATGGATAATTGCTGTTCCGAAGGAATCATTAAAAGGGGAATTTTGTTTTTGGTTTAAATTTATCAGCTTATAATATTTATTATATGTTAACTAAATCTTATCTCGGTTTAATAGTGGATATTTATTTTCACATCAGTTGATAAAACGAGGCAGATGGTAATATTTTGTAACTATCCATTTAAAGTATCAGAGGACTTTTATTCGTAACATTATGGCAAATCAATAGTTGTAGTTTAAAGGAAATCGTAAGGAAGATACAGCAGGTTATCTGGATGAAATTAATGAAATAATTAATAAAATAATGATCTTTTACTACAAGCTTCGGGATATTTAATTCGATATTTTACAAAATATTACACATTGATTAAAGAGAAATCATAATTCATAATTGTGTCGAATTAAATTAGTTTTGGTTTTAAGGCGCAAGGTCCCAATACGGACAAAATTATGTAAGAGACCACAGCGTAATAAAAATCTTAAGATACATTATTAAGATATTCACAGAAATAAATGTTCTTGTATTTTAATCATTTAATGTTTTTGATGTTGTAATTGCTATTTATAATTAATGTTATTAATATAGTTTTTGAGGACATAGAAAAAATAGAAAAGTGAATACATAAAAAATACAGATAAATAATATACATGGAAAAATTGAATTAACTTTTTATATCAGTAGTATACATAACTCATCAGAAGATAACATTTTCGCACATTTAGTGCAAAGTTGTTCTCACCCAAATCTTCTAACATTTAAATTGTGTAGGTATATCCTTTGATATTGGTGGAATTTATAATGAATAAAATTTTATATTTCTAAATAAATCAATAGCTTCTTACAAACTTAATTTTAAAAAACGCTCACTAAAATCACCAAAACATTATCACAGACAAAATATCAATTATAACCACAAGCTTCATATCCAAGCCAGGACCTTTCAGGGCCAAATTCAAGTAAAGAATAAAAATAATCTCACACCTCAAACCTTCTACTGACACCCCTTGACACACCATCACCCCACCCCGTTGGAAAAAAAAAGGAGGGGGACCGCACACATCAAAATTAATTTAAGCCCTCCCGATTAATAAATAAGACACGGCAGACACTCACGGGCGCAAATCGAATGAATCGGGATGCTTCAAACCCATCGCACCGTCGTCGTTTAATAATTCATCAATAAGAAGGAAGCAAGCGACACGCTTTAATAATTCATTGCCCATCCCCGATCCTGGCGCTGCTCGTACAACAGTACCCCCGGGGGCGAAAACAGAGAAAACTGTTACGTGAAATATGATAACGGATCGAACAGAAAAAAAAAATAACGGGAGAATTATATAGTGGACAGCACAAATTCAATAAACCTGTTTGTTTTCCTGAGCTTTCCGTATCAATTGGCCACGCCAGTCCGAATTAGAGAGGGGCTGTTTTATTTTATTATTAATAATCCTCGCTTCTGTTTTTATCTCCCATAAATAAATAATAATTGGGTGTAAAAAACGAGGCGACGGGGGTATATAAAGTACGGAGAAGGGGAATTTTTATTCGTTTCGGGCTTTGGATGCTGAGTGTCTATTTATCTCTGGGATGATTTGATAAGGTGTTAATCGCATCATCAGGGTTTTTGAAATATATCGTCCCCCGGCTTTTCAATTTAAAGTGCCGGTGAAATATGAGATCGCTCGCTTTATTCTCTGTGTGCCGTTTGGGGAATTAATATACTTCTTTTAATGTCTGTGAAACTGGACGGTGAGAGGAACAGTGAAAGATGGATCGGAGAGTAAGGAGAATTAATTTCCACTTATGGAAAGGGTGATATAAAGGGGTTTTAAAAATAATCTGGGGGGGGGGGGAAAACTAATAGAGTAAAACTATTTCTAATTAAATGGTTATTTTCATAAAAAAATAATGAAAAATCAGTGAATTGTTTTTGTTGAATGACCATAAACTTCATACTGAAGGAAATATAAACTTTGATTTTCAAACAAATAACAATACATAAAATAAATTTTACAGAGCATTTTAAGAAAAACTTTAAATAAGGAGCAATTATATTAACTGAAAGGGTGAAACACAAAATTATTAATTGGTTCTTTAGTATTCATTTCTAATTATACTGAATGTAAAAATGTACGTTGTATTTAATGTGTGGGATTTAAATATTAAATATTGCAAACAATAAAAATTTTATCCATTGAGAAGAAGTTTAGATGTGACATCTCTAGAAACCGTAATTTTATCTAACCTAATCAGTATGATTGTTTTATTCTACGTCCAACTAAACACAAAAATAGAAAAAAAATACACCAAATATAACTATCTCTTTCAATTGATAAAAAGTGTTACATAATTTTTGAGAGATAATAGCAAATAATAATAACATAATAAATTGGATTAATATAAGTTTTGTTTTCAAACATTAATTAAATAGTATACCTACTTTCTTTAAAACTTTGAAAAAAAACTTAAAAATAGTGTAACTATTTTCTTTCAATCTTGGATTTATGAGTTTGCAATGATTTAGAGAATAAAACCTTAATTAAGTTAATATTTATTTAAATTGAGATAAATATATCGCAATAATCAGCTTGGAACCTACTTGAATAACAGTTTAAAATTAAAAATGCTGTAATTCAAAAGATGCACGTCATTAAAATGAAACATATATGTATGTCAAAATGCAATCAGAGTATCCAACATAAAAACCGCAGAATTTAATATTAAGATTTAATATAGTAATTGAAAGCCTAAAGCTGACCAAACATTCTCTACAAATTAATGCACTCGCTTACCATAGCCATCCCTATTTATGAGAAGCCATATTATATGACTCATATATACCCCCAGTAAAACTCCCTAATACAACGTCCATTCATGTATAACGTTACGTGTTCAGTGGATTGTACGAAAACAGCTGGGTTGGTTGCATTCACAGCCGCTGTGTACAGTATATGAGTCTAGTTGCGCATACAAAACAAGCTCACAAATTTAGATTTCTATCTAAAGTGGGGGGGGTAATATTAGGATAGAACATAAGGTATATGAGTACAAAAGCTTTCAGTAGTATTTGGACAGCTTTTCATTAGATATATGTAATGATTTCATACTCTTATTTCGTAGCTAATACTTTTATAACTGAGGATATTCCAAGTACAAACAACACTGATCAAACATTCTTTGAATTGGCAGACTACAGTGAAAAAAATCTACCATTGTTTTCTATCTACGAGACGTATGTTTTATACAGTAAAAAGAGTTTGGATTATGCTTGTTTCATTCATAACGAGATATAGTTAAATTCAAACTTAAATTTTACAATATAAAACATTTAACCAAGACTTTATTGTATCTTTTGACTTCAAAATGTAGTTTAGTTTAGATGGTTATATATTTAATAATTTCATAATTTATTATATGAAAGGAAAAGTAGTAAAACCTATGAGGAATATAATTATTTTAAATAAAAAAAAGAGTCAGTGACCCAAGTTTTTGAGCAAATAAAAATAGTAAACAAGGATCTTCATAGTTTTGAAATAAAAATGGTTTAATAACAGTTATATTCTAAAAAAGAATAGTAAATACATTGAGTTAAATATTTATTTTCTTATCAATTTAAATTTTTTATGATACACACATTCACAGATATTATATTAAAAAGTTTAAATATATTATTTCATAGGTCATTGTTTTAATTTTATTTACTTTATATAGAACAGTTATAAAAGAAACAAAAGCTGAGAGTTACAGATTTTTCTTTCTTTAAAAAACCCTACTCTTACCGAAACCTAAAAAGTGTCAATTCTGATCATATAATGTCACGTTAAGATATTTTTAAAATTATAAAAGGGAGTTATAAAAAATAATTAAATTAATTAAAATTAATTAAAAGAGGGCTAACAAAGTTTAACTTAGACATTAAAATGTTTTGAAAGATTTCTAACTTTATGTTTAAAATTTAATTTCATTAAAAAATTATAAATGATATAAAACAAATATCGGAAACTGTGTCATATTTTAAGTTTTTGAAAACAAAACTGAAACTTCATGTATTAATTAGAGTTAATTAAAAATAATCAAATAAACTTATAAATAAGCATTCCAGCAATACATTCAGTTACATTTCGAACAAATTTTTCAATACTTTGATAAAATTAACTTCTGTTTTGTAAAAGTAAACAAGACAAACATGGAATTTATAAAAAAAAGTTAACGAAAATAATTTAATTTCCTCCAAAAATATTTCGACATTAATTAAAGTCAGTGATAATATTGGTAAAGAAGCAAGCATTTTTAAAACAACACGAACATTTCCAGTCCTGGTAAAATATATTAAATCCGGCAAATACGGTGGCTACAATTGAATTGATTTATTAATAAACATTTTAATTACTGCTTAGGAAATATTTCTGTCAAAAAATCACCAAAATAAGTGTTTCTTAAAAAAAGAAACATTTCAGAAAAAAAAGTGCGTTTTGTGCAATGGTGCTATGCAACACTTTTATACCCGTATTCATCCCATACCACAACTCCTTAGGTTCGCTACTGACCACAAAAAGAAAAACACTTCCCAAAATCGAACATCTTAACTAAAACCATCCCTTTCTTCTTTTTTATATTTATTCCAAACCGTCGTCCCAGGGAATCAAACATTCCCATGCGCTCTCCCCTTTCAAAGTGCCATTACACAACTCCGCACATCCAAAGAGAGAGAGAGGGAGAAGTGCGCTAAGCCTAGCGGGGGAAAATCGATCGGCCGAGAGCCGGCAAGCCTGGCTGAATCAATAAGGGACGGCTGCCGGTAAAAGCGTCACTTAATCGCCGCGTCCTTGTTATAAGGGAATTGGGGAAATAATATCCCGGATCCGATTCGCGCTCGGAATGCGATTCAATGGACCGGCCTTATTATCAGGTGAGGTAGAGGAAATTGGGCCGGACCCCGGAAAAGTTTCCGGGATCTCCCGGAGAAGTGGGGAGATAAGCCTGCGTGGGCTAGGGAGATAGGTGGAGGGAGCTTAATTTGGTTGTGGTCAAACGAATAGGTGATTTGATGACAATTTGGGGACATGGTCGTCTTCTGAATGTTGGAAAGAAAGGGGTGAGATTGATTAGTATCTGCTCGTTAAGTTGTTCAATCGTTCTTAAAAAATAAGATTTTTCAACTTGAAAAAAAAAAAGAAACGGTATTTGAGAGTTAATTTAAAAAATATTTATAACTAAGCCTTTATTGCTGAAAAAAAATGAATAATTTAATGTTGAAATATGGTATGGCTTCCGTAGTTGAAATATGGATAGCAAACTGTTTACAAAACACTTGTTTACAGGGAATGATAAAAAAGATAAATCGGAGAAATTGGGGAAAAAGTTATTTAAAAAAGAGGAAAAATAATAAAATTATTTCTTTGGAAAAAAACCTGAGCCTATACCTAGGAAGTAAATAGTAAACTCAAAGGTGCAGAAGTCATGAGCACAATTATGTTTAAATATTATAGACGAATTACAATGAAAGATTACAAGAAATTTTTTAATCATTCCTTATTAGGAAGGAAAAGAGCTCATAAATTTAATGAAAACTAAAAACTTCAGAAAATACAGATTTTAAAATAAACTAATATTGTATAGTTCAAACATATTTCGTATAAAAGCTAGAGTTAAGATTAAATAAAAATCAGTAGATAAGGTACAATCGAAATATCAAGATTGATGAAAGAAAGATGAAATTTTATTCAGTCGTCTGTTGTTTAATAAAATTGTACAGTCCTTCATAATGTATTAATTCATTCTTCAACAACATTTCATACTCTAATATTAGCCATAAAAACTAAAATAACTTAAATATTAATATAACTTTTATTCCCTCGAAAACTGAGCACTCCAAACAACATAAATTAGAGCAGCGAACAATAATTGATTTGAGAATTGCCTGATTCCAAGTCATATATCAAACAGAAATAATTACTTTAAATAAAATGTATATACGAGTACATCACGGAATATTGGAATATATTTTCAGTATAAATGCATAAATTGCATTTTAGATCAATTCACGACTGTACAAAAGAAATAAACGAGCTTACTCGAATACATGATGTCATACATCACCAAACCAATTTGAATAATAAACGTCATCACCTTGGAGAGTCTAACACATCAACAAACCAATTTTAATATGAAAGGCATCACCTTTGAGACTGTCGTGCACAAAACCAATTCAAAAAAAGTAAAATAAAATCTCTAAACGGCATGAAAATGTCCTTTAAAATTAGAATTGAAATTTTTAGGTGAATATCTTTTGGATTGAGATAACAAAACAATAACAACTAACGAAGATAATTATTGATATTAGAGCGAAATCAGCTTCACTGAGTAATAATATATATTTTTCCCCAAACGAAAACCTATGTTAAACATACCGTAAAAAAGTTTATAATAAACTGAATATAAAAATATACTCGATGGATGAAAAATGTATGTGTGTTACATCAGGGAAACAAAGAGTTGGCGATAGCCAAATATATTTATTCATCATTCGCAACAATATGCGTAAGTTTTCTCGAAAAATAAATTCCATGGAAATGCACTTCCACTGATTTCCCTGCGGAAAGCAAACAAAGCAAACTTCTTTAAAAGCTTTTCGCACTTTGCTTCTCAAAATATACTCTGCAAAAATAAACCTTCGTAAATATAATACCATATCACGAATCTTCGTGAAAGAACCTATTTACAATACGATCATTATGACAAGCAATTACTGGATCAGAAAATTTATCAAAATAAAATATTTATAAAAGAAAGGAGTACATTTTAAACAGTTTTTATTCTTTTCTGGTTACCTAACAACGTATGAAATTATATTTTCCTGGGGAGATACAAAGAATAATCGAAGGGTCCAGTGTCATTCAACAACATCGATTAGTTGAGGGTACAAATAAATTATTTGTGCTCTGCGTTTAACCCTAAAAATATACTTTTTAAAGGAAATTAATGTTTTGTAATTAAGTGGAGTTTAAAATTTAATTAGTTAAGTGTTACAGCTTTTAAAAATATTAAAGCTACACATTCATACGCAATTTTATTTCTGAGAAGAATTACGCTTTTACATCAATAGAGAACAAAATATATGAAATATCACCGTCCCCTTTGTGAAGAAATAGGTATGATGAATAAATAAATAAAGAACAATTAACGAGCATTATTTTAAGAACATCCTCAAAAGGGAACTTATTAAAACTTATTTGGAAGCACATTATTAAAAAATTGTGATAAGGTTTAGAAGAAACCAAGCCCTGAGTGCCTATTTTTTTCAACTTAACTCTTGGATTATTATGTTCACTGTAACAAATTAAAAAAAAAAAAAAAGCTTATTATGTAAACATAACGTTACTCTGTATTCATGATAAATGTTTAGAATTTTATATTTTTCTCTAGTTAAGAGCGAAGTTGTTTAGTCTAGGAAAACTGAAAACAAAATAAACAGAGTTAACTGCTTTTTTAAACGTAACACAGCAAACTTTTTTTATGCTTCCTTGGAAGAGCTATGGCCCCTTAGTGAACAATATGTGTATTGTTTTGTATTTCTTTACTTTTTGTTAATAAATTATTATTATTATTATTATTACTTTGTCGTGTTTATAGAAGCAAAAATTGAAAGAAGACACAGTGAAAGAATTAGTGGGCAAGAAAATATTTTTTTCCTTCTTGTAAATATCCTTATTAGGTTATACAGTTAAAGACAGATAAATAACTAGGGTAAAAAACTTAATGTTAATGACATAATGATTTATGAATAATTCTCGTTTCCAAGAACATATTAAGATTATATATTTACTTCGAATAATGCTAGCAAGAGAGTCTACACAAGTATGACATTTATTCAAGATTTTAATGGATTGATTTTTTTCTAAATTACTACTTTAAACTGAGACTGAATAACTTTGTCTGTAAATTTTTAAATATTTGTTATATTCACTCAATGATAGCATGAATTATTAAATAAAAATCACTGTTATCAGAAAGATTCTAATAGGTTTGGTTGAAACAAGAAGAATATTTGTCAAAACAGATTGATTTTTCAGATGCATATATATTTTCTCAAACTTTCACTGATGTTTTCGAAAGATAACAACATAATGCTGTATTTAGCGTACCACGAAATTCATAAGCAGGTATTTATATTCTCACAGATGTTGTTATTTAAACTACTACTTATTTTATTTCCTATTAAGGATATTAAATCACTTTGAGATATTAAAATAATTATTTTTCTAGTTCATTTTCTACTTAAACTGTTTGCATTATAACCTAAAATAATGCCTTCTTTATTATTCACTAACAAAAGTGTTTATTTATAAACTGTTGCATAAACATGAACTTTATTGAATACAAATTGATAAAATTACAACAGAGAAAATTACCATTAATTACACACTCTTAAAATACTTTATGTAATTATGACTACGTTATAAACAATAAGAAAGAAAGGAGAAAAGTAAATAATAATAAACATACAAGATACATCTCCCGAGAATAGCATAAGATACAGATCAATACATTACTGATTAGACAGTAGGCTAAATTTATTAAATTGAGTAAATACATCTACTGAAGAAATTTTGAAAGATATTTTGTAGATATTATACTACATGCCTAAAGTTTCCATCCTCTATCATAGTGTTAAAGGGTATCTCAAGCAATTTAATGGCTTTAGATGTAAAATTATAATTAAAAATCCTAAGAAACCTCTTTAAAGGAAAGAACACAAAAAATTGCAATGCTCTGGAGAAAGCAAACCCTTTAATCCATTTCCCAAAATCTAATTCAGGCTATTAGAAATCATTTGAATATTCCCTATTCAGCCATATAAATTCCTTAAATCTTCCTGGACAAAGGCCCTTTTAAAGGATTCTAAGTAATTCAATTCTTTAACCGATGCGTTTAAAATGTCTCGTATTTCGGAGACAGATAAAATCCAGAAGCTTAAGTGCTTAAAAGACTTCTTGGAATAGAAACAAAAACGAACCAATTGCCAACGAATTGCCAACGAATGTAGAGAATTTATGTTTCTTTCTGTATGAGATTTTCGCTCTAAGGAATTGATGCATAGTATGATTCAAACATAATTTGAAAAGCACTTGCAATGGCAAAAATAATTCAAATATTTCAAATAAATTTAATACGGATAGGATGCTAAAATAGGTTTAAAATTAGTGTTTATTTAGTTTACCAAAACTTTTAATAAAAAATTTTGATTTTTGCAATAAACGTTTGATATAAAGGAATATATGCCTCTCTATATGCGCAGAATATGTTCATATGATCGTACAGGACCATCAAAACTTGAAATGTAGAGTAAAAGTTTCAAAATAAACTTAAGCTCTAGATTGAAAAACTCCATACAACAAGTGTAAATGCGCAAAACACTTTTACAGTGAACACATTAGTGAACACTTCTCATCAAAAGTGTTGCGATTATGTTGGGATCGTGTTGTGTGAGAAAAATATATTGTTGTAAAAGTGTTGAGATAAAAATTATACAAAGACAGTGTTCTTATAGTGTTTCAATCAAATTTAAGAATACCTACAGATTCTAGACATATTTAACAACACTATTTTGTATTTTTGGAACATATTTCAGGATAGAACACATTTCTAACACTTTCAAATATATTTAGAACACCTATTACAACACAATAAAGTGTTCTATCTAACAACACAACTAACGTGTTGTTAATTTGATGGTAAAGAAACTGTTCTTAAATGTGTCTATAAAGTGTTTATTTTTGTGTGAAGCGTTTGCAGTATGGGGGGAGGAGTCCATTCAAATAGGATAAACTATACAAATTTCAAACTTGGCAAATATAGTAATCCACTCCGAAGAGAAAGCCATTTCTTTCCAAATAATTGTTTACCCATAGAATTGGATTTCTTTCATAAGGAGAAAATCAATTAACAGTTATAGGTAAGAGGCCCAAGTTGCCATTTCTTAGTGATCTTTATAAAAGAACCTAGAAATTGATTTGTTAAAGAAAAATACTTTATTCCTAATGGGGAGTAATTTATAAAAGATATATATTTGACATAAGACATGCAAAAAATTTGAGACATTTCTAATGCAGAGAAGTAAGGGTAGAATTATACAAAGAGATAATGCCTTTCTTTAGTTAAGGGTTTTGATATATCAAGCTGGGTGAATGAAAAATAATGTTAAAACATTCTTAAAAACTTTTCATATAAAACGTTGAGAGATTTGAGACATTTTAATGGTATATAAAAATGTTTCGCTTTTCGTTAGATAGGAGTTGGTTGGCTTTCAGTTCTGGTAAATGTAAAATAAAGAACGTTGAAAGACATGTTAGAAATTCTCAGGTAAAACATTGAAGTCACATGTCCACACACAATTGTTGCCCTGGCACTAAACCAAAATAGATACAAAACTGTTCACACGAGAAATAAAATCCAACAGCTATAATAGCCAGAGCTATCCCTACACCCCAGGATCTCCTCAAACAAACCCCCAGAGAGGGAAATGAAGAAAATGGTTCAGACAATGCTAAAGGCTCATTAACGATTTACCGGAGCGAACCCACCTACCACAAAGGCTAAGCATTTCACTTATGCGGGCAAACACGGGCCGAAATTGTGCAAGCAGGAGGGGGAACTACAAGAATCAAACACTCGGGCAGAGCACTACACATAACCACCATTTCTTTTTCTTCTTATTTTTTTTCTGTTCTTCAAACAAGAAGAGCTATGGGAGCGCTTTGTGAGAGCACAGCGAGAGCTTTGTGCTGCGAAACAATTTGCGGCGTTGTTGTAAAGTGAAATGAATGTGGACAGCAGAGTTCCGATCGGTGGGTTCTTTTCTGTCTCCCGAGGGAATCTTGTCGGGGGAGGTATGGGCCGAAAGAAAAAGCCGAAGAGGGCAGTGGATTTGGTGGGGGAATCGTAATTTAAGGGGATGTTTCGCGGAACTAGAAAGCAGAATTACACGACACTTCACATAAAAGTGACAAAAAAACATAGGGAAATTGCGTCACAAGTAAAAAGACAGAAGTTGGAATGAAAGGTAAGGCAGCCAATGTAATTTGAAAATCAGGCAACCGATTTCTAAATTTTGGTAAAATAAAGCTATAAATTTTAAATTGTGAAGATTTTGGAAACTGAAAAAATTTATAGAAATGGAAAAAAGCAAAACCTATGAAGTTCTAAAAACTTGGCTTTACCAGCAATTAAAAAAAATTAATTCTTATGAAGCTGAGGTATTTAATAAAAATTTACCCAAGGTATAAGTTCCAAAGAAATGTTAACTTCTCTCCTAACACTGGTATTAATCAATCAATACTGAAAGTGATAAAAATGTTAGGTTTATTTAGTAAAAGAACGGAAGCTAGGGTTCGTTGTTGCATTCTATGGATTAGTAAAAGAAGGCTATAAAAGCTATAAAACAAGCTATAAAAGTTAAATAAACTCAATAAAATAACTGATTACTTGGACTATTACTTTCTAGTTAGATAATGTTAACGTTCACAGCACATTGATTGCAGAAGGTAATTTTTACAACTCAAGCTTGCTACATTGGGTTCTAAATGTTCTAGTTAAACTGTCCATAAAGAATCTACTAATTTTAGAATAAGTAAGTAAAACATGCCAATAATGCGTTACATATCAGGAGACTGTTTTCACGAGTCAATAGATACGATCTAAAAAATTTCTGAAACTTTTTAGATTATTATGGGAATATACAAAACATATTTTGATAAAAATATTACATTTTGAATAGATTTTCTTTTTAAAAAGATCAGTTAAATAAGCAGAATATAGAGAAACCTAAAAAAAATAAAGGAGTGATAGAATTCTATTGAAGTGGAACAATACCATTCAAGATCAAAGTTAATTGTAATATTAACTTTTACACCTTCTTGATATGATATTTAGATTAAAATAACTCAATTCCACTGAAAAGTTGACATAAAAGAAACCTTCACAGCGAGATACGATTAATTGAGCTAATAATATGATGGGTACTTTTTCCAAAACAGACATTTACACAATCAACACACATAGAATAGGGACTGCTGTCATAACCGGCAACCGGTTTGTTCAAAATTTTATATCCTAATCTCTAACATTTATAACTCATAAAACAGAGTAAGTGCGTCTTAGATGATAAACTTTAAGTAAGACAAACGCACGGATATTAATATCATGAAAATTAACGACGTTTTATGACAAGTAAATTAGCAACAGAGCTTTCAGTGCGCCCGACTGAAGAATTATTGTTCGAAAACCATTGTGGAAACAGCGGTGGAAATTACAGATTGGTTTGAGGACAAAAAAGATAGTTTCGAATGCTGTTTTTTATGTCATAAATGAAAAAACTCATGCATTCAACTGAGTATCTGATCTCTATATAACGAAATAAAGAATTGTAATGATAAAACTGATATGTTTTAAAGGTCTTACAAGGTATTAATGATATGTATTGATGATAGATAAAGTATTTAAAGTTATCAATCACTTTATGATGATGCATACTGAACAAAGATATTTTTATCACAACACTCAAATTTGAATGAAATTTGCTTTTTATAAATGCAGTTATAACGACTGGTGTGTGTTCCAATATTGCCAATGAAAAATGTTGAATTTTAAATTCAAAAAGAAGAAATCTTGTTAAGAAACATTTTTTTTTTCAGAAAATATATGTTTTTCTCTGAAAAGAATCACGTAAATATATTTAAAATGTAATAAGAGAAGGGATTTTGAGCATTACCATTACCAATATATTTTGACATTCAGTTTTAAAAAAATAATTTCAAGTATCAAAAAATATAATGGAGCTCTTTTGATCCAATATTTAATGCGCTGAATAGTTTAAATTAATATATAATTTCATTTAAAAATTTGACACGACCACCCTAAACTCTAAAATTATCAAAGTTTTACTTATTTAATTCAAGTTGTGTTTAAAAAGCCATACTCAATTAAAGGTACCATAATTGGTAATTGTAAAAAACCTCTCATAAAATTAAAAATTTGATATATTTTCATAAAAAAGATAACATGCACTCATATCTATTTCGGATAAAATACTAAAGTATTTTTTAAATTTTTAGAGGAAATATTCTAATTTCTGTCAATCTCCCAATACAGGCAGCTAGATTTCACTCAAAGGTACCCAGCAGGGCCAAGAAAATGAGTCATTAAAAACACATTAAGCTCATAAGGAGGGCACAGGATAGCTTTTCGCTATCCCAAAAAACCGTCTCCCGTTTCTTGGCGGAAAAAATACGGAGAGCGATGTTAGAGAGCAGAAAAATTTGCATAAAAAGTTCCTCAAAATGATTAATAGTTTTTCCTTCTGTACCCCCAAGAGAAGAAGAAAGTTAGGGAAAAGGTTGGAAAGAAGAAACTCAAGCAACCGATTATACTGAAAGTGAAAGATTTTCAAAGTTTTATCTTTGAGACCAGCAAGATTGTTCTTACATCATTACCTTATCAATGATACTTAATCCGAATGATCTACAAATTCTCTGGCTTTTCATTTTGTAAAAAACATGCTGAGTTTCTAAGCCGTTGGCATATTATTTTCCCATTAAAATCCCATTCACTTACAAAGTTGAAAAAAATCGTATTTTGCTAAGATCTTACAGGGTCTAATCCTCATATTTTCTTATACGAAGTGCTATGAATAAATATGGGAATTTTTTTACTAACATGTTACCGAATTAAAAGTTTTCTTTATTAATAAACATTCCTAATCCCTCTTTACATTAACTTAATAATAATAAGAGAACACTAAATTCTAGTTTCCAAATGAAAACATAGTATTGGAATAAACAATAAGCAAAGTAGGAAAAACCTAGCTATTTTAGATAGGTTAAATACAAAAGAAAAAGTATTTTATCCTTTCTCTTTAAAGTTGGGTAGCATTTCCTCATAGTAAATTAAATAAGATTAATATAGGTTCAAAATATCATGTTATAAAATAAAAATATCTCAAAACATTAAGGGGTTATATAGGAGTTATTTTCTTTCCTATTATAATAAATATTTATAAAGTGAAGCTTTCTGTGCTACATAGGTTGTTGTCCAATATTTTGTTACCAATATATAGGTCTACTTCATCTTCTTCCCATCAATTTTATCTTTCAGCAACATATTTAAATGGATACTTGGAAGTTATCAGCTTGTCTAATAAAGCAGAAAGTCAAGAGGAAAGTTTAAAACGTACTATATAACAGCTACGAAATTGAATTGAAAGGATAAGATTACTTAATAGCACATAAAATAAGGATATTGAGAGGATTGTATATTAAATTCTTAATTTCTTAAAAGATCAAGGGAATCAAACCATTTATAAGATATTGACTATTTAAGAGGTTATACAACATTATATTTAAAATTTAATTCTTCTTTTTGATTTTAAAACGTTATTTAGACTATTGGGGACATTTTGGAAAACTAAAGAGAAAATCTTCTCTATCATGATATAAAGAAAACACTCCTTATACATACACCCATTAAATGGAGTTTTAAAACTAATTAGATCCTATAAGGATGTTTTTTAGTGTTTGACATCTTTTAGCACGGAATTCAAGCCAAGAATATCTAAATCACAATGGAAAACAAAGGAACGGTATTACAGAATGACTATTCGTATTCACACTGTACTTAAAAAGTGACTACTTTGTTTCCAAACAGCTTAAAAACTCTTTGAAAATGAAGAAAGATAGGTTTGTTTACGGTTGTCAAAATTTCATGCTTATGGATAGATATTAATATAACGTATTTTATTTCGTTTTATATTTGAAACAACATCCAGTACTCTATAGTTACTTTACTTTCTAGATGTTTCACGAGCATACAAAAGCCTAAATGGTTTGGGATCTTCTACAATCAAACTTTCTACTCAGCAGACTTTTCTCAAGCAAATGCTATAATTATCTATATGTAGGGATTTTACAAACCACTTCCAAATATACATGGTTATGGACATATTCATTTTAAATTTGAAACAACATCCCCTACTCTATAGTTTCTTTACTTTCTAGATGTTTCACGAGCATTCAAAAGCCTAAATGGTATGGGATCTTCTACAATCAAACTTTCTACTCAGCAGACTTTTCTCAAGCAAATGCTAATTATCTATGTGTAGGAATTTTACAAACCACTGCCTACAAACCATACATGGTTATGGACAATTTCAAAAGGGATAATAAGGGTTACTACTTATAAACAAACAGAAATCCTTTGAGAGATTCTAAAGATCTTGAAGACATATTTTGAAAGATTTTATAGATCTCAGTTATCATAACCAAAATTCAACTATACTTAGATATAAATGCTTGAAGTTGTATGGGGGAAAAGACACAGCCAAATAGAAATTTTTGGACACTTGCCAGTGTTCAAGACAACCTTCAACGATAAACTTAAAGGATGATTCTTAACAAAAGCATTTAGAGTGTTTATTTACGTTCTACCAAAAGGGAACATCTATGTATCTACTCTACGAGATTTCTGAATACTCCGACAAGAAGACCACCACACCTTGAGCAACCCAGACCAAAACAAACAACGATATCCATCCAGGAGTCCCAACTCCAAACGTAAACAAAACATTCCTCCGCACCACACCTCTCCCCACGACCCCCCATCCTTCTCCTCCACATCCCAACACCCTCCCCCGATCCTCTCCACCCTCCCGGGGGTCCCCATCCACCCCACAAACCCAAACAAAACCCACGAGAATATGAGATAGAAGAGAGCCGACGTAAGCCTACTTCGGCAGTCGTCGGACCGTCATTGATCGACGGCGGCGGCCCGGGACAACAACATTTTGGAGTGAGATGAAGCAAAAGGGGGGCTTACCTGTCATCGTATGCGAAGTCTGCGCCCAGGGTGTTCCAGTAGAGCACCATGGAGAGGCCGGAGACCGTGGCCACGATTGCATAGTAGTATTCCATGGCCGGAGCGACGGGCCTGATGCCGTTCTGAGGAGCGACCGAGAGCTTGTGCCTGCCGGCCGGCGCGGCGCTGAAGCTGCGGTGGGGCGGCGCACGCGCAGTACGTCCCGCCATCCTCCCGCCAATAGCCGCGGATCACCTGCCACGGGACGAGAGACGAATCAATGGATGGTGCGGTTTTGTTTTCACTTCAGAGGGGGGCAGTGTGTGTGTGTTTTGGCAGTCAGCAGTGTAACTCCTGTGTTGATGGATGGGTTGGTTGAGTTAGTTTTGCATATGCTGGTTTTTATTTGTTTATTTATTTTTATTATTTTATTTTATTTTTTGTTGAAACACCTGTCATTTATTTTTCCTCGCTATTGTTAACCCTTCCTGCAGCTGTCTCGGGAGGGTATAATAGGGTGAATTAAGCATGTAAATTTTAATTTAACAAACGTTAAGCAGGGGAAATCTGCCTTCGTATTTTTTTTCTATGTGCTCAGTGAAAGGCGTCGTAATCATTGCCCTGGAATTATCTTTTTAACATCTCATAGTTAGAAAGCTATATTGTATTCAAAAACCATTCTCCTAAAACTCCTCTACTATTGGAGGTACTGCATCACATACTAAATGGAGCAGAGTTACCCAAGCTGTAAAGTTTAAAAAATCAATAAATATTTTTCCCATTTTTATTTTATTTCAGCATTTAATTAATAAACAAAAGAGTTCCACTTACAGTTTCAAATTATCCCCATCATTTTAATTTTCAAAACAGTTTCTTAGACATTGGTTGAATTTATTTTTTTTTAACATTATCGTAAAAGTATTATAGTTATGTAATTGGTTGCAATATAATATTTTTAAAATATAAAATTTAAAAATTCATTATTTATGTAGTGAAAATGAAACATTTTAATAAACTGAAATATCCTGAAACACTTATTTTTAAAGTATGTATTTTTAAATACTCACCCATATTTTTATCGCAAAAAGTAAACTTAATTTTAGAAAATAATCGTTTTTAACACATAATTGATAATTATTTATAACATATGTAAATTCTAAATACAACAGATAAAAATTTTGAAACTTTTACTTTATTTAATTTAATCTAATAATTGGACAGGTAAAAATTAAGTACTTTAAAATAGTACCATATTGCAATCAGTAATTTTTATAGATATTTTCTATAGAATTTATTCAATAAAAATGTATTCAGTTCCCTGTTAAAATATGGAAATAAATACAGTGAAATATTATTATTGAAAAAGTATTTATGTAATTTGTATAATGGATTTCTTGTTTACTTTAAAAGCTAATAGTGTATTTAAAAAAATAAAATACAATATCTAAAATTAGATAAATACTGTAAAATTCAATATTGTATTAACTTAGCGGGGTTCATACTTACTACTGAGAATGGTCTGTGTATTTAACAGTTCTGATGTGAAACAGAACAAACAAATATTATTTTTCATTAAACATGGGCCTTTAGATTAATAAACCTTTTCAACCTATTTATTTTATAAACTTTTACAATGAGTTACTATATTCACTTTATCCGTAAAGGACCCTGAATATATTTTTAGAAAGAGAATATGTTTGTGTTCTTTTATTAGATATAATAACATCACATGTGAAAAAATATTGACACTTTCATGAATACAAAAAATTACTATAATAATTAATAAACATAGTATAGAAACCAGGAAGCACATCAATGAAAAACATTTAAAACAAATGAAATAATCTACTTACTAAACAATTTTAATACTGGTTGTCAAATATTAGAAACCTTTTAATAATATTAGTAACAAACAACATTTTTATTACAAAATCGAACTTCTAATTGGTACTTTGTACTTTCGTTAAATTATGATTTTTGGTGGATTTTTAAAAACATATAACTTAATAACAAAATGCATGTAAGTATATAAAAAACCAAATTTAAAATTACTTTTAAAATAAGTATAAATATTTGAGCAGAATAGAAAATAAAAAAAATATTTTTACCTTATTTATCAAGTTTACATGTTTAAATTGCTAATCTTAACAATAAAAAGAGAATATACATTACATTAATCAATGCAATTTTAATGCATACATTTTCAAAATAAGAAGAAAAAAAATAGGAGGGTTTTTAAATGATAATAGAATCCATAAAATATTTTAAGACCTTTAGTAAACGTTGTTTATTTTATTATAATACAAGATATTGATTTTAATCAAATAATGTTTATCAATGATGTTATTCTACTAAGATTGCAGAATTTCCCTCTTTAAATTCATAAATTTAAAGGAGGAACACTTTTTAATGCAATTAAAAATTATAAATTAATTAAATTAGTTATTGATAAAATTTATAACATCAGTGGTTTTCATACGTTTGAGATAAAATAGTTATTAAATATGTAATGAAAAATGTTTTGCATTTATGCAGATTTCTTAAAATACGAAAAATAGTATCAAATTTAATAGATGGTTTAACATAGTATATTAGCATGAAATTAATATAAATGGTGTACTTTAAAATTTATAACACGTAGATACATAATTACATACAAAATTTTACGGATGGATAAACTTATCATTTTATAAAATGATAAATTCATATTAAAGGAACGATCGCATCAACAAGTTTGTTTTAATATTTTAATTCAATTAGTTACACACCCACTGCGAATAATCCTTTCAAACTTATTTATCTAATTAAAATAACAGTTGCATGTTAAAATAGATATTTGGAACCATAACGGTAAAATAAAATGTTATTAAAGTAAAATTTTAGGAATCAAAATTTTACTAAATTAAATTTTTTTTAATTTTTATCCATGTAATTAGATGAATTCACTAATAAAGGATAAAAAGCAATGTGAAACTTAAATCATACATAGTGTTTTTGATAATACTTTTTTGATAAGTTCAAAGCCTTTCTTTTTTAGGAATAATCAAATATTAACCATAGTATTACGCAGTTTATCTCAGAAAAACCACATTTAAAACGTAACCATTTCACTTTAATCTTTATTTAAACGAATACAAAAGTAGGCTGATTCGAATTTTCTCTTTGATGATAATAAGGAAAACGGGAAGACTGGTAAAAATAACTCTAATTTGAAACCCTCAAACATCCATGAAATAACTTTTTTTTTCGCATTTGATTTTGATCATTACAAAAGAAATTAGAAATTAATATTAGCAGTAATTTCGAGGAACTCTTTCTACTATCTTTTATTAAGTAAATAATGACATGCGAAAATGTGCGACTCTTGTTTTGTAAATACCACGCTTTCAAGCACAAACCCAGATTTACTACTTTGAATAAAAGGATATTAAATCGCGTACATAAATTTTCTCTTTTAAGTAATTCCCATACAATAGTATATTGGGAGGGATATCTCTAAAAGTTGTGGGGAAAATAAATAAGGAAACGTTGGTAATTTGGGAGAGGATAACTAGCAAAACTTCAAACAGACTAAGAAAAAGGAAAACCAATTAATGTTAGCTGTGTGTTGACAATTAATTTCCCAAGTCAGGTTATTCTGAATTCGAAATAGATTATTTTTATTTTAACTAAGCTAGGGCTTCTCTGAACTTCGTAAGCAAATATATTCCTGAAAAATTTATTTTGACTGTTGAAGGGAAGTTTGAAAAGGAAATATAATTGAATTTGACGTGCATTGTGATTAATTATTTCATTAAAAGCTGTTTCGAAAACTTCAAAATTGGAAAAATTATTCCATTACGGAAAGTAATCAGCTAGCTAAATAATTGAAATTTCCTAACGCACAAATTAGGCATAAATTTAATTTATCTTTAAAAAATAATTTTATAAATATAGACATGCAGATTTTCGTAAAGATTCAATTGAATATTAAATCTATAGGTTTAAAATGATTTGAAATAGAAGAATGCCACCTGGAAATAATCTATTTCAAATACTCCATTTGTGTTTAAAGGACTGACAACTAATTTTAAAATAGTAATTTTAAATCAATAAATACTAACTATTATTATAAGTCAATACCACTTGTTGTTAATTAAAACATACTTGACAATGTCTGAATCTACATTATTAAAACAGCCATTGAAGGATATTTTTAAAACTTAAAATGTAATTATCTAAACCAGTAGAATAAGCTTATGAATTAGTAACTTTTCAGACTAATGTAGATATTTGTCTTTGTTTCCTAACAAAGCATGTTTCAGTAATTTTAATTTTTGGAATAAATTACTATTCTAACGAGAGAGATATACGTGCTATATTCCATTTAAACTAAAATATCACTAATAGTTAGTAATGTTGTGTTGAAATTATATTGTTTAATATAAAATAGCAAATAGTGCATGTGTGCTTGTGTTTATTTTGTGCTAGTTTGCAAAATGATATGTAACCAAATCTTTAAATCATTTTTTGAATCACAATTTTTTCCTTCCATCTATTATAGTGTATCTTCACTTTTGTATTAAATATAGTTTCCAAGACTCAATTTTCAGCGTTACAAACACATTTAAAAGTTAACCCTAACGTATTAAAAAATGTTCGATAAGATTTTAAAGTTTATATGCAATATTTAAACAAAAGGTTACAAATAACAAATCGTGTCGAACCTTATATGCTTTAATCCAATCTTGTAAATATTATAATAATATAAATTTCATACACCAATATATTCTTATATTACCTATATATAAAAACTAGCTCAAGGGTTAAATATTTTGAAATCCCAAATTTGAAGTTTAAATCTCGTAAAATATTTTTTAATATCAGAAAACTTAAAAATAACAAAATATAAAAATACTTATTAGGTGTGTTTATTCATAGTAAATATTATTTAATTATAATTGTGTAGTTTACCCTTTCACCACAAAATGTGTATACTTAACGTACTTATTGAGTAATGTGTAAAAAAATTGAATTATTTAAAATTTGAAAACATTGTTATCTCTAAGAAAAACAAACTGAGAGAGATAAGTAAAAATAAGCTTTAAAATTTCTGTAATTAAAACAATTTAAAGTTTTACTAATACTTTTTCACAAAGATTAAGGATGGTTTATCTGCATGATTTTCATAAGTGAAATTTATTTTAATGAATTTAGGTATAATAAAAATAAATAGTTCAATACTTCAATCAAATTACTAGTTAAATTTAAAATTTATAGATCCAGGATAAAGATGTGCATAGTCATGAAAAAAGGATATGTGAAATTGTGCATACATTGTTTTTATACATTTTTCTATAGAAAGTAAATTCATGTTACGTTCAGCATTTAAAAGATTTTGAATTTACAACTATAGAACTTCCATCATTAAGAATACTCTAATTTGAGTTACCAAGTAGTGTGAGTAAAAAGTTAAGTTTTACGGGTGATCATTAAAATTATGTACAAAACATTAAATATATGAAAACATCAATTTTTAATAAGTCATTTTTTAATTTCTTTGTAAATTCAAATTCATAAAATTGAGTTATTATCAATAAACGTAATTATTATTATTAAAAAGAGTTACCTAACAGTACTTTTTGACTAACGTCACAACTGTTTATGTTTACTGAACGTCTACAATCAATTTAGTTTCTGTCAAATTACCATGAAATAAAATTAACTTATTACTAATTATTGTAATGTGGATGATGATAATAATTATAGTAAATGAAAATCTTTCAAAAGTTATATACTAAAATGGAAAAGCAATTGAGGATTTTTTTTAATTCACCACTAATTTGACTGAGTTATAAATAAGATTTCGGGAAAATAGTAATTTTTTAATAGTGATTAAATGAAATTATTATTCGATCAAACTTTTTAGAGGCTATTTTAATTATAAGTGTTGTGAGAAGAGGCACACTTAAATTATGAAATTAATATAACTAAAGCGTAGAATGAATGATGAGGATTCATAAACTACGAAAAGAAATTGAAAAAGCAGAGCTTTTAACGGGGTAAAGTAAAATTTAAAATTAGAAAAATGAAATTTGATTCAAATGAAATTGTTTATCTTCCTCTCATAAGGTTTTACAAACTAAACTAATTTTAGTTCCATTTTATAACGGTTATGAATTGTTTCACGAATTTATTAATCAATAGTTTCTAATTCATATATTTACATCATATGTGTTTTTCACAATTAAAAGCAAAGAAAAAAAATCAAATTTTGAGATTAAAAACTTTGTTTTAACAAAGTTTCATTAAGTCATTAACGGTGTTTCATTGAATTCGAGCTAACTATAACGTCTTTGACATCACATTAATCACACTTTAAAATTAAAAAAAAAATCACAATCTTAATTTCCAAACTTAAATCAAACAACTGACAGCAACCCCAACGAAACCATACTCAGCACACCCTCAACAAAAAAGATAAAAAATAATCCGTACAGTAAATTTAAATAAAAAAAAAGGAAATTCAGAAAAAAAATCATATGATTATTTATTTATACAAATGATATCACCACTATTAAATTGTACTTAATATCCTAATTAAAATTGAACTAAGAAATTATTTTAAATATAAACCTCCACTTTCACTTTAACCTTTTATTACGTCATCACACATTTCGCTACTAGTTAGGTTGCATAATATTTTATGAATCACATCTCAGGATCTCCAACAAAACCAAAGAAAATTTCATACAAATCAGTACCCAAAACCACCTCAAACACATCATCTACATACTACAAAGATAAAAAGTAATCCTCATCCCAGCAATCTCAAGCAATTTCTCCGCGGCCTTGTGGAAATTTCCATCCATCCGACTGCAAGACCGCAACTCAACTCAACTCAACTTCTCCCTGCCTCTCTTCACTTCGCTTCCCGAACTGATTATTATGTCCCTCCGAAGGGGGGAAGGGGTGGAGAGGTAATTATTTTATAATAACCGAGCGTCCCGGTAGCTACGGGCCTCAGCCTAATGACAGGGCTGGCGATGTTATTTATTTATGGACGACGGCTATAGTAGCTGACGGAATTAAAATTCAAATGCGGAATCTCGGGTAATTGGGTGGTTTGTGCCCGGTTTCTTGCGGGGCGATGGTTATAACAACGAGTTTTTCGGGTAGGGATTTTTTTTTTATTATTGCGTGAAGGTTTTTTTTTATGAGTTGTTGGAAAGTCGTGTTTTTGGGTGTTTTCTTTGTTGGATTTTTTGAGGGGGTGTGGGAATCGTGGATTTTGTTCAAGGGGATAAGGATGTCTAAGTTACTTTATGGAGGGTTATTGTTGCTGCTCGTTTATGAGTAATGAAAAAATAAGAGTATAATTGAAACCAAATTGTTAGGAATAGCTAAGTACATAGATATGCCACAAGCACAAGAGGTTAGTGCTAACTGGGAAAATTTAGAAGAGTCAGCTCTGATTGTTTAGTTGAAATTTCTCTAGGAAAATATAAGGTTTTTAATAAAATAATAACAGGGGATAGGACCCACAGGAACTGCCTTATGCGAAGCAAGCATCCTACCACTGCTAGTCTTCGCTGCTTCTTATTATAGTCAAAAAGCATTTTTAGTTGTGTTAGTGATACGTTATTAGCCTTGCCTGATATCTAGTATGTGGTAGTATAATCATATATTATTACGTAGCATTCAATGAGTTTAATATGAATAATGATATGAATAATAATATGAAATAATGATTTAAATTAAGTGCGTTATGTTCAAACACATCATGAGGCATGGTAAAAGAAAAATATTTGTTTCATAAGAGAAAATCAATAAAGGTTTTAATATTTTAATCCCTCATTTAAGTAACAAGATATCATTTTCCGATATCTGCAAATATGCATGACTTATTCAATCCGTAATTTTATTAAACAATGGAAAACATCCAAGCTAACCTTTTAATAAATTAAAGAATGGAAAACAAATGAGAATCAATCGTTAAAATGTTCATTAATTTACAAAATGACTTCTGAAAATAATAGTTAATTACTCTAATACTTTTACACCGGATTATGTCAATAAAAAATAACCGAGCTTCCTATGGAACATAACAAAGTCAGCCATCTGTAGTTAAATCTGAAAGGTCGATATTGAAATGGGGCAATTTCTATGTTTTAAGGAAAAGTTTGAAACCTTCTTAGCTTAAATGTGATTTTATAAATAAAGTAAGTGTTTATTAAACTTATTTATATCCAATTTAATTATAGTTTATAATTAGGAACGAATGAAAAATCAGTAATAATGTGTAAATCCGATCATATCTGTAAATTCGATCATATGTTTAGTGTGCGCCATACGTATGTAATAAACAAAACAGGTTTCATAAGGATAAGGGAAGAAAGATACCCTATATTATTCTCTCGCCTCTAATAGAGTAATTACCTTTGTTATAAATAATGCATGAGTTTGTTTTATACGCTTATACGAAAGATAGATTAAATTTACGTATACAAGCTTCCTTGAAGTATTCAATCGCTAAAGCTAAGGTCTTATGGTCAGTGTAGTAAACATTAGACAATATTTACAATTAATTATTGCTGCTTCTTAATAAAAAGTCCAAATTTGCTTCCCATTAATATCACAAAACAAATGTTCGATACAATTCATTAGTTAATTAAAATAAATTATGGAATACAAATTTTTATAATTGCTATTGCACTGGTACTTTACAGCTTAAAATGTATCCAAAACTAACCTATTTGAGAAATATGGTTCCGGTGTGATATTGATCAGTTTTATCAAAAGCATACTTTAAAAAGGGAAAAAGAACATGCCAAGATATAAAATTAGACTCACAAGCTGTAAAACGTTCTGAAAGTAAAATATTTGTGAGTTGACCCACGTTGAATCATAAGAAATGTTTTTTTACGTTTCTTTAAATTGTAAAAACAATAAATAAAAACTGACTCATGTTTCCTTAATTCTATCAACAAGTATGAACTTTTAAAGCATAAAAAAATTTAGTAATTAAAATACACTTAATTATAATAATAGAATAAAATTTATTACATTATGTACTTTAAGTGAATTTCGGTATCCGGTAAATTCGGGCATTATTAATAATTCCTGCGTATTTCGGGCAAAGGGATGAAATACTCATTGATAAATGCCATTGAATTTATCACATTCCCCGCCTCCACTTTGGGCATTATTAATGATACTCCGGTTTATCACTTTGCACGTATATAGTATAGTTAAAAATATTTTCATTTGAGATTTTAAGAATTGTTAATTTTTATCATGTATAATGGGTCCTCATCCAAAATTCTATCAGTTGGTGCTTTTAAAGGTGTTTGTTGTAAATGAAAGACTATAATTTTGAGTCAAATGTAGGAACTTTAAGCTTTCATCTGTTTAGATTGCTTTCAACTCAATTTAATATCAAAATCTAGAATACAAATTATTTTAAGATAGCTAACCATTAATTAAATTAACAGCCCTCATGTAAGCAAAACTTTTTTTTAATTTAAAAAAGATGTTAAAAAAATCTTCTATCAATTAGTTTTTGCAAATTACTGCCCTTAAAATGTTTTAAAGAGTTTGAGAATATTCTACCTCATCAATAGCTTTTGAACTATTCATTGGTAAAAAAAAGATGAAGCAACAATGGTTTTCAAGTTTTCCAAATGGATTAGAGCCCGGCAAAAAAAAATCCAGAAAAGTAATTAGAGAAAGTACAGGAAAGATTAAAGCTTTAAGCTTCTTAAAGTAAACGACAACTCTAAAAAGTATCGGAAAAAGTCAACAAGTAGTATATTGTAAAAAGCCTAAGAGAGTCTGATAATTCCTTCAAAAAGAGTAAATCTAAGGGACGAGTGATACTTCAAGTCGTTAAATATTTATGGTATGTGGAACCGATTGCTTTAACTCTAAAGAAAGAGGGATAGAGAGAGAATATTTGGGATTTAAACTAACTAAATTGAAAATATTTTGCTTTTTAGTCTATTCTAGAATTTTTTTTTAAAACTTTGTGGAGGATTTTTTCAGTTTTGGATTTTGTTTTCAATAATGGTGAAATCTTTTTTTGTTTGTACTTAATCTTTGTTATAAAACACGTTCTAAAATTAAAACAAATTTTTTAAGTTAAAAAATATTATTACCACAAAAATATAAATAGTAAAATAGTATGCAGGAAATCAAAAGTGGCAATAAAATAAGGGGTTGAGGAATATTTAATAATTTTTTTTATGATTACGGAAGGAATTTTTCTTGCTGAAATGTCCCCGTTATATTTCTCTAGCCATTTAAAAATGTATAAATTTTTTTAGTAAAATTTCAAAATATTAACCAGTTGGTCACTTCTTTCAATAAGTAATTTTGTTCTAAAGTATTAAACTAGAAATACCTTGTAATATACCTATGCATTTTTAAATTATAAAAAAGCACTTTCCTACATTTAATCATAGCCTCCAAATTATCGGAACAGAATAAAATTGTAAACTCTCGACTAAATTATTTTCTATTTTAAATAAAAGTAAAACCGTCAAGTTCAAAAGAATTTTGAATAATATAATTGATTATAATTAAATTAACTGAGCCTGACAACATTCTTTTGGATGGAAGTAATTACATAACTAGAGATTCTCACTACACTGTTTTGAATGATTGTTTACTAAGCACAGCGATTCACCTTTGGAACATAGGAAAATGTCATTTGCTTTTCTGTTTACTTACAACTATTAATTCGGTACATTTAATATAATTGAAGTAAAAGTAGTTTAAAAATATCTCTAAAAATACATCATGATTTCAATTTTACATAATTTATTTTTAAAAAAGATTATTCGGTAACGGTATGGCAACAACAATTATATCCACCAAAAATGAAATTACCGAAAGTATCACGACCATATTGATGGGTTCACGTGAAAAGACGTGTCATAACTTCCACGAAAGTTGTTGAAGTCCGACGGCGACGCCATGGGCACGTCTATTCGTAGCCGTTGAACGCCTCCAACAGGTGTGAATTCTAATGGGGAGAGCTGTCTAAGACCCGTCTTTCGGAAAAGGTGGTCCACACAAAAGCCTTCTTGCACGTCACGTTCACGACACAGCAGTTACCGAGAAACTAGGAGCTCAGTGGACCCATTTATTTGGATTATTAGGAGAAAAAATTCAGTTATTTCTCTTTTTAAAAAAATATGTTCTGGTTAACTCGTTATGCTTAAATGTAATGAGTTGGTGTGTGTGAGTGTAAAATCTCTGTTCCGGATGTAGAATGGGAATGACTTATTATGCACATTCCCCCTTTTCACCTTAAGTTAAAACGTGTACAAGTTTGTAGCATTAAAAACTAGTATTCCTCTATTCTTCTTACGTGTTAAATTTTTAAATGGTTTTAAGGTATTGCTATCTTACAGTGACTTTCTACTGAAGAAGGGAACATTTTTTTACTCAAAAAAAGATTATTTTACAATAACTTAAACTTAGGTAACTTAGGTCTTTCCAGACCAAATTTGACCCAATATATGAAAACTGTTCGTAGGACATACATCCAGCCAATAGACAAATATTTTTGCTGAGTTATTGAAGTTATCACTTTTTTTATAATTTGAATACGGTACATACAATCATCTGGATGTTAGACCAAAATTACTTAAAAATTAAACAAGTTCAAGGTTACACTGGCTTGCATATAACCGAATCATTAATCTTTAGATCTCGAGATAATTAAGAACTTCATTTATAAAACTTAAATTAAAAACTGTACCATTACTTATACAAATGTGTTATATTTGAATCTAGGAGAAAATATTATACATCGTTTAAATTTAGAACTACTTCAAAGAGCCATCTTGTAAACTAATAAAATGTTTTATTCCCCAAATGATCTCTTTAGATTAAGAATAAAAGAAATCAATACTTTTTGAGTGGTTACAGTTTTTGATCTACATGATTTTGATTTTCTTCTCATCACACAAAAACGCCCCATTTTCTACACAAATACTATACTTAAATAATACCCAGACGATCTGCAGTAGAAATAAAATTTTCCGGGACAGGTTTTTAAAGCCATGAAAGCACGGGATTTATGCAAAAACTTTTCTTTCATCACTATATTCTCTTGTATATCCTTTATGCCAAACGACAAATAAGGTAGTTATTTTCGCTTCATACATTAGTCGTTTTTATTTTCCAATATCTCTAATGGGCGATGAGTCGAGTTCTACAAAGAGAGAGGACGCTTTAAAACTTTTTCGTTAATTGCCACTCTCATATAAATGTAAAGTCAATACGCACAAAACGGGCATTTTGCATTTCGCCTTCAATGGGGAGACGTCATTGGAGTAATGTGACAAACAGCTTGGGACTGACATTAGATTTTTATCGTATCTGATGAGTATAAAATTAAGACTTGTCAAGCATCGTCTTATAGAAAGAGTAAGACGCTGGCGTGACATTCGGAGTTGGGAAAATTGAAATCACGCTGAGATTTCGATGTCAAGTCATTACTCCAGTTCAGTCTGCTCTTTGTGAGTTAGTTATTTTCTTTGGCTACATTGTGTTACTCGAAAATGCCGTTCGGAGAAGAGATTGGTCCTTTTTTCACATTGCAAAAGCTACAACAACAAAAGGAATCTGTAATAACTATGTAGAAAAAGTTAATGAAATACTCGTATCTGAAACTGGAGTAATTTCCACCAACAAACACTAACAAGTAAGCTTAAAATATGTATCTCTAAAATACCCCTGTTGAAGGAAATATTTAAACAATATCAATATCATTTATTGAAGCTTAAAAAACATTGGTATTATCTATGTAAATATCCAATCCTGGTTAAAGAAACAGCTCAACCCATCAGCTACCGATATTAAAAGATATTGTTCTGATATTATATCGCATATTTAAAATCATACCGTTTAAAATCGCTCAAAAAAATATCGATTAACATTGTGTGCTAGTAGGGCATGGGGTTCCCATAATTCACTTATAATTATGATAATGATGATACAAATGCTTTAGTAAAACAGTCCTTTTTAGTTTGCACAATTTAAATTAGGAAAAAAGAACTATGGTTTTATGTTTAAAGCATTTAAATTGGTTATTGACTATGACAAACGAAAAGATCGTGAAATTAAACTGGTAACTCAAACACTATCCAATTTCAGTAAAAATATTACATAGAAACCGTCAAATCATCCTTCATAAAAAAAGCATGCGTAATAGCTCATTTAGAACAAAAGCCGTTTTAAATAAATTCCTAGAAAATTGGGTGTCCCACGATTCAAAAGAAGTTGCCATAAAGTCATCTCCAGGCCATTTGCAAACGTCAAGGTTCATCAAATTTTGAAAAATGGTCTCTTCGAAATAAAACTGCAGAGGCAAAGAGGAATATGATGCCGTAAAACACGTTATTACATCTGAAACAATTCCTCCAAGTGGCACTTTAGCAGATGGAGGAACTATCACTCCAACTTGGAGTTTTAAGTCGCCGCCATTCGTCAATCCGAGAAGGAGAGGAGAAAAAACAGCCCCGGGGCTCACAAAACATCCATTTCCTAAAAAATGCCTCAATCAGGCTGAATTGTTACTCCCTTGGAAAAAAGCTCTCCCCCAGGAGGAGGAGAAAAATCCTAAAAGACACGGGAGAGAAAAAGCTCATTACCATCCGCCTTATGAAAGGGAGCAGAAAAACATTCACATTCATGTTCGAAATGACACCATTAGGGCCGAGACAATCCAATCTAGCCCTGCATGAATTCAATTGTAGCATAACTCGAAAACGATTTTACATAAATTGGAACCAGAGTATAAAAAAAATAAAGAATGGCGATGTATGATCCATTTCCCCGTCTACTGGGGAATAGTTCGTCATACGGGCACGAAAGATCGCGCCATAAATCTCAAAATTCAATTCCCGGAGAATTTTTAAAAGGGTCTTTATTTCCCCTTTCCCGGTGACTCGAAGCTAAGCCCCCTTTTCCCTGACTGGACCTCTATGTAAAACGCTCAGGTTTTTACCCCAGTGGGAAAAGTCGCAAGGACAGCCTTGTCTTAAAAGAAGCTTCTTCGGCTAATTTTCCGAGACGCGAAACTTTCCGAGTCGACCCAGGAGAATTCTTATATTCTTAGCGCGAAAATAGTAATAATAATAAATAAAGTAAAAAAAAAATACGGCCACCTTTAAAACAGGGATTTTCGCAGCGGGGAAAAACGGTTTTTCCCTCCTTTTCCTGTGTAGCTATTTGTTTCTCGATAAAGTATATAAAAATGAGCCTTTTGAGGAAGGTGGTCTTATTTTTTTTTTCAGAGTTTTTCGTAGCGATTTTTTTTTCTCTCCAGCTTTTTCCTCCTAATTTTTTCCTTCTCCGTGTAATACCCCGGGCTACGTTCCGGGACTTTGTCTTTGTGCCGGGGTCCCCCTGGATTATAAGGAGCGGGGTATTTTTTCCCGTTTTCCTTCCGGGGAATTTTCGACTGCCATGTAGCAGGGATCCTTTGTGAGATGGGCCATATGGGTTTCTCACGTAGGAGATTAGGATATTTGTTATTTGGGCTCCACTTTTTGAAATGTCTTTTTGGACGGTGGTGCCATTGATTGGCGAAAGACTGGCTTTTGAGTAAGCTTGTCACATACAGAGGCGTTGACAAAATGCTTTTCGACACTCGGTTTTGAAATGGCTATTGTCCATGACATTGAGCTTTAGTTCTTATTCGGACTTGTGACTTGTTTCACAACTAAAAACATTATATAATTATAATAAATGCTGAAGAAAGTCCTATGAAGTTTTTCTTGAGTGAATGGTAATGCCCACTCTGTTTTTGTGTATAGAGCCATTATTTTATCCCAAATGTCTTCTTCCTATCACATATTTTTCCAATAAAGAGTGCATAAATATAAAATACGTAAAGTTTCATTAAGACTAGGTTTTTTTTATAAATTGATCTATTTCCAAATACTGGAGTGAAATAGGTTTCATTCAAATTTATTAATTAAAATTTTAATTTAACAGCGTACTAATGCAATTCCAAAACAATCGGTAAAATAATATTTGTAAAAGGAAGAGAACAAAACATTTTCGTGACAAATTCATTTATTTCAAGAGTTAAAACGTTCTGAACGTTAGACTATTCTAACATAAGGTTTCATTCAATAAGGAAGTTTATAATTCACAAACAAATGACTCTATTCAAGAAACATTATACAATCAATCGGATATGCTCGAAAAAATGTCATTTTTATTTTTTCATGATGTTATTCTTCATTCACAGTGAAACCTTATTTATGTATATCTAGAGTTTTATAAGAGGGAAACCAAAATTAAACCAGTATAATCCATATGATATCTACAATAATAATCACAAATATCATAACAAGATTTTTCAAAGTATTGTGACTTTTCTCTCACAGAAACAGTAGGGATCATCCATCCCATCATTCTCAAAAAACAAGAAAACCTGCAAGACTCGAGTCACTAAAAAGTGAATGACTCTTTCAACACTCTGCATATCAATTAACAAAATGCGACTAAAACAAAATGCAAAATCCCGCCTTCACCAAACAAACTGACAAAGGAGGATATCGGCACAGGTATCGATCCCCCCCCCCCCCAGAACGGGAGTCATTACACCGGAAGAAAGGAGGGACAGCGTCCGAAACCACACCCTTGATTACGAAAACATTCGACAGAAGAAACTCTCCTCCCTCATTCCATCATCTTTTCTCTCAAGAACAATGGACGGTGGCGGCAGACGACGAATAATTTATGAGCTCGGATGGAGATATCCAAGTTTGGTCACGCCTGCACAGGTTGATTTAAATACTACTACCCCCTCCTGCTTTTTGCAACAAGGTGGCAGCTCCATTAATGTCTCTTTCATTGATTGTTTTATTGATTGCAGCCGTGAAATGTTATTTATGGGGTTACGATGTGGCTCATGTCATATGCATGAAGTTAGAGCTGCGTTTAAATGACTATCTACAGTCCATTTGATGGTCTTTCATTTTTTTTTAATTTGAAAATTTGCTTTCATCAACCTCTTTTATGGTTTTTACGAGCTCGCTTTTTTCTCTGATGTTTTTATAAACTGTTTTATTTGAATACGTTATTTTTCGGTTAATTTTGGATTATTAAGTTATGAAAATTAGTCCTAAGGTAGATTTTATCTGATATTCTAAATAAAAACAAACAAGGAATTTAAACTGGACGAATAAACTCATGCCTTATGGGGGGGAGAGAACGGTACATGTCCATAAAAGTTGACTGAGAAAAACGAAACTTTTTTTTCCGTAGTACAGCCATCTTCACAGTATAAGAACTATTGAGGAGAACCGATTTTCCCTATTAGGGATTTGTCAAAGCTTAGTAATTGGGGAAATTCAACAAATTGCGATCCACCATTATGGTGGGAAATATACAACACCGTTTTCCTCCCTTGATCTTCGACTGATAATAGGTTTTAGAAACTGATTTGTATTTTTCGAATTGCATCACTAAATCACAATCTTTAGCTGCTACTTTGTTATAAAATGCAAGGCCCAGTTTCCAGGATGACAATGGTGTTCCAGTAGAGCTGTCCAGTACCAGGACGCCAAAAAAAAAATATATGTAAATAATAAATGAAGCAAAAAATCAGGAATCATAGAAGGGTAAAAATATCTATAATTTAATAAGGATTTTAAAGCATACGGAAAACATCGACTGTCATCGGGTAAATTGGGCCTAAGAATCCTTCAACTGCAATACTACTGGCCTAATCAAGGCTTCATGAAATATAATTTATATTATCTATTTCACACATTTACATTACACTTAGAAATAATAATGCAAACATTTTTGTTTTTTAGCAAAAATAATTTTTATTATATTTAATGGGTGTATGTATTATTAACAGCATCCATTTTACCATTCGTGATTTCCAACCATTTGTACAACACAACTATCAAAGCACTATTGTTACACCAAACGATTTTTTCCACTCAAAATTATAAAGTTCTCTCTCACTTACTACACCCCGAAACGGCCTTCAACCAAGGGGGTGCACGCACCCAACTCAAAAACGATGAAATAATTACACACTCATTAAACCAAACGCAAAAAAAAAGAAAAAAAATACCCACGTTTGCCCTCAAACATATCCCGACTTTTTCATCCCTATAGCCCCATCACAGCAGTGACTCCAGCAGTGACCCTGCCAACATTGTAATTTTCCGGCCGCCGGACAGACCCACACTTAATGGAGAATCGGTTTTTAATAACAGCATTGTGGAAGCATTGAGTGGATTTTAACGCTAGACTACTGGACCGATTCGAATCAGATATTTTTTTTTCTGCGCCGAACCACCCAGGTACATGCGTGGTAAAGGCTGCGTTCTTGGAAGGAAGTAATTGCCGCTTTGTGTGTAACAGAAATGTTGGTTTGTTTCCGATGAGGTCTGTTTTTAACTTCGCTCCGAATGAGAATTTAATAAAGTCAATTTCTCGTTCTGCTGGTCACAGACGGCGACTTTAAAACTGATAGGATGTCATTACAAGGGCTCTCTAATGTGCGCTGGGGATTCTATGCGAAGGTGCTTGTCAAAAGGTGGGTCTAGTTTGAAGATTATAGGAGGTAAAAATGAATTTTAGAATGCAGTTTAACTTGTTTGAAGTGATACTGTATCATGACGATAATATTTTTTTTGGTCCTGGCAGAATTCCTATGCAGTGAAGTTGTAGTTTATGAAAAGATAGCGTATGTACGATAATCAGCCAAAATCTACAATTATTTTATATTCTACACTAGGGAGCTACCGCCCCCAGATCTCTATCGATCACCGACCCCCCATAAACTGCTTACGCATTACGTAACTCCTAGTTTGTCAAAAGTGTAGACTTGAGCTTAAATAATTCTCAGAGCAAATGCAATATAATTTAATGCAACTGCATGAATAACACACTTAAAATTTAGAATATTTATTCACTCGGACTCTAACTAGCATTAATGTAATAGAACATCTAATTACATTATCAACATTCTGAAAAAGAAACGTACACCAATAATTCTTTAAAATGTCATGATATTGTATGCACCTAGTAACTCGTCAGACCATCCTGTTTTATCATTCATGTTTCAATCCAGACATGTTTAACAATATCTTTTCAGCCATTAAAAATACTAACAAAAGACAAACCTTCATTAGACTCAACGTTTACAAACAATTGATTTTAGATACGAGATTAAAACTTAATTAAAATTTTTAGAAAAACTGTGTTAAATTCTATATTAAATAGCATATCTGTATGTTTCTAGAACACTATTATCAGTCTTTAAACGATATTTAATTTAGATAGCATTTTGAAGTGAATTTTTTAAGAGAGGAAATTTTAAAGGAAATTGTTTCATCATAAAACATGGCGTCAATTAATAGGTCGTCGGGATTGGATGAATAATAGGTTGTTTGGCAGTTGCTTGCTAGTAACTGAAACCTTATCCGTAATCTGGAAATAAAGGCTTGAGCTTGACAATAATAAAGCATTACTTTGTTTTACCCCAAATTTTACTTACCCGGTATTCGTCAGTTTTAACAATGCGTATTATTATCGCACATTGATTAATCTTAACTACTGAAATTCAATCAAAGTTTTCTTTAATTGCTAATTAAATATTAATTTCCCATTTAATCCTATTAATTAATTGAAATTAATCTGCTATTTAAAACATTACCAAACCAGACTTGAGTAATAAAATTCAGTCAAAGGGTTGCTAGCAAAATTGGGAAATAAGGTAGAGTCTGGTCCCAAAATAACTGTTAAATATCATATTCCTCAAATAGTCTTAAAAAGCTTTTTTTACATCCAAATAACGTTTAATATATTAGAAACACTAGTAATGCTTTGGATACCATGGCGACAAGATTTGTAAATGGGTCTTACATTTGATTGGAAGAGCTCATAAGGAAAATTATAATGGTATACTTCCTTTTAACTAATCACTTCAATTTCCTCTAAGTATTCATTTCAAATCAATATCTCAATAAGATATACAAGACAAAAGATCTTATGAAATAAATTCATATTGAATGAATTTACATTTTCTAAAACATGTCGAGAAAGCTTAATTTATAGTGTAGTAATTAGAAAAATTAATATTCATCACTGAAAGGCATCATTCGGAATTTTTTAAAAATACTATTTTTCTTTGATTATTACACTTTATAATTAAATAATTTTTTAGAAAATTTCAATATAAATTATCCCTATTGATATTATATTTATATGTATTATATTACATGATTTCTTCTACGAAAGTTTTTTAATTTTTGAATGAAAAAATAGGAAAGAATTTCCAATAAAACCCCTTTACAGCAGTAAATTCCACTGTAAGAAATTGTCGTTCTCCTGGGACTTCATTGTTCGTCTTGGAAAAGGGAAAAATCTATTTTCTCTTAAAGAATTTTCTGCTCTGCTCTTATTACACCATTGACGGAATAAAAGGGAAACGTACATTTTACATTTCACCAAAATGGACGCGCAATTATTTAACAAAAAAGGAAAATATTTCTTGAAGTGCGGAATTGTACTTCGGGGGAAAAACGCTCTGTTCTCCCCGTGGCTGCTTTGAAATTCGATATTTCGTAGAGAAATCGTCAGCATTCTTTGTTGGCATTCTCTTTTAAGTATCGAACGAAAAAATTTGTCGTACCTGAAATTGGCAGTTATTGTGAATATGCAACGTTATTTCGAGCAAAAAGGAAATGAAAGAGTTGGTATTGTTATTTCTATGTAACAAAAATAGAAGTAAAAAATAAACTATGATAAAGAATAATTTATTTTATTTGTACGGAATTTACCAATCTTTCAACCGAATATCAATATAAACTTAACATTATGTATTGGTTAAATGGTACACAAAAGTTTTTTTTTTTTTATTGTTTTGTAAAAGTAAATAAAAGTTTCGATGTTGGATGCATTCCCTATTTATGGCCCAAACTAAACCTCAAAGGTTGTTTCATTTAATATTCCGACATTAAATAATTAAGAATACTTCATTTTTAGTAATACCTTTCTTTACATACCTTCTGTGTCTCTTAAAGAAACACCTCTCACTCTTCCCTTAAGTCTCTTAAGAGACTTAACGAAAATAAACTTATTTTAACTAAGAGAATCTCTTTATTAGAAATAAAATAAGTATATTTTAGTTTTCAGTTTTATTGTAGGAATCAATCCAATTGAAAATTAAAATATTAAATAAGAATATAATTCAAAATACCTGACCTTTGATACTAATGGTTAATATAGGTTTTTACTAATAGTAATTAATTTCATATTAATATGTGATTTATATGCAGTAAATTTTCCACAAAATTACTCTAAAAAATTAGAAAATTTTAGTCATAGCTTAAATTACCTGGTAATAATTTTATAATATAAGCTCTACCATAAAGGAAAAAAATAACTAATTTTCGTAAATTTAATGTGTTTAATATTTTGATAACTTTATTATAAAAACCTTTGGTACAAAAAAGTTGCTTTTTTCACCTCAATTTTTATTGCAAAACTCACAAAACCTAACCACCAACCATAAGTTTCAAATCTTTACGATTCCAACTAGTATTCTCTTCTCAATACCATTCACCTCTTTTTCTTTACCAAAGCAATGCCTAATTTTACTTCCCTCATAAACAACAACTATTTCTGAAACTTTGATTAAGAAAGAAACTTGATCATCCTAATCATACCCCTAGTTTTATAATCACATAGTAAACCCACACTATTATCAATACATCACATTTCCGCATCTGCTATTCAGAAATATAACATTTAAAAAAACTGTTAAATCATCGTACCTTCACACACCAACAATAAACACTTAATATACCACCGCCATTACCCCACTTAAAACCCCACCCCCGCACAAAAACCCTCTAAAAAGACCCCCAATAAAAGACCCCATACATATGACAGACAGGCTGACAGCCTAGTGATACATGAGTTTATATGTAAGAACACGGGCCTAGACAAACAAGCCAGAGCATATATCGATCGATCGATTCATCTTAGAAGGTGAAAAGGGGCTTAAATGTTTGCCGGCTCTTTTCCCCTTCTTTTCATCTATTTATTTATTTCCTCCGTGCCCCGGTAATCCTTTCCAGTTGCTTACTCTGCCCTTCAAGATAGTGTATCGTACCCTGTTTTACCCGGTTTTTATTCCGTGTGTGCTTTGCGCCGCCGATATTATTTCGGGGAAGGGCCCGATTTAGACGTCTTCTCCGCCGGATAAATCCCCGTTCAGATAAGGTTGCCGGAGATGGGGTGCCCGATCTGGGCTTTATTACAATGGGGCGCAATAGGGGAAAATTTGATAGCCCGGGTTTTTTCGTGTGTGGATAGTTTAGGTTGTTTCTGAGGTTACCAAGAAATGCCCTTAGAGCTAGAAAGGATCATACATTGTGGGTTATGAGTTTATGTGAAACAAATCAAAAGTGTATCTAGATTACTATACTCTTAACTCCCAATTTAAGTAATTGAATGTAGCAAAGTAGATACTATCATGTTTTTCTCACATATGTACTGATAATTTTCGCTTTTCAGGTACAGAGTACAGAAGTTAACATAAATATAACCGTGTTGCAGCTTGGCTCATACATTGACGTTATGAATTGATATGAAACAAATCAAAAAAGTTTTTATGTAGATTACTATAATCAGAATTTCTTATCTTAACTAATTGGATGTAACAATGAAAGCTATCATGTTTTATCCCAATAATATATCGATAATTTTCGTTTTTCAGTTCCAGTACAAGTACAAAAGTTAGCATGAATACTACCCGAAGCATTTTGATCAAATTTAAGATTTGATTGATTTTTGTAACATATTTTCTAATTTTAAATAAATTAGATAAAAAACCCCAAACTATTTGACTCATACGTTTGCTTACAAATTTGCGTACACTTTTTTTTCTATGCAACTTTTGATAATTAATTAAATCAATTTAAATGAACTAATTAAATCAATGCCATTATTTCATCTGATAGTTAAAATTGTAAACAAAAAATTGGGAAATTATTTAATATAACTTCGTACTTAAAAAAACACATAAAAAAGTTATGTAAAAAGGTTTCTAAGAAAATATACTAATCAGATTATTTTTAACATTCTAATCAGATTAAATGTTTAGTTTTTCAATTTTTTATACAATTTTTTTAGGTTGATGCTACAGTAACTTTCATAAGTCTTGACGTACTCGCAGAACCACATTTTTAAACTTAAGGATTAAAAATTCAACTGTTTTTAACATCAAATTTGAGTGTCTTAAATATCAAATATTTTTTTTCTTGTATTATGTAAAAACAGATAGCTTTTAGTAGAATCATTCCTCTAATGGATTTCTTAAAAGAGTTGATGTTAATGGAACAACTAAATGTGTGTGGATAAGCAAAACAGAAGGGCACTCTAAAAGTGTATTCTTTGGTTCCAAAATATTGAATGAAATTTAAATAATTTAGTTCAAAGACATTTTCACTTTAGGAGAAAATGTTAAGCTATTATTTTTAATTTTCTTTCAGATGTAACATAAAACAAATGGATGATAAAATGAATGGGAAAAGGTTTGAATATAAAACAGTTGACGTATTACTTAATCCTTATTTAGGGCGGAAATGCTAATGCTAGCATTTTACTTTTTTATGAATAAATGGATATTAAACTCGAAATTTTCTTTTATTTCAACTAACGTAGAAGTGGAACTATACAAGCTATCTTTAAGATCAAATTTAGCGAAGGCAACTTCATTCGAATAAAAAACTAGTTTGAATATTTTATAAGACAATCCATTTATCTAGTTCTTAATATAAAATTAATTTCTGACCGCATTTGGGTCTTCCTTTCTCTAACTCAGTAGTTTCTATCTTTATACTATATTCATGTCCTTCCAAACCCTTTTTTAAATTTGAAAGAAATTGATGAATCTCTAATTCAGTCGTTTTATATTTTTATTTTCAAATTATTATTAACAATGCAATTATTCCTTTATTTTTTACATTAGTTCTTAAATTACAAAATTATACACCATTCAGTATTATTGCAACCTTTTGTTTTTTTAATAGCAGGTTGAAAAAAAAATTTCAATTATTACCTTACTTATACACGATGGTGTTTTACTGTAGTTATGATTCCTGTTATTTATTAAAACATTACCTATAACTATTCTTTAAAACAGCTATGAAATAATTAAAATAAGATATTTTTCATTTGTTTTTGTTATGTTTAGAAAAATTATCTCTTTGTTTGTCCAAAGTAGCTCAATTGCACTAGTTGTCCTCAATCGCTCAGCAGTAATTCAACTTGACAGAAAACACTCCAACACATTTTTATCACACCCTTATTTTGATTTCTAATACACTTTTCACTCGCTCCAAAACGTTATCCAGCGTTCGCCAATTAGACGTTAAAAATGACTCATGTCCAACAAAGAGGAAAAAAAACCTCCACGAAGAGCAGCAGAAAGATACCAGCTTCCTCGGCATATCAGCCTCCACAGCTCTTTTTCAGTCCATTAGAAACTAACGAGAAAAGGTGAAAGAAAAGAAAAGAAGAAAAAACAACGCCGAAAGAAGAAGAAAAAAACTGAGAGAGAGAGAGAGGAAAAAAAATCTGTCCTCAAGACAAAACCAAAACCTGCTATCACTTTCAACTCTCGTCGCTTCACGAGGAAGACAAGACAGGTAAAAAACAACATCAAAAAAGGGCAGCGTGTTTGAATTGATTGGACGACCACTGCCACACGAGGTGTAGAGGTCAGAACGCCAAGGTCGTCGTCATAGTAACGTGTCGTCTCTGTCGGCCCCTCATGAGGATTTACACCGACTTTAATGTGGTCTTTTTCGACAGCACTCCGGCAGGTGGTCCCACAATTAGAACAGAACCCTGTCCGTAGGTATGAAGAACCCGGGAAAGCTCGCTCTTTCCTTGGCTGGCTTATGTCCTTATCGACCGGCGTTTTACAATTATGTCCCCGTAGCGAAATTGATGGGGATATTATACCGGGGTAGACCGTGTTTCCCTTATTGCAGTAGTGTGTTTGCCTTTTGCGCTGAGTGATTTATAGTGTTAATTTATAGGCAGCGCCTTGTCATCGTGCCTTGTACTGTGGATGTTTTATAGCTTCTCATTTCATTAGGAATAAGGCGGGCGGGAGAAAGCAGGTAATGATTTCTCGGACGGCATTGAAAATTAAGTAATGAATTGTAATTGGGCCCTTATTAAAAGCGTACAGGATTTGCTAGCTTGTACGGACATGTATATTCTTAGGTTGGAGATGTCGAGCCCACAGCATATCTAGAGGTTATGTAATATGCCAGTCCTATGTACAAATTTTTTCACTAATGGTAGCTCAAGCGTGTAATTTGCAAAAAAAAAGTTATTCGCCCACTCAAATCCTGGCTTTAATCAAGTGTGAATTGAAAAAAGTATGGGGTTATTCAATATCTCATACTTTATCTCTCAATTTTTACACCATTAAGACTCTCCTTTTTATAAACCTCCAATACCTAAAAAGTGGTTTTATGTTTCTTTCAATTTAGTGTTTTTCAATTTATTCTTGAAAGTTTATAGACGTTTATGGATAGTTTGAAAACTGTTCCTCAATTAAGAGCTAAGAGTAAATAGACTTAATATATTAGCTTATACACCTACTTCATAAGGTTCTAATAGCTTCACAAACAACTGTAAGATATTTTAAAATTAAATAAAAACTGCCTTTAAAAGAAAAAATTTTTGTACCAAATGGGATAGTTTTATCGCTTTACATAAAATAAATATCTGACACATAGAAATACCGGATTATTATTAATACCGTGTATTAACCGTATAGATTAAGAAATTTACAACTCAGGAAAGGAAAAAGATTAGTGATTCCCTTCTTTTTAAGTAATGAGAAAGTATCATAGAGAAATTTAAAAACGTTGTTCTCTCTATCTGACTTCTTTTTACTAGTCTAAGCTTTCTTAAAAATTACATGTTTTGAATAACAGTAAATGCATTGAACTGTGGTGTAGTAGTGAAGAACTAGGGGTTCCGAATTATTTCGTAATTTGTTATTTTAACTTTTAGTTTATGGTACTTGTTCATTGTTGATTTGAAATTTAATTTTGTAAATAGAATTGTAGAAATGATATTCTAGATTGTGTAAATAAATAAGTTGTTTTTAAGGAAGACTTCTTCTTGGCTAAAATAAGAAAAAAATGTCATCAACGATAGATTTAGGTAGAATTATTACACTACCCCCTATCCTCGCCAAACTAAACAAAATAAGTAAATGAAAGAGCATTACTCCCCCTTGACCCAACAAATCCCTCCAAAGTCATTTCCTTAAAAGTTCCATCCCCACCAAACACCTCCCCCCCCAACAACAAACAAAAAAAAACCCTCAGAAAAATCACCTTTCGATCATTAATACAAAACAGAAAACCCCTCCCGAAATAAATTCCCATACCACAAAATCCTCATTCAGGCCCGGTTTAAGAGCCCCGGCAGCTTTACGAGGGGCGGCGTAATCCTTCGTCCCGTAAAGCAGAGGCGCCCCACCATAAAAGGGGCGCACCACGGAACGACGCCCCGCTTTTTGTTTCCGCTGCCCCGGACGAGGGGCTTTTTACGGGGGCGCCGCTGACTTACAGGTCTCGTGAATCCCGTTTATGGGAGCCGGGGCGCGAGGTTTTTTTTGGGGGGCGTTGGGGGATAGAGTGGACCAAGTAACGCTTTGTGGGGTTTTTAATATCAGCCCTTTCAGAGTCCGGTTATTATGAAATGATTAGTGACATTAGGAAGCTTTTAATAGAAATATGACTATGTGCATGAAGTGAGAAATTGCATTCGAATTTGTAGTTTTTCTGGTATCAAAATGTTTTCATATACTTATTATGTATTTTGGACATTTAGAATGTACAAGAAGATAGTATTCTCTCTTATAATAAAATCACATTGATTTATGTATGTGTTTGAATTACGTCGGTTACAAAGTTTCAAAATAGTTCTATAACCTAATTTTTGAATACTTTTAGAATAGTTAGGAATCACTTTTAGTCAATAGTGGGAGTGAAAACTTAGTATCGGTTACGCTCTATAAAAATTTAAAAATATTAATCATTTTTCATGTTAACTCTCAAAGAAAATACTACTATTACCATATAAGAATGTTTCAATTTAATTTTTTTTTCATAAATCAGTAATACACATTAATACAATGTAAAAAGTGTTGATGTTGAGGTTGGGTGTTCTTTAAGTTAGTCAAAGTCTTTCGTATGAAATAATACAAATTTGTATATCTATAACTTCAACTACTTCTAAACAAGAAAGTGAAACGAAAAAAATTGGATTGACCCTCGCAATTCTAAATTTTAGTGTCTAACTCATTAAATTTAAGTCTTAAACAGATTAGGAATGTATCGAAGGTTAAATTTGCATTTACGTTTGTTAAAAATGTTTTATACTATAATAAGGCTTCCAAACAAAATTTAGGAAAGCCTCATTTACAAACAATTAGTACGTTGGTATGAAAAGCACAGCAGATAAGTTTTCATTAAGAGGGAAAACCAAATACACCCCACCAATCAGCCCAACTCTTTCTCACGAAGACGATTTCATGAATCAAGTCCAGCTTAAGCTAATCCACAAGTAACAAGAACGCAACCCGCGAACCCCCTCATGAGCATTCGTTCCAATCAGAGGGAACAATCCCAATCAATTATCCCCACGAGAACCGGACTTTACCTGAGCCAGCTGTCATCCCACTTACGTCACTCTCCCTACGCCCGAACGCGTCGCATTAAATAATGCATGGCGAAATAGGGAATTTATTGTTAAGCCAGGGGTAAAAGGACCGAGTTTATGTGGCTTCTGGGCACGTAGTTGGGAGCTTCTTTCCAGAAATAAGACGCGGCAGGTAGGTGCATTTTAAACAGCCCCCTTTGTTTTTAAGGGTTCCTGAGGGGGGGCGGGTTTTATGACCGCGACCGTAGCCTTGGAATGAAGTTTCGGGTCGGGACTCGGTATGCTAATATGGGAAGTTTATGGGTCCTTCCGTTTTGGGCGTAGAATTTACTTCCGTGAGGGACTCGCGACAAATTTGTCGCTTTATTATCTTCTGGGTGGGCGTCGTAAAGTTATCTTTTGTAGAAAGGATGAGGTGGAGAAAACTGGAGTTGATGTGTGGCAGGTTTTTTTTTTTCTTTTTTAAATGATGGCGTGTAGGATTTTATGATGGACCTGTTTATGTCGTGTCATTCGTACTAAAAGTAGCTGGGGCAGTTCCATCCAGGAAGAAAGGGGGAGAAGTGTATTTTTCTATTGGGTTTAATGATGATAAGGCGTCTTTTAAAGCAGGATGAAAAGGCATCCAACCCAAAAGGGAAATATCTCTCTGAAAAACGTAAAAACTGGATTAGACTTGTGCAAATATTTTTCTCCTCCATTGCTTACAACTATGAATATTTAAGTATTTAAATCTCATGAAATAAAAATATAGATCTTTTAGTTATCAGGATCGAAAAGCTTACTTAATTATACATACTGCAGTTTACGCATTAGATATTGTAAAAGTAGTACATACATAATAGCTTAAAACTAGTCTGTAGAAAACTTGTTAAGCCCAATGTGATAAATCCGGGAATTATTAATAATGCCCGTGTATTTCGGACAAAGTTATAATAAATATTCATTGATGAATGTCACTGAATTTACATTGCCCACATTACTTCGTAACATAAGAAATATTTTTTCCCCATTTTTGTGTATTGATTTAAAATAATTATTAGAAACTTATTTATGGGATAATAAAATACATAGGTAATGTATAGCTTTAAAAGAAAATACACCCGTGTCCAAAAAAATAAGGATAGTTTGTAATTTTAAGAATAATGCCACAAATGTTAGATCAATTACATTCATGTCATAGAATCATCTCTCAGGAATTGGAATATATACCCCGAGATCAAATTATTCTAACAATATTTTAGGGATACAAAGGCCCTCTATTGATAATAGAGTTCCAGACATATTCGGAAAAAACCTATATACCGGTTTTCTACGTACTGAAAACCAAGCATGGATATCAGGAATATCATATTCTTCAGAAGTAACAGGAAAAGTTTTTCTTAATGCCTCTTACATGGACGTTTCTGTTACTGTTCCAAATGTGTCTGGAACTCTATTATCAATGGAGGGCGTTTGTACCCCTCTAAGTTATTGTTAGTGTAACTTGATCCCAATGCATACATTCCCATACATATACAATCCTTCTCCTAAAAGATTTTTCTATACCTAAAATTTTTGGACACGTGTAAATTCATTTCAACGAAAGATTTATTGGGAATAAGAATGATAAGTTCATTGTTAAAAAAAAAAAAACCCATACACATGTTACATTATTTGAAGAAGGGATTATTTTAGTTTCACAGGGAAATTTTCAATACTATACTTTTAATCCCTACCAAATCATACAACGGTTTATCCCTATTTAAAATGAACCGGTCTTGTTCCTATAGCAACCGCCAAAACTAGACAACAAGGCAAGAGCTCATCTTGATGTAGACAGACAGTAGCTACATAATCCTAAATCATACTCCAACTCCATAACCACAAGGCCATCACAAATACACCCTCGGAAGCGTAAAGAACTCAATTAATGTCTGAAAAATCGAGAGTATCAACTCGAGAGAGCGTGACTTCCTATCCTCTTTAGTATGAAGTGGAGAGAAAAGATATCGGGGAATATGATTAATGGAGAGCTGGGGAACTAAAGTAATATTTCTTCGTCAAACGCTTTTCGTCGAAGCGCTAACTTTCGCACCGTCCGTCCCTTGTCTCCATGAAAAACCTACAAGACTTCATTCTTCACTTGGTGCGAAAGCTAACGATTGCAGAATGTGGGAGACTGCATACGTCGGCTGGATTCTTTGGTGGAATAATGTGCCCCCTATCGTTTTGTTGTTTTTTGGAAAGTCTTGGATCCATTTATTAGTGACGACGCATGCTTTTATTTTGAGGAATGATGTTGGAGATCAACCTCTTCAAGATGTTTGAGGAGGTGATGACTTTTTAAATTCGGAAGATTATTTTTAAAATTCAATAGACACGTCCTGATTTAGCTTTTATTGGGGCATATAGCTAATCGTAAAGGATACAAAACAGTGAGGTTTTCTTTCATATTAAATCTTCCATGTTTGCAATAGTTTTTTTATTCATGTTTTTTAGGATATTTTTGTGTTAAATAATTCATTTAATTCTTTTAAAAAGACTTTAAGGTAGTGTTTTTGATACTTTTATATATTATCTAGTATTTTATATTCTACATATTAAATAGAAGCTGAATTTCTCTTGACATATGGCCTACCTTATTAGGAATCTAATTATCACTATGTTTTCTGGCATATCGATTTTTGGAATAAATATTTCAATGGGAATTTCGTTAGGCTATTTAAATTTAAAAGGATTGACTTAATTTAAAAAGTGACTTTTTGAAAAGTGTAATAAACTTTATTTCAAAGTGCTACACGAATACAGATATGTTTTCCAGGCAAAATATTTACGAATTAATTTTTTTACTGATATCCCTGTTACAATTAAAATCTTACCATGATATGAGCAAATAAAATTTCACAAAGAACGAAAGCAACAAATTTAAAACTTTTTTACCAACAACACACTTCTAATGAACCTACCTATTGGTTCTAAATCACCAACATCCTGGTAAACATCCCTAAATCCAACACAGAATCATTATCCTCTGAATCGAACAACAAATAACGCACAAAAGCCACATGCATACAACATCCCAAAATGTAAATGCACCTTTACCTCTATTTACCTTAAAGAACTTCACCTGCAAAAATATTTCACCATCAAAATTGAAAGAACCTCCTGCACACAAAAGACGTGGTGCAAAAGGCAATACGAATTCTTGTTAGGCGGAACATTACCGGTGTCTTTTATGTGTTATGTGTATGTAGTAGAAGTATGGGGAAGACACCGTGCCAGAGAAAAGAGTAACGACGCCTATATGAATATATTATAAAGCGGCTGCAGCCGTTATGGAAGCCATTTTATTTTTTTTTCAGCGGCCTTTTCTTTTCTCTTCGCGTCTATTTCGAACAGATCGATTCTGGATCGCTCCGAAATTGAAATTTTCATGAGGAGCGGCGGAAATTTGATTTTTATTCCTTCGGTGGTCGGGCGGATAAAAATGGATATTTTACGACACACGCGCGCGCGAGGCGGGTTCGTGACAGGGACGGGATGAATCGGAAGTTTGTTGGTTGGTATCGATACGCGTCTGTATCGAGTGTTTTCATGTATCGATACTGGATTGTGAATTTTTTTTTTAGGTATTGAACTAATTTATTAACTCTTACACATTGGCGCAGTCTAAACATTGAAGGTAGTCGAACAATCGAATGATTTCTGGGCAATGAAGCAACATTCCCTATCTATTCTAGAACCTTGTGGGCCAAATTAAAATTCTCTGACGATTTCAGGTTTTCCAAGAAAATTTCTGGATCCAAGAAAATTCCTTGCACTATGATTGCTTCAGTAACTAAAATAATGGAATGCCCAGAAAAAGCGTTAAAAAGGGATTCCCTCCCCATCCCCATACCCCTCACAAAAGTTTAAAATTTGTAGAAATAAAAAAACTTTTTAATAATTAAAAATGTCTAACAATCAATAAGGTTAATGGAACATGATAACATATACTAATAATGTTCATAATCGGTTACTAATTATTCGTTTTTGATTATTCTAGGTTCAAATATTCTCAGGTACCCAAAGGTGAATAAAAGAAGTGCTAACGGGTTGCAGCGCTCCCAAGGGATTATTAACATGTATTTTTTTCAGAAATCCTAACACCACAGACCAGACTATTTTAACTTTGGTTAAAGAGCATTTAAATAAACGATCTGTAAAGAAGACTTTCGTTTACTCCACCAAAATGAGCAAACAACAATTCTATGTATTTTTTTAAGATTGTATCTCAATAAAGATAAATTTGCTGAACTTTTGAAATGTGTGTTAATTCTTCTTCGACATCAAAAGTGCTTTACATAAGTATTCGATACCTATAATCGATACCCAGAAGTATCGATTTTCCCTCCCTTTTTCTTACCCGAACGACACTGGGGTCGTGAATCCTTCCCGCGGAATTATTAATGGAACACAAATCACATTTGAAGTCGACCCCCTGGGGGGATGTGCGCCCCGGAATCGAATCTTGGGGCTCAAAGGGAACCGAGGAACGCCGCTGGATGGGGTTGTTTATGCGGTTGTGTGGGAGTTATGAAAATATGTTGACTGTGTAGTGGGGGCTGAAAGTGTTGGGAAGTATACTACTGCTCCGATAGAGAAGGATTCCTTGATTTAAGGAGAATTGAGTTGGGATTCAAGAATCGCGCTGTGGATGATTGGAAAGGCTTCCAAGAACAAGGAATGAATATCCAGAATAGCATCAGTATGAATAGCCATCAGAGAGTTATTTCAGAGGAAAGATTTTTTTGTAATATTTTCCCACTGTTCTTCCCTATTGGAAAAAAAATTTCCGGTATGAAAAAAAATTAAACCGGGTTATGAAACACCGGAACTAGTATGATACTAGAACCAGTATGATACTAGTTCTAGTATCATACTGGTTCTAGTATCATACTAGTTCCGGTGTTTCATAACCCGGTATTATAATGGTTCTAGTATATACTAGTTCCGTTATCATACCGGGTATGGTAACGGAACCAGTATATACTAGAACCAGTATGATACTAGTTCTAGTATCATACTGGTTCTAGTATCATACTAGTTCCGGTGTTTCATAACACGGTATCATAATGGTTCTAGTATATACTAGTTCCGTTATCATACCGGGTATGGTAACGGAACCAGTATATACTAGAACCAGTATGATGCCGGAACCAGTATCGTACAAAAACCTGTGTTTCAAAAACTACTTCTACAAACCAAAAAAAGTACAAGAATACACAATACAAAAAAGTACAAGAATACAGTCATATGTTATGTACATTTATGGGACACAGGTTTATACAAGAGAACAATACTAAATCAACAGAAACATCAGACTAAATTGTAATTAAAACCACGCACAATCACAATATATGAGGCGGAAAGCGAAAAGGGACCTCTAGTCGGCAAAGTTGATTTCGAGAAAAAGCCATAAAACCAGAAGAAGGTCAAAACTATCGAAGATGATGACAGTTTTAGTCTTCCAGAGACTTCAAGGGGGCGAAGGGTGCAGTGTCCCAAACACTGTGACCACAAGGGTATGGTGTCCCTGACACCGAAAGGAAAGGGTGGTATCCCAGATACACCTGAGGGGCTAGAGGAGACAAGGTTGTCCCAGACGAATTCATCCCTTTAATGAATGTGGGTATCCTCGAGCCTGGTTCCTTCGAGCATTGCACCCCCAGGTGATGGTGATGGTGTTGCAGTACTCTCGTTCACATACTAGGGTCGAACCGCATATAATCTGAAACAAAACACAAATGTGTAAATTAATAAGTCACAAGATATTTGCCAAATACATCTAAAGTATATAAAGTGCAAAATTTACAAGGGTTATTGCAGCTAGAATAAAAAAGATTTTAAAAAATGTCATTCATTTTATTGTCAAGAAAATATACAACCAAGATGCTGGATGATTACATATGCTGAAATTAATATGATAATTTAATTTAAATTGAAATAAGGAAGTGTTTTGGACCTTTTGGCCTTGGTAGTTGGATTAAAAAAAGAAAACGAGGGATGTTTCCAAGCCTTATAAGATAGTGCAGAAATTTACAGGGCTCCAATTATGATAAGGAAGAACAGGGTCAAGATTTGAAAAAAATTATCAAGGCAAATAAGGAAAAGGAATTGCAACGCAAAAAATATATATTAAATCTGCTATACCACGTTAGACTGCAGCATCGTCCAAAAATTGTGATTGCTCTTCAAATCAGCAACAATATTGAGCTATGTTGGAAATAGTTGGATTCTATATGCCTCATTCCAGTTGTTTAAATTATTACCAATAAATTAAGAACAGGTTTAATAAAAACGGTTAAAATGTTAATAAACCATTGCTTGTGAGCTTGGAACAATAATGAATTACAGAAACAATCAGATTAAAGAGATGGCAACAGAGGGTTAGCTGAATATTGCCACTGTTTATAGAATTGGCCACTTCTCATACCCTTCATTGCAAGTTTAAATACAATGTCACTTTAGCCACTTGTTTTTAACCCACCCATGTGATATCACCATCAATGTGTACCATTAATCTCAAAAACTTAGTTTTGCCTTTTCTCCTATAGAAAAAGTAAAGTACCCTTTAATTATAAAATTAAGCCTAATGAATGTATTATTACATTGAAACCAAAATGACAATTATATGAAAGAAAACTATTACTAGTGCGAAACCCAAACTCGCAGGATGCACCCACATTAGATTCTTTTAATTTTTTTATGGAAAGGTTTTCTGTATAAAGAGGTTAAACCTACTTGCAGCAAAGTTCCATCTGTTTGTACTACTATCCGCAGACACAGCATCCACTTCTACAACTCTGCTGGGAGATTTCATAATCATTTCACACTGAAAGATGCCAGGCAGACCTGAAATAATCAAGAGAAACATCAGCGATGATACTTGAAGTTGAATGCAAAGGAACACAGATGTATGATCAAGTGTAAAGGAATAGGCTGATGACACTATAAAATTGTGTTAGAAATTGCACTTAAAAGTTGAAAGCGTTATTTCCTGAAAACATTTCACCTTAATTCTTAATTAAGTCGAAATGTACTTAAAAGAAACTATCAAAATATATAATTGTGCGTAATTTAAATGCTAACAAAGAACTTAAAATTTATTAGTATAGTTTGGACACGGCTTACTAGATGCTATACAGGCTAGCCAAGTTTTAAACAATGAAAACCATTTGACAACTTTTCCCGCTTGGATCGCCACAAATCCTACCTATATCACCCACCGCCTTCAACACTGTGGATATGCTTTGCCAGTTTGTCAAGTATTGCCATCTGGATTTTTAATGATTTCCGTACTCGGCAAGCCTGTATAGTATCTAGTAAGCCATGGTTTGGAAATAATATTTGTTAACCCTTATTTGTTGTGTGTTTTGGGGAAGGTAGAATGTCTAACTTTCAATCTATTAATTTCTTTAATGAAACAATGGGATGGATACTTGAGGGAGTACCACCTAGGTCCTTAGACTCACTTAGTGAGGCCATAAGCCGAGCTGTTACAGAAAGTGTGACTATGAAAGTCAGTCATCGGATTCAAAATACCCTTGTTTCTCCATCAAGTATATATTTGGTCCTCATTTTATCACCCCGGAGGAATGAAGCGTAATTCTGATGGTGGGTTAACACCACTGCGTCAAACCTGGCGAACAGTAGTCGTTTTCGAGGCTTAGAGGTTTTCTATTGCTTCTTTTGAATCGCTGTTGACCCCTATCGCCGCTTTTGACATGGTGGTGTAAATCCACCATGAGTCTGCTTTCCCCAACACGGGAATAGAACTTGGGCCTGTGGGGTGGCAGCAAGATCCACCACGCCACTTAGCTTCTCTTAACTTCTTTATGGCAGAAAAAAATTTTCACTGATAGAATGTTTTCCTACGCAAAAATTAACTTATTTTATTCATTTAATAATTTTACTGCAATGAAAATACTGTTTAGTAATAAATACTAACTTACAGACCTGGAAAAAGTACCCGAACCTACGAACCTGGTTCGGGGGAAGCCCCTGCCAGCTCCATAGGAGCAATACATAAGGTTCGGGGGAAGGTTACAACTTTTTCCAGGTCCGCTAACTTATTAATAAACAATTTTTTAGTCTTAAGCATAGTATAAACATGGTGTTAAGAAGTAAAAAGTAATTAACAAGTTCACAATATAATAACTAAACATGCTGTTTCTAAATTGTTTACAAAGTAAAATATTTCAGTGCTTTAAGTTAATTTAGCTTAGTCCATCATATACCTATTGACTATACGTCCATGTGTCTATTCAACACCAAATCACTCTCTACTCTCATAAAAGTATGACTAGTAGAGACCCACTCATGTAATTATATCAATTTTCATCAATGTGTAAAATTGATCTAAGTAGGAATTAGTTTTGTCTTTTCTCCCATAGAAAAAGGACCCTTTAGTTATAAAATTAAGCATAATGAATGTATTATTACATTGAAACAAAAAGGACAATTATAAGAAAGAAAACTATATATTACTAGTGCAAACCCCATCTCCCACTGAAAGATGCCGGGCAGACCTGAAATAACCAAGAGAAACATCAGCAATGATACATGCAGTTGAATGCAAAGAAACACAGATGTATGATCAAGTGTAAAGGAATAGGCTGATGACACTGCAAAATTGTGTTAGAAATTGCACTTAAAAGTCAAAAACGTTATTTCCTGAAAACATTTCAACTTTATTCCTTAAAGTTGAAATGTACTTAAAACATAGTTCCCACTCTTTTGTGAGGAAAAAAATCAAGTATTTAAGGGCTTAAATTTAAAATCTTTCATGAACTAAAATAGAAAGGCGGAAAAGCCATTTACAAGTAAAAAAACTTTTCTCCCAATTTAGTACCCTTACTTCAAAAACCTTTCTTACAGCAAAGATTAATTATAATATTACCATTACTATATTTAACAATTTCAAAACATACTACTATATTTTACTTGTTTTGGGAAAGTCAAACAGAAATATTCAAGTAGGCAAGTTATACCTGTTCTACAATATGCTAACAGGATATTAACTATTTGATTAACTTTTCATGTTCGAACTGAAAAGAATTCCAAATTAAAATATTTCAAATAAAATAATAAATAATAAAATTCAAGGACTTTTAAGGACTTAGCACTAAATTCAAGCATACTTTCCAGGGCCCTTGAATTTAAAAATGAAATTCAAGTACTTTTCAAGGCCCGTGGGAACCCTGTAAAAGAAACTATCAAAATATAATTGTGCATAATTTACGGGTATAGTACACTTAGGATGGTAATAAATAGATCTCTTGGAATAAAACTTAGCAAAATATTTCAACAAATTAAAGACAGGGAAAGAAATAAAGAAAATAAATTATGCTACTTAAATACTGCAAATAAAATGTTACAAGACCTAAACAGAACAGAAGTCAAGTAACAAAACATTTAAAAAGGTTAAAAATTGTTACTACTTCAATATTATTTCATACGCAGTCAAGGGCGGATTTAGGTAATGAACCCTGGGGGTGCGTAGTGGAAAACATGGGGGTGCAAACTGTCCCTGATGGCTTTAAAAACATGATTTTCCCTATAAAAATTTAATTTTCTCAAAAAGTTGACACCTTTAAATCCGCCCATGCGCAGTGCTTCTGAAAATGCACAGTTAAAGTTAAAGCCCATTAAATGTGTTGCTGATACTGATGGTTCAAGGGATAGCAACTAAGAGAACTATTATGTATTGTAATGTGTGTGAACAGTTGTAATGGGGAATCATTAACATATGCATGCATTTTGATTCATATGTAATATCACACATGATCAGCAATTAGCCAAAAACAATATTAAATAGACATGACATAGTACATGGGGGCCACTTTTCAAAATTTGCAAGACGGAACTTTAAAGTATCGTATTAATCATTTTCATCCAATCTAGCAATTTTTTTTTAATTGCATGAAAATTCATAAAATATCATGAACAATTATAGTTCCTTAAATTCTAAATCAAGATAAAGCTGTATGTGAGTAAAACCATCTTACTTGTGGTCAAAATGTGCGGTTCAATTCCGTTAATGTTCCCGCTAAATACCGCTTTGCTCTTTTGGATACCAAAAAAGTAGTAATGTATTCGAAGTAAAAGTTTCCGGGCTTGGTTGCCGTAGTCTCGATGTTAAAACTCTGACGTTTCACCCAAAACTGTGTTGGGCATCATCAGCTGTTTTTTCTCTCACGTAACCAACCACGTAACGTAAAAAAAACAGCTGATGATGCCCAACACAGTTTGGGGTGAAACGTCCAAGTTTTTAACATCGAGACCACTGCAACCAAGCCCGGAAACTTTAACTTCGAATACATCCGGCCGTGAAAGCCTTTCTGTTTTAATTAGTAATGTATTGCTAAAACAATTTTAGACTCAGATTAAAATGTTTATATAGATCAAAAACTATTCATATTTTCAATAAAAATTTTAAATGTTGATATTTGAATGTATGGCATTCTCAAAAGCATGGCAATATTTAGCAGGAACGTTAACGGAATAGAACCAAATGTGCAATGTAGGTATTGGAATTTAGTACTAATTTTGCGTTTCGCAATATACCTGGGACGGAATTCCGTTCATTGAAATTTTAAAATGATGGAATTCTGTCCCGGGGATGGAAGAGTGGTACCCATGCTTAATATAAACTTTAGAAATGAAACTCATCAAGCACTTGCCTTTGGTCAAAAACACAATACATAAAAGAATAAGTTCAAGGACTGGGTATGAATGCATTGTATAGTGCTTCCAAAACCCAAACAAATCCCAAAATTTTTTATATCATGGACCACTATATTTTATTTTTCTCATTAATCCCAACTATAACTACATATTCTTAAAAAAAGGGTAAAAATATCCATCTTGTAAATTAAATTGGTAATTTTGAAAGTCAAGTAGAACCCTTTTAAAGCAAAAATATTAAGGGCATTTTAAAATTATTTTCTTCACATCCTAATTTTCAAAATCAGAATCACACTAAGGGAATCAGCTTGACAGTATTTAACGAAATGTTAACACATTTGAACTCAAAAGCAAACTATTCTGTACTTACATTTACATATATATTATGCTAGTATAAATCTTCATTACAAAAGGATGTGTCGGGCACAATGATCCCAAATCGGACTTTGTTTGAGGTGTTCTAGAAATTACTCATGGAGACATTTAAAAAATTAAAAGCAGCCCTGTTTTTATTTTGTTGAAAAGAAAAATATTTTAATTCTAAATAAAATATATTGAACATTTCAACTTACTTGAAAAGAGGAAAAGATAGCGTGGTCATTTAACACATAATAAGGTAAATATAAATAAATATCAACGTTTTACGTTGCCATTTCCAGAAATCAAATCAAATAAATCCAAATCTTTGGTGTGCCTGTGGCTAAGTATGTAGAGTAAAAATAATACATGACGATATCTGAAAACATCAAACCCTAATATAAGAGATAAATCAATGGAGTAAATAAAGTTTTCAAAAGGAATCTTGATGAAAATTTACAGTAATTAATTATCGAAAAGTCAAGAACGACAAGTATGCACAATACAGCCATTCTGTTTGTTGGTAGTTAATTGGCCTGCCCTGTCCCCCTTTATTTTTTTACCTACTTCATCAACTGATTAAATTATTCACATTATAACATTATTTTCATTGCATTTGAATATTAATGCATACATTATTTTAATCTAAAGAGGAGGGCAATTTATTATTTAGCAGGTATTTCCAGGTGAAAATGCGTTTTTGGGGCATTTAAGACATGGTTAACGCTCATTAAAAAACATTTCAGTTGAATAAACTTAAAAAGGACCTCAAAATACAATATGTATCAAAATTTTTGTGCAATTTGGTGTTCAATTAGACGGATTTTCAGAGTCGGGGAAAAACAGTATTTTGAGTGAAAAACACAAGTTTGAAAAGGCCCAAAAATCGGTATTTAATGATAAGTTTGAATTTTTTTCAATTTTTATTTTTGTAGTTAAGTAATGTGGCAAACTTTTTCCAGAAATTCGGGTTGCCATGGGGATTCTGACGTCATCCAGGAATTTTCAAACACAAAAGAGGTTTACTTGTCTTTGTAAGAATCCATTGCATTTTTTGGGGGTATAGAAAAACGGGGAAAGGGGGAAAATATGAATGAACCCCCAAGTGTTTTATAACACTGTATTCCCTTTGATTAGTAGATTAAGAATATATAAAGTATGAGGGGGTGGGTCCCATATTTCGGGAGTTTTTCCGGTTTTATTGAAAAACTGAATCTGGGCGTCCCGCCCGGAGTTTTAGAACTAAAGGTATAAAATTTTAGTATTTTTAAAGTTCTTTAAGAGTTCTTCAAGAATCTGGTTACTGCTAAGCTTTCTGACAACTATTTCCAGAGAAATCTGCGAAAAACCGTCTTGGAAAACGAAACAATGAATTTAATTGTCTCTGGATCACGCAATTTTTACAATATTTGTTAGTGATTCATACTGTTCAAATTCCCACTTTAAATGCTTTCATAAAATATAAATTACTAAGCTGTGATCATAACAGATCCGCAGCTATTCAGCGTTAAAATTAGCATGTGTTAGGCTTAACGCACCACGAGGGGTCTATTCCCTCCAAACACTACGGTTTTCGCCACTTTCTAACACGGTTCTTAAAGGTCTTTAAGAGTTCTTCAAGAATCTGAATACTGATAAGCTTTCTGACAATTATTTCTAGAGAAATCTGTGAAAACACGTCTTGGAAAACGAAACAATGAATTGAATTGTCTCTGGATCACACAATTTTTACACTATTTGTTAGTGATTCATACTGTTCAAATTCCCACTTTAAATGCTTTCATAAAATATAAATCACTAAACTGTGATCATAACAGATCCGCAGCTATTCAGCGTTAAAACTAGCATGTGTTAGGCTTAACGCTTAACGCACCACGAGGGGTTTGTTTCCGCCAAACACTACGGTTTTCGCTTTCGCCACTTACTTAGCTCTAAAAGTAACGATCGAGTATATACTTTTACACAGTTTATTGCAATATATTATAAGCCAGATTATATTGTCCGAAACAAATTTCTGCACGTTTTTACATAGGTATATATCAATATTTCCAAAAATTTTCATACAGGTATCGAGTTATCAAGAAATAAAGAAATTTTGATATAAATTCCAAAAATAATGTTTTGGAATTTATATCAAAATTTCTTTATTTTTCGAGAAAATTTCAAATATTTTTAAGTTTATGACCTAAAAAAATAAAGGTTGGAATAAAAAAAAGTCAACAAATTCTATACTGGTATCTAAATTTTCAGTATGTTTTAAAATTGGTAATAAAAATTCAGTAGCCTTTGGATCGTCTGACGTGACGTCTCCCAATGAGAGCTGAAAAGTCAGTTTGTGCGCATGCTCGAACGTCAGCGTTGGCGACGAAAGATTTTGGCTTCTTTGGAGGTAATGAGCAACAATGACGTGAAAGTTTGTTATGAAACGTGCCCCGATGGCTCACATGGTAGGGTATGGGCTTGTTACCTGAGAGATCACGGGTTTCGAATCCTGGTGCCCGACAACTTAGCGACGCTGTTATTTTGACTTATTTAAAGGACATAGTTTTTATTTAATACGTTTTAATTATTTTTATTAGATTTATAGATTATGAGAAAAGTTTTGTTGTTTTGATGTGAATATGTATCCGGCATTTTTACGACGCTTATGTTTTAATTATTTAAAGTACATAGTTTTTATTATAATATTTTAATTATTTTCATTAGATTTATAGATTTTGAGAAAAGTTTTGTAGTTATGATGTGAATATTTTTAATTATTAAATTTTATAACATTATTCAATTTAATTTAAGAATTTAGTTATTATTTAATTAATATTAGTTATTATTTAATTTATGTAAGAATTTTTTTATTATATTTAACAATAACCAATTTTTGTGTAGTTATGCTTATGATGTGAGTCAAATAAATTTTGATGGCCGGATGTTCATAATTTTAAAATTAGGGATCGTTATGTTATAGTTTCGTGTTATTTTTCATTTAAATCCCCTATGTAAAAACATGAATTATCTAGAAATGGACTCTTGGACGTTGAAAAAACCTAAGACCCAAACCAAAAATATACGGCATAATTTGAAACTGGACAAGAGCCTCGCCAAAGTAGTATTTTTCAACTCCCATTGGGTTCCGTCAGGCTGGATAAAGTGCACTTAAAAATTCTTGTACATTCTATACTAGTATAAAAATTTAAAGTATTCATTAAAACTGGTATCAACGTTCCCCAGTACGGTTTCAAAAATTTCCAGTGTTTGATCATAATGGTATTGAAATTCCCAGTATTCATTAAAACCAGTATCGAAATTCCCAGTGTTGTTCATAATGGTATTGAAATTCCCAGTATTCATTAAAACCAGTATCGAAATTTCCAGTATTGATTCATACTTGTATTGAAATTCCCAGTATTCATTAAAACTAGTATCGAAATTTCCAGTATTGATTCATACTGGTATTGAAGTTCCCAGTATCCATTAAAACCAGTATCGAAATTTCCAGTATTGTTTCATACTTGTTTTAAAGTTTCCAGTATGGTGTCATACTGGTTTTAAAATTTCCTGTATGTTTTTCCAGTATGGATACTAGTTCCAGTATGATTTATACTGGTTCTAGTATCATTTTGATACTGGTTTTGTGAACTTTTTCCAATAGGGTTAAACGTTTAAAAACATAAAATTAAACGAATTGAAATTGTGGAAAAACACAAAAGCCTAGTCTAGTTTGTTATATAAGACATACAGTATAAAAGCTCTCATAAAAACCTGGTGTATTGCGTTTTAAAAAGAGTTAACTTTGGGGAAAATTCTTAATGGTAGCCAAATTGGCACTATTTTATCAATGAATATTTGAGATTTTTTGTTTAAACAACACATCGGCTCTAAAATGGTGCCAACTTGGCTACCGCTATGGACTTTCGCCAAATTTAACTCTTTCAAAAGGCAATACGCCTGTATATTTTATGAGCTTCTACTTTATCAGATTGGTTACCGATAGCTTCACCTAAAAATTTGATATTAATGAATGGTTTCATTCATGGCTATATTATCAGGATGAAAGGAGACCATACTACTAAAGAATGCTAGACCATTTGGCACACAAAAAAGGGGAAGACCAAGCGTATAAGAACGACACAAATAAATTCTAGAACTTTAAAACTTGCACGCAGTCGCAAAAACAACTTGTTCTTCGTGACTTCATAAAAATATTTTAAATCCAGTTTCATATCTGAGTTCATCGTTCCGAAAAGAACAATCTTTCTTCAATAACACTTCATTGCTTCCGTACTACAAATCTGAAGAATAAAACTCACTCTGACACAAACAGTAATCATAACCAGCCTTCCACGTTAAACTTGTCTTCGAGAAAAAAAAAAATACCCACCAGTGTTCCCAACCGCGCTTTTCGACGTAACATATTATTCAAAGGGCCAATTACTAAATAGTCTCGTGTAATACATCTTACTCGCGAAGCCGGGTTAGACTACTCTACTTAACCTGGCTGGGTCATTTGTACCTCATTCATGCGGAATAAAAATTTTATAAAAGCCTAACACCTTCTTCAACGCCTGTTATTGCTTTATTCTTTGCTGATGCTTCCAAGCGAGAATTTATTCTCCCGGGGGTTTTTTTTAGCCGTCACAGACTGAGTTTTTCTTCGCCGGGGGCAAATTTGAATATGTTTTGTTCTTGGAAATTTCGGAGAGGGGGTAAGAAAAATCCAGCATCTGTTTCATCCGTTTTCCAGAGACTGCCCGAGTCAGCCTCATACATCAAAACATTCCAGTCACATTTGTAGTTTTTTTCTCTCTCTCTCTCTCTCTCTCTCTCTCTCTCTCTCTCTCTCTCTCTCTCTCTCTCTCTCACCGTGTTTCTCTTTGCTCTCTTTCTTCCATGGAGTTGGAGTGAACTAGAGGGCACGTCTTTCCCCTCAGGGTCGTCAGGGGGTTTAGAGAATAACTCGTATTTAGTCAGACAGATAATCGCAAAATCTGCACAATCGTGTTACTAGTTTCGCCAACCCTTCTTAAAAATATATTTCGCTAGAAGCTTGTTTTTCAGGGTACAGATATAGCGTTCCCAATTGAGTTAGAAACTTTTCAATGTACTGTGAAATGAGGTAGTAATTTTGACCAGGCAAAAAAAAAAACAAAGATACTAAAAGTGGACAAAGAAGAGCGTCACTTACGAAATTTTCGCAAGAGAAAAAAAGTAACTTGCAAATAATAGGATAGGAATCTTTGTTTCATTCTTGAGTGAAAGTTAATCCAGTTTATGGTATTTAATTGTAACTCTTGATGAATAACTGAAAATGTAATAATTTAAAGTTGGTAATGCAGTCAGAAGTTTTTCAAATTTGTCGGACATCGAAAAGCATTAAAAAAAGGAAAGAAAAGAGAGAAGCTGCGTCAGGGGGCCATCCATATATAGAGTCACAATTTCCACGGGTATAATAATGGGTATCTCTCATCCTATTATCACAATTTAGTGTCCCCTTCCCTCCATTGTGATATGTCACAATTTGAAACTTTAAAACAAACAATAAATTTAAAAAAATAACTTTAGCTAAGAGCATTGATATCACAAAAGCGTGATATCACAAGCGTGATATCACAAAATTTGAACTCACCTCCGCATTAATAGATATGTCAAGCTATTTTTGTGAATGGATCTTTATAGTTATAATATTTAGCAACATTGGCGTTGGTTATCCCCTCTTTTAAGCTGTTCATGGCAGTGTCGGAACCAGGGGGTGGCACCCTGGAAAGTTCCGCCCAGACTTTTACAGGTCAAATTTCAAAAATTTTTTCTGGGGGAGGACCCTTATACCCCAGCGGTACCAAAAGGGATCTTGAGTGATACTTATTAGAAAATCCCCAACATTTTGACATTTTTCTAAAAAGGTAAAGGTATAGTCTGAAAAAGTGCCCCCCCCCCTTGGAGCTGTCCTGGATCCGCGCCTGTTCATGGGAATCACACTCCTCTTTGCCACAGTTAACTTCGGCCATCTCTAGAGTCGCTTTATGTTCTCTCTACGAATTTTCGGTCTACGCCTTTCTCGGAGCAATCGCCTGGCAGTCCCCGTTCAATTCCACGGGAGTCGCGATTTCGAGAGGGCACAGCCAGCGCTGTTTGTCTCTACTGCGCGTTTGTGGATATTGTTTTCCTGTGAATAACAAATTCCTCCCAAAGTTTTGCCCCCTCCCCCACGTTCTTTTCGTGGTGGAGGGGGGGGATATTTGACTATCTCGGCGTGATTGGAAACGCGAGAGCTTATTCTGCAGCAGAGTGATTGGTTTTACTCTGGAGAAGGAGTTTCATTTCGAACCAGAACTCTTACTATTCCTAACACGTAGCGTTTGATGTTGCTCCAGTTCTAACTATTCTTAACTATGATGGATGCTTCTCCAATTACCTCGATTCTAAATCAGAGATAATAGTCCTTTGATTCCCTTTACTAGTACTCCAATGACATGGAAGGATATTCGAGCAGCTAAGAAGAACAATGGCTTAAATGTAAAATTTGAGTCAAGCATACGTTTGAATTTCTTTATAAATCCTTATTTCGAGCTTAGCAAAATGTTCAATGATTGATGTGTTAGAAATTTCAAAAAATCCTTCTTCATAGAAACACAAGTACCGTTGTAGAAAATATTCAATCAAAATTAAGTTTGATGGATGATTATGCCACCTTCATTCTAAATTGCTCACTTTTAAATGGTTTGGAATTTTTCGATTCAAGAAAATAAATTACATTTTTAAGCACTAGGATTTTATTTACGAATTTTACAATATTTCAGTCTTTTTTTTATGATAATATTTTTCCCAGCAAAAGATAACCTTATACACGCATCTGTAATTGCATATGTAGATGTGAAGGAAGCTACAAAATTAATATTGCAAAAAGCCTACCTGGATTTCACCTAAATTAATTAATAACAACTTTATCCGTTGGATTTTCCAAGTTGTATGTATCACGAAATTTAGTTACTTGAAAAAGCAAGGAACGATGTTTTTGAATGAGCTGAATATTTTCTCTCAAACGAATAGTATCTGAAATCTTCCACTAATTTAATCAAATTCGCTTTCACCAAACAAGCGCTAACGAACGTTACAAGATTTTTTTTTCATATAGAAACGAAGATTTCAGTTAAGTTCCTAATTTTTAACATTAAAAGAACTAGTCTTTAAAAATAGCTCGGGATATTCTAAAGATTAGAAGTATCATTTTTGTACAAACGGTGTAAATAGAAATCACTATAAAATTTGCTCAATGTATAAAATGCTTTTAATGTAACAACACACGGAATATAAGCGCTCTAGATACTCAAGGACATGACATTTTGTCCAATGTCCCGGGTGGAAATAGCGTGACGACATCTGTTCTAATAACCCACCAGGGGGTTTATTTTATGGGCTATTTTAGTGGATAAAAACGATGGCTCTTCTGCTTTAATGCTGTGTCCCTAAGCAATTGCATCGGAATTAACGCGGCTTTTAGTATCCAGATACTCTAGCATTAACAGTTTACTATTAATGAGTTCTTTTACGTTTAAAACCAACTAAAATGCCTAA